>JACEVL010000071.1:4889963-5024963 GCA_020284085.1 Aporrectodea caliginosa
TGCACAATTGCACATGCACACACACACACACACACACACACACACACCACACACACACACACACACACACACACACACATAGGTTACGACGATTTGTACGTGTGTTTGTTTTAGGTAAATCAGATGCAAAGTAAGTGAGCTATTAAGTAAGTAAGAGACATACACTAGGTATGCTGTCTTGGCTTTTCTGTCGCATGGATCATACAAATTTAACGGAGTCTACTCTACTATCAATGTCTTAGTTAAGATCACACATTATGCTTAGAGACAATATTGCAGAATGCGTCTATAGTTGAAGCGAATGGACAGCCAAGCTGCCACTGCTATCAACTATACAGCAAAGGCTTAGACTTTGTCTGACACATATTAATCAAACTTCTGTTATTAGATAATGAAATGGGTCTAAGTTTATTGCTCTTCGGATCAAAAGGTTTCTACGGTTGGACGACGCATCAGGCGCCGAAGCGCAAACAGCCGTAGACACGGTCGAATGAACAATCGTTGGTTTTGCGTTTTACATGGATAGACGACGACGACATCAAAGGAGGAAGCACTGGGTTCGAATTTCGACGAAACGGTGAAAGACGGTGTGAAAAATTCATTCGAGGTCTCGTTGTTTATAATACGATTGGTTATGATACGAATTCTGAAGTAGGTATAGGTCGGGAACTCTGATCCAAAGTTATTCAGAATGCGATCACTTCAATATAACGCAACCGCATTATATAGCGCTACTCGATATGGTTTCTAAAGAGAGCGCTTGAAGTCGCTTCGGATCTCGTAAGATGACCACCACTTGGTGAGTCCGTGGTAGTCGGACCAACACCTACGTATGGTAAGGCATCGACCGATACTTTTCCAACTTCATCGATTTTCTCTTTGCTGAAGCTGAACTTCCTCTTCTCTGTATAAGTTCTTCCTTTATGAAAATCTATAATCAGGACACAGAGGGCCAAGGTAGTTTGCATTATTATAGCTGGTAGGCCTGTTTATCGTTAGGCTATAATATCTGTTATAAAATACACTAATTTCAATCAATCAATCAATCAACATGTTTATTTTGCAACCAAATTAACAAAATCATCAGGTTTACATATAAATTTCAACACGGCTACAAAAAAGGAGGCCCTAAAGGGATAAAGAATCCCGCTAAGTAGGGACACCAAATTACAGATTACATTAGAAAATTAATGGTGACCTTTAAAGAAAGATTATAATTGAAAACATACTTGCAGGGACCAAGTGAATGTTAAAGTAAAAAAACAGAAAAGAAACTAAATGAACCAAAAACAGGAAAACAAGAAAAGGAAAGCGAAACTGAAGCAGTTGCTCAACACTGTTGAGTCAATATACAATACAAAACAAAAATACTTAACTAGCTTACAAGTAGAGATTAGGTAGGTCTACTACCATGCATAAGAATCGGGCGAAAGGTCAGACAAGGTCGTTTGTAATACAGTACATTGTATAAGGTAGGTGCTTAATTTCTTTTTGAATACCCAGATGCTGGGGAATAAGCGAATTTCCATAGGAATTTTTTCCCAGATCACTACTCCAATTGATTTAATAGAGAAGAGACGTGTATTCGTGCGGGCATAGGTGCGGCGATAAGATTGGCCTACACAAATTTTTAAAGCATCAATGCATTCTAAGTAATTGCGCAACATGGACTATTTGTGCACCTTGTACACCGTTTGTGACACTCTCTGCAGTGGGGCACGGTGACCGATTGGCTAGAGCGTTTGGCCTGTGACGCCTTTACTAATTCTATCGTTCAGCCTTCATTTCCTCTCGAATGGACTACTTTTCTATCGTTCAGCCTTCATTTCCTCTCGAATGGACTACTTTTCATCGGTCTTCCTAAAGTCTGTCTTACTCCTCTTCAATCTGTGTTGAATGCTGCTGACAGGCTGATAGCTCGCCTTCTGTGGAGTGGAGTTCTCGAAATTCCAATTGATGTCTGTGTAAAAGGGAATTTGTCTCGAGATATTGTTTTAGCTGAATCGATACATATTTCTCAACTATCTTAGATAAGATAGATAAATTGGAAATAGATCGATGACTGGATCCATCATTGACATAAAGACCATTACAATTTAGAGATGGAAATGCGCCACTAATTTATTGTATCGAATTAGGGTAACCAAAACGAGTATTAAAATATCAGCTCTGCGATAGTAATTTCCAAATATGAATACGCAGTTAGCGTTACAGTGTATAAAACGTGATACTCGAATACCATATAGACATTGGGCATGCGCTAGCATACCCTCGGAGTTTATAAAATATGTAATGTAGTAATAAATAATTTCATTCATTCATTCATTCATTCTGGAGATTTATATAGCGCCCCTTCAAGAAATCTATACCCAGGAGCGCTCCCAGCCCAGCCATTTTAATAGCATCCCTTCAGGTATCTCCCCAAATCGCTGCTTACGTGGCTATCTATCTCACCCCTATATATAAAAGTGCGACTCAAGGCAACAAGAAAACGGGTGTTGTTGGCCTTCATCAATTGAAAAGGTAGGTTATGTTAAAGTAAGATAGATCCAAGAGAAAGCTCGATGACCTCACGTCGATGCACGGAAGCAACGACCCTGTGAACCTTCAGGGGCAGGAAAGCGTAGCGATAGGCGACTGGAACACAAAGCCCTCTGATATACGCCAGCGCAGTACCAACCATCGCGGATCATCCATACAGGAGGATCTTTACTCCAATTCGTTCCTCCATGGGCAGTGTTTATTGCACATATTCAGATTTATTCGAGAGTATTTTGACTACTTGAGCAACACAGTTGAGGGCCGATTGGGCCTCAGACAGTTCTGCTAGGATACAGTTACATTAGTCTCAATTCGCGTCAGTGTGAATGAATTATGGCCACGGCAGCATTGAACGAACGGCTAGGCCGTGAGACGCGGATCTGACGCAACCGATAGAAACTGGTTCCGCAAAGCGAATTCACGTGGTGTGGCTGGTGTTTGATTCACCACTGTCCAACAGCACACTCGGGCTATGAACGATGAAATCTGTTTTGTCACGAGAAAGCATTGAGGTATGCGGTCGGAAGATAGGACAGAATTGTTAGAGTCGAATAGATTCCGTTGGCTGATGCTTTACTGAAACACAGATAATCAGGATTCGCTGGTGTTTGATGAACGTATCATCGCCGTAACATCGCGTGACTCGTTCAGCCGAACAGTTATTGTCTGCGCTCGCACTTGTCACCATCTGAACCGATCTTATTGTCTAAGCGTCGAGTGATGTAGCATTGTCTGCAACGCATCTTCTCCATTTCGATGACATACGTAAGTGCTTTACGACGTCGTCCTTTCAATAACATCGCCCAAATGATCTCTGAACAGATAGATTTCGAAGCAATGCAATTTAATTTACTCCTCTCCTCGCCTCTCCTCTCCTCTCCTCGCCTCTCCTGTCCTCTCCTCTCTATCGTCATTCCTTCAGCTCCATCTCTCGCATCTTTCCAATCACCTACGGGGTTCAATGTCCTTCTCTCATCTCCTGTGTCTGACGTTCGACCTTTTCTTTCATTTCCTGATTCTTTTCTTCAGCTTCTCTTCGCTCTTGTCTCTCTAACTCAAAAATGATGTTTCCGAATCTCCATTTTTATATCTGCTTTTTTTTCTTATTCGGCTACTTTGGCTTCTCTGAGGCAATCTCTGACCTTTAGTTTGCAATTTTGCAATTCGGTTTGCATTTTTTAAAGATGGAATCCTGTGAAAAACCACATGTAACCATGGACCAGTCAGATCGCTTGTCCTTTTAAACTCTATAATTATTTCCGTCCTCCTTTGTTAATCTACCGCCTTCCTTTCCATTTTCCATCTGCTGTCGTCTCTTTGATTGACATCTATGCTTGTGCTTCATGTATACTTTGGTAACTTTGTGTTCGTATCTTCGAAAACTTTCCAATAATTTGATCTTTATTTGGTGAACTTGTTCTGAATAAAATCAAACTTTATTTTTGGCTCGCAAGGAACGCCTTCAAACGATACTTAGAATGCGCCATAGAAGTCGTCAGTTATTACGATACATTGCATTAAACGGAATTTTTGCATTTTCCATTACATTACAAATGTGGCCAAATCCAACAACACGCTGCTTCGAAAAGAAAAGAAATTTGTTATAGAGACATATCCACGATTGGCTTCAATACCCAAAAATCTCTTATGCACAAAAATTATCGTGCACTGCAGCAGCAGCAGCAGCAGCAGCAGCAGCAGATGACCAATCGTCTGCGTTCACAGCAGCAGCACCTAATAACTCAGCGACCTCTACCTGCTTATTTGGAATCCTGCATTCCTTTGACGGTGTCAAGCGATGCGCTGTCTTTGAGGAGGAGCAGACAGTCGATCATTAGACACAGAAACATATCCCGATGGCTTTGAATAATAAGGCTAATAGACTTATGATAAAGGCTACGACGTCTCTTTCATCTGAGCAGCCGTCGTAGCCAGGAGTCTCGACCTCTCATGATATAAAACAGACGACGACGACGACGACGACGACGACGACGACGACGACGACGACGACGACGACGACGACGACTATGAGGCCAATCAATGACCGTCTTCCTTCTTCTCACCCTCTTTCTCATCCTTCTTTTCCTCCTTCTCCTCCTTCTCCTCCTTCTCCTCTTTCTCCTACACTTCTCCTTTTTCTTGACTTCCATTAATACTTAGGCCAACTATTGGTCCGTCATCTGGTATTCTGCTGGTTATCCTATCCTCCATGCAGGTTCATATTCATCCAGATCAGTCGTATTTGATTGACGTTACGTCTGCATTTTGTGCTATTCTATAAGAGGAGTCCATATTGTACCGAACTACAGTTTTATTCCGATCTTGGCGACCATTCCCTCAATGGTGGGTTCCATTTCCTTAAAAGGGTGGAATGCGCAACGGGACGACCCCTTTGCCGTGATGTCGATGACTGCTGCGTGCCATAGCTATGCGGACATGAGTCTGCATAATAACTATGGGACGCGACAGTCTCAAAGTTATAGCAAATGAGTCTATGTCCAAATCTTGGGAGTTGGCGTCCACTTCCTGCATGATTAAATAGGACCCGATATAGCCTACAGGGGAGACATCCGATCCTACGTTGTATATATAAATATCAACTCTCAAACGACGAAACTTAAATTATACTATTCTATTACAATAAAGAAATGTTATCACCTCCTTGCTACAACTGATCATTTCTTGCAGGGCAAAACACAAAATCAGACCATCATCGTAGTGGATCCGTTCACGCCCCGGGCGTTACCGGATCCCCAGTACTACAGTCACGCCCGTCGCATTATTGGCTAAAGCCTGTCACGTGAACTTGTTGTCTTCCCGTGGAATTTTGATATGGCGGACAACTTGACGGTCGGTTAGGGCCAGGTTAGGATTCGTGGGGTCGTTTAGGGTAAAATTAGGCGTCGTGAGGATCGTTTAAGGTCAGATTAGGCGTCGTGAGGGTCGGTTAGGGTCAGGGTTAGGGTTAGTTTCGTCTTTAGAAAACACGGTGAACAAACTTCCACCGCAAACGGCAATGTTTATCGGTCGGTTCGTTTCAGGTACACACAATCATGTGACATGCAATGACCAATTGCGAGGCGGGCGTGATCCTAGTCCCAGGTATCGGCTCACGTCGGGCGTGACTCTATCCACGACCTTTAATTCTATCCACGACCAATTATCATAGACTAAAAGAAGTCGTTGACCGAGAATACAGATCTCCTGCCACTTCAAACGACGAGATAATTCCTCTGACTAAATCAGCTGTGCACCCTTCATTTAAATATGACGACCGATATCTTCGATCGTTCACAGACGGTCGTCCAACACACTACTGCCAACAGAATCATTCCAGCAGAACCGACCTGACTGCTTTCACCAGCGACAACTGAGTATACCAGAGTCTCTCTTGTCCTGGACATACCTTTCCCTGGTCATTTGGTCTTTGTTTCGCCCTGCGGCCAATCTCTTTCCAAACTACAGACCGGTCAATGGCAGACTTCCTTTAACAACCCGGTCTGTTCCAACCCCCCTCTCTCTCTGGCTTCCCTCAGTCATGTGCGTATTATTCACATATGGGGTTAAGTTAGTTTCAGCTATGATCAGGGTCTAATTTGCATTATCTTGGCCTCGATGTCAACTGAATCTCTGAGGTACCGAAAGCAGATACGAATTACCCTAACCCAATGTTAAATGAAACCCTATAGGAGGACTGAATAATTAGGCCTATACAACTGCTCTAAATTAACATCTCAGTATATATCAGTTCAGTTCGATCTGCTGAGGAACCTATTTCAATAGTTAGATATTTGTCTTTACCCTTAAATGTCGGACAGTAGTCACTGCCGAGACTAGAGTAGGTCGGAAGCAGATGGGAGAAGAGATGGACAGTGACAGGAATGAGACAGTGATTTTGATTGGAACGGAAGGCAATGGTTACAGACGGCGAAAGGAAGTGAAGATTGATGGGATACAGAGAAACTGAAGCGAGGAAGAAGGACTGCAGGCAGAAACACATCTCAGCTGCTGCTGCTGCTGCTGTTGCTGTGTTTCGATGACGACTGGGAGTAAGGACGAGAAATAGAGGGCGTCTTTGGCTGCAGAGACATCGCTTGGCAGTCTGTCTCTCTCCGTCATTTGTGGGATACGGCAACACACAAAGCAATGGGAAGGAGGGAAGAAACGAGGCAGATAGTAATGAGGACAGAGACAGAGCATCGATGGTTCGTCCTAATTAGACGTCGTAGTCGTCGTCATCGTCTTAGTGATTCGATGTGACATGACGCTGAATCAGTGTCACATGATGACGACACATCCTTTGCCATCGGATAAGACAGAGCGTCACCGATGACTCATCACCTGCAGATATCTAGCCATCTATTCAATGCGTCAATAGCAGATCATCAGATGGCTCGGTGTCAATCATCAGATCATCAGATGGCTCGGTGTCAATCATCAGATCATCAGATGGCTCGGTGTCAATCATTTTTACCTCCCATCTGTATGTTTGCACCCATCTGTCAATTCATCGACCCATTCCTGCATATTATATCGATTCATCGAATAATAATCTGTCAATTTGTTAATTCCGTTGGTTCATTCATCCATTCATTCTTTCCCTCACTCCATTTATCCATGTCTACGTTGTCCATCTAATGCCATTGGCAATTAGACTGACCACCCGACCGATAAACGAATGCGGCGCACTATCATTTGACAGAGGACAGATGACACGAGATGCTAACTATCGTAGGAGACCAACGACATCAGAATAACAAGTTCCAGACCTCTTCTGAAGTCGGTCGGTAGGTAGGTCGATCGGTCGATCGGTCGGTCGGTCGGTCGGTCGGTAGGTCGCAGACGTGTAGAAACTTTCTAGGAAATGCCATGTATGTCATCAACGGTTGACATCGCCTGCAATCCGAATACCGCAGTAAATGGGAAATGGTGGCCATTCCATGAAGCACTCGCAAAACACGATTGGGCACACAGACGAACGTTCCAGGTTCATTGATTTGGATTCCTTCTTAGCGCTTTTCTCATCGAAATCATGTCCTCTGAATACTTTTGTCCGCTTACACATATTTCCACTAGAATTATCAGTTACTCTTGAAAGATAATAATGTTCTCTAACACCTTAAAATACAATGAATACCGTACCATTCAATATCCTGGCATTCTCTATGCTAATATAACTGACCGCCTGCTTATTTATTTATTGTTTTGGAGTATAAGATAGATTCCATTCATAAAGAGAAATATATTTAATAATATAGACCTAACAACGAGCATTATTGCTTTCGCCTTTTGTTTCCAAACAAAACATGAAACGAAATAGGCCTATAATGTCTAAGTAATCAAGACGATATTTTGAATATTTTAGTCAATCAGCTCAATAATGCTTTTAATTCTAGGTTTCCACTTAAGGTCAGAAAAGTTAAGATGTAGGCTATAAAATGAAAATAAAGCCATGGTTGACAACCTCCTTATAAAAATCTTGCAACAAAAATTGTCGTATTAGAACTATTTAGAGTAAGAGCTACTGATTCGTTTGCTAAATAATGTCGAATAAAATAAAGTTACAGCCATTGTGTGAAAGCGTGAAAGGCAATATTAGATGTCAGTTAGGATCTTAAAGTAACGATCTAAAGAAATTTGGACGACTATTAAAGAGGTAGCAAGCCTACATCAAAATAACCCCTTGTCAGATGAGTATACGCCCTATTTCTTTACACACTAATGACCAGTTAATGGACGGTCTAGCTACAACAGCCAACAAGTTCAACAATTAATTTGCTACAACTGTTTCTAGAAATTATTTAGATTATGAAATTCCGTCGACTAATAATTACCCTTATTGCACATGAACCGGTGAATCAACTGACATTACATGTACGATTGTACGTGCATAAGCAATGCACCGCCTCAACCGAACAATTCAGTGGTTAGGTCTACATTCAGCTGGAGCTCAGATTCAGCACGTACTCATCTGATTTAAGACCTGCCACTTGAAACACGATATCCGCAACCTAAAAGAGAAGACACGTCACCTATAGCTATTTTTCTATAACAATAATCGACTATATGCATCGTGCTTCATGTATTTCATGTTTATTCAAATAGCGAGTAGCGAATATCAGTTATAGATTCGCCAATTAAGGACCTTGTTTCCAATGGAGCACAACAGCTAATCGTCATAAGAACGTACTCTATTGATTCATAGTTTACTTCGCCTTGTAACAACTGGAACTAGTTTCAAGGAAAGAGAATGTAAACCGTAGCTCCAGTTCTGACCTGCGATGAGATCGTGATTGGCTTCCGCATTCCAGGACGACCAGACAGATTCACTCAGAAAAACTGGAATCAAGGAACATACAGCGTCGAATGAGACTACCAATGCAATGCAATGCAATGCAATCTCGTGGCCTTCATCATCTGCCATCTTAGAACAGAGCAGACCATAAAAAACCTCTGCAGAATTCTTTTCTGCCGAAGGCCGATGAAAAGTGCGACCTGCATTATCAAAATACATGAATCATGTCTTTACCAGAAGACGGCATCCGTGTATAAATATATATATATATATATATATATATATATATATATATTCAGGTTGCGTGTAAATATGTGTCATATAACTCAACAGAGGGTGACCGAGGTTAGTCAATTTTGTTTATCCGTTTTGGACAAATAATGCCAATTGAAGAGGCTTAGTCGGCTCCTTTGAAGCATTAGTTTGTATGATCACTATAAATAACACTTTGTATACACACACATACAATGCCCACACACATAAGCTTAAAGCCTACGCAATGCATGACCAAAATATTTCGGAAAATGACTAATAACGGAAACACACTAGGTTTCTTCGATGCATTTAGGCTAATCTATGACCAAATCTAATCATGTCCAAAGACACTGTAGCAGAGCATGACAACCATTTGTAATGAGATGCTGATGGTGGTGGTGGTGATGGTGCCAGTGGTCATAGTGGTGTCACTAGCGCATGTGAAATGCTAAGGGATATTAAGGGCCTCGTCTATAGTCAATGTTGGAACCAAAACGACGATGACGGCTGACAAATATCAAGCCCTTCGACCGAATCATTTATTAATATTTGTAGCGTTGTCGTCGAAACCTTCAGTGTATAGTCTGCTGACAGTTTATGAGTATCAGTTGACACAATATTATATTTGGAAGATTTCTGCGTTTGTTGTCACGTTTTCTCTGCTCCTTATTATTCATACTGCTGCCTTCTATTCGCTTTCACGATAATATTTTTTTCTTTCTTTCTTCTTGCCTTCGACTATATCCACTTGTGGATCAAGAATTTACAAAGAGGGCCGAGTAGGAGTCCGGGGTGAAATCACCAGTGGGATCTATGAGAAAAGTCATTATTTTTTTCTGCAATGCTAGAGACAGATTCGTAGCATCCTTTTAAAAATCTCTAAAAATTGGTGCTTAAATGGTAGCTCTCGGGTAAATTACATGGGCTGTTAGGGATTTAAGACCAACACCCAGTCAAGGTTTTCATTAAGACTGGAGAAATCGACTTTGTCTGGCGCCGTTGGACATTTCCAAGACGCCTGGCCAATCCAGACCAACAATAATCGACATATATTGTCTGTAATAAACACATTGAGAGTTTGCAGACCTACTTGACTGCCCACTGGCTACCAGAATTTATTGAAAAAAGAAAACTAACAATAGAAACGCAAACAGAGTGAACAACTTCTGTGGTAGTCTCTCGTTAGAAAATTTGCCTTCTGCTTTACAAAGTCTAGAATCTAGACCTCTGTCTCCCAGAATTGGGTGTCGCGCCTCAAGAGTGCCACGAACCTACTCTTGGGACGCCATGACTGGATAATATTTTTTGCACCCTTTCCTGTCAAAAATGTGAAAATCTCATGATTACCGCTACTAACATAGGCATATAACGTTTTTAGACTTAAAGTGGTGTCTAAATAGTTGCAACACCGGTTGAACGTTGCTCATCGTTAAAATAAAGAACTGGGGAAGAGGGAGTCTGAGGGTAGTTGATCTTGTATAAAACTCATAAAAACCCGTTCTAATATTTGTATGTATAAAATTCAATGTTGACGTGGGTCTGTAGTTTGACAGGACATCAGTGTCGAGAGGAGGTTTCTTAGGCACAGGATAAACTATGGGCAACTGCAGATGGCAATGATCCCTCATCATTGTAATAATTTATATGGCGCCGTAACACGGTCATGCCTCTCATGCAATGAAAAATTGATAATTGATGTTATTGGAAGAGACATAGGAATCGTATCAGGGAGACAGTATTTGTTAGATCAGAAATTGATAAGTTTCAAACATCTGAAAGAGATTATGGCTGAAAATAGTTTATAGCCTACAAGAGGTGCAGAATTAGGATGAAGGAATTTGCTCAATGCAGATGAAACTACCAATTTAAGCCTCATACCAGAAATGTTAACTTCTCCCGATGTAGTAATTCATTTAAGACCAACCACAAGGTTCTTGGCGATACAGAAGTTTTCACAATTAATTAAAGAAATGTGCAGATTTGGCAGCTGAAACGAGTTCTTGCGCACTTCTGCACTGTTGCTGAAATTGAGTGTGATCAGAAAGAAAACGAGAGTGGCGCACTAACTGACTTCTGCGGTGCTTAATCTCCGAAATGGCAACCGACGGACGTCAGAGCCCCGATCCACTAGACCCATGCTGGGAGGGGAGTGACGTAAGGGAAAGGAGGAGAGCAGAAAGCCAAAGAAGGGATGGGGCCTCCAAATTAGGGTGGAACAATTCCGCGGAGAAGTTCAGGCCGGCTCTGTCAGTTTTACCTGTATTGCTAAACGCTAAGACCGTTCAGGGTCGGATTTAAGCTTGGGCTACACGGGCGCCAGTCCAGGAGCCCACCACTTACAGCCCCATCAATTTTTGTTGTTTCCCTTCAGCCCGCCTTCACTGACTAGGGAAGAGATCTGAAGAGTGACTTGTGACTAAAACGAGTGGCAGACTTCTGAATGACCACTGTACTAAACAATCATAGTTTTGACTTTTGAAATATCGTTGGACTATAATTGTCGAGCTTCAGAGAAGTTTCGGATTGACAATTTTCTGCCCAGCATTGATCAATTCACATCCGAGTTACAAAAGGCAAGCGACATACGAACCACTCTGCTCAAGGTTTTCTGAGTTTGTCAAAATGTTTAAAGACGAGACAGAAGTACAGGCCTCAACATAAGTCAGGAGCAGGGCACGCCGGCAAAAGAGCGCCCGACAAAAAAGCCCCGACAAAAGAGCGCCGACAAAAAAGCGACCGACATAAGAGCGAAGGGATCTATCAACGGGGCTTATCAAGGGAACGACAAGCAAAGGGGCCAATTTAAACAATTAGCATGTTACGGCCAATGGGGATAAGTGCGAAATTGTTTCAATCGGGCTCTGATATTACTAGGCCTTTGAAATATACGTTCTAGAAAAAAAATCTTTTGTTGTTCGGCCCTTTAATCGGAAATCGTTGAGCGCTGCTTACAACTTTTCTTATAAAAGGACGTGAAGACTTCCAGTGACCAAAGAAAATGAACTATATCTTGAACTGTAACTTTTCTAGTTGACTCAATTATAACCAACACAAACGTTTTAGAACGTTTTTAGACTTTTCGTTTAACAGTTTTAGACATTTATTTAGTATCAAATTCTCTTTTTTTTCATAGACGTTTTAGATTTAAACTTCGCATATTTTATACTTTTCGTTGAACAGTATTAGTATAAATTCAGACATTTATTTAGTACTAAATTCTCTTTTCTTTATAGCACTCTGTTGAATAAATTGCACTAGGATTAAACTTTCTGGTTGCTTTGATTTATAATTTTAAAAGTAGGCCTACACTTCAAGTGTTGTCGTCTCAACATCGCTCTTATGTCAGTCGCTCTTTTGTCGGCGCTCTTTTGTCGGCGCTCTTTTGTCGGTCGCTCTTTTGTCGTGCCACCCAGGAGCAGTTAATTTTCCAATTAATACTTTACAAAAGTGTTTAAAGTTCATTTCCAACTGTGGAAATTATGCTAACAATGTACTTGGCGCTCATGGTCACAAACTGTTGTGCTGAACGCTCATTTTCTAAGTTGAGGATAACAATAATAATCTTCGTTTATTGATTAAAACTGCCATAAACGAAGTATGAATACAAGTCATAGTATGAACGGATGATCACAAGTTATTACAGGAGTAGAACTGTATGGCAGCCATGCAACGCGCTCATCTGTCCTACTGCTCATTTTACCATCGGCATCTGGCGAATGAAAGGCTGAGTCGACCTTTGGGAGGGTAGCGGGAATCGATCCCGCGTCCATACTGATCTGCTGCTCTTCGTGCCGGAGTGTTAACCATAAACCTAAAGGCTAAACCCAAGGGGGTTTAGGATAGGTCTAATTAAAAACAGGCTTCGCACAAGTATGACACATCAGAGACTTGGCCAGCTTGCAGTGTTGAGCATAGAGAGTGATATTCTACGCCAGATAGATTTTAAATCAGTTTATATATGGCTTTGCCAATAGAAGAGTGCACTAAAAGTCTCTATTGAGCCTACTCAAATTTAGACCTAACGGAAAGCCGAACTGAGTATATTAATTGCTTCAAGCTACATGCATCTGTTTTTAGTTTGTATACGGCCTACGTCCCGCTTAAAGCTATTTTTACTTTTTTTGGTCTTTATCAGTGACGTCTATGAACACTTAGATATGAAGCTTAAAGCGTATTTTTTTGTTTTGTATTTGATATATTATTTAATGCCTATTAATATTATAGAAGACACTTTATAAGCAATATGATCTTCCCAATTTATTTTCATTTACATGAATTTTAAAAACATAGTTAATAATATATCCGTTAAGACATGTGGAGACAGAAGCAGGAGACATCCTGGTCTCTGACAGCAGATACTAGAGAGGCAAGTAGAAGCCAGATTGGGGTGGGGGGGAGGAGGTTGAGGAGTGAGTTTGAAGAGAGGTAATCGTTTAACCGAGTAAGGAGAATTTGTTCAGTTAACTTAGACAGAAAAGAGAGATTAGTTATCAGGCCCGTCCCAAGGATATCTGGGGCCCTACGCAGGTTTTATTTTGGGGGCCCCACCCATTGGGGATTGGGACACGTTATAAACGTTGCATAAGAAAGAAGACTGCCCTGGCCTGACTTAGTTTAAGTGGCTTTATTGAGCATTTTGGCAAAAATTAATATGATATTAGAATTAGGTTTACCAAGACAAAGCCAGTACATTGTATTTAATTTTATGGGTTGCCTAAGGTAATATTAATCAATAGTGACTTCAGAGACTTGATTCATGTTTTCCATTTAATTGCAAAAACAGTGAGTGAAACGAAAAACGCTTCAATTTTATTACCACCACCCATACCACCCACGCGCTAAACACCGCAGCTGAATGTCTGCCTGCCTGATCCTTTCGATCTTGACCCTCTGCAAATAGATTTTTTTATATAGGCTACATTTTTTGTTTTGACTAAGCACCTGTGAATAAGCTGGTTCCCGTGACTTAGCTTTTATGGTCGCTAAAGAAATCTACAAGTTAGGATTAGCCTACATTTGCGATTACAAGTATAGGTCTACACTGCGACCAAATGATTTTTTTTGTGTAGAAGAAAATAAATTTACAGGCACTTAGCCATCTATAATGCTGTTTATAACTTTTCTGATGCACATACCGTGCGTGGTGTTTAGGCCATGGCGAATTGCTTAATTTGTTTACAAATGTGAAATGCAGTCTCCGAAGTGAGAGTATATAGTGTGAACTTGTACTTACCGTCACACTTTGCAGCTGGTGACTTAAAAACGACAGCTTTATTTATCAATTTTATTTAGATCTATCTCAGATTTACTTATAATCCTGAGATCTGTATTACACTCGAATGGTGTCTCCAGATTAACTGAAAACTCTGAAAAGCCCACACACGGAATACTATGCATTTACGTAAATCTATCTACATGTATAGACCCTATATAATATAATATATATTATGTACATATATATATACAAACACTCTCTCTGTCGCTATCTCTGTCTCTGTCCGTCTGTCTGTCTGTCTCTCTTACACACACACACACACACACACACACACACACACACACACACACACACACACACACACACACACACACACATATATTATCACAGCTGTATGCCCTATTAGTAATTTGCTGCCCGTCTCTAATTTCTATATTGAACGACGCTCCGCAAGATATATATTGCTAATGTCACTTCAAAATTCCTCGCGCTTTGAATTTACCATGAACCATAATCTTTCTTTCGACACCCAACTTTACATGTGGTAGCTTTCACTCAGGCACAGAGATAAGGTTTTCAGTTCCCATGCTCTTGGCAGTCGCCTATAGCTTTCTGACCCTAAGGGCTAAGGCCAGGATTTTTCCCAACTAGGCCTATAGCGTCACAGACAATATATTTAACTTAAATAATTTAATGCACTTAATTTAGACTCTTTCGACGTGTGATGTCATTATTACTGTTTCTTGTAAATGGGATTTTGGGGCCATTAAATTTCGGAAGAATCGCCGGGGCCCTACGCGGTTGCGTATTCAGGGTATGCCTAGGGACAGGCCTGTTAGTTATATAGGTTTTCCTTGTCAAGATTTTGCTTTTTAAGAAGGGGAGAGACAAGAGAGAGCTTAAAGGCCATCAGGAAGTTCCCAGTAGAAAGTTAGAGCATGATAATTTTGGTGATCATACGATCAATAAACAGAGACACAGTCTTTTAGGAAAGAGGTGGGAATAGGATCAAGTTAATTCACATTGCTTGTTGGGAAGTTAATTTAGGAGGAGGGTGACTTCTGTTTCAGAGGCGAGAGAATTGGGAACGATGACGGGGAGGCAGAAGGAGCAGAATAAGGAGAGGGGAGTGAATCAGTGCTGGAGGAGTGTTTGTCTATGAGAGACTGTAGTGTGAAGCGAAGGGATGAGATTTTGTCCGAAAAGAATGAACATAAGGTATCAGCGATAGAGGGAGGAAATGGAGAAAAGCAGTGGGGAGGAAGATTTGAGTTGTATGTATAATAGTTATGGTTGTCCCTGTCGGAGACTGCGTATATCAACAAAAACGAAATATGTTGCACAAAAGGGCCCCATCATATTGGGCGCCCATGGGCCCCACCACCCTAAATCCGGCCCTTTAGCAAATCCAAATCGCTAACTAATTTCACAATGCAATGATATTAGTCCTGTTTTTAAAGTTTTGCATTGCCTGCCAGTGTTTGAAGCGTATAAGTAACTTCAGAATCAGCTCCGATATTAAAGAACAGACTATCATTGTGACTGTTAAATACTTACCTCGCTGATCTTGTGGCATCATGGGCGCCACAGAAGGTGCCAGCGGACCTAACTGCGCTAGTCTGCGGCTATAACAGCTCGGCACTACACAAATTCATTTTCCAGTGTTGGGTAAACTCAGACAAGAAATGAATTAGATCAAAACTCAACTCATGCACCTCAAAATGAGTTAAACCTCAAACTCAACTCATCGTAAGTGAAATGAGTTAACTCAAACTCAGTTGTTAAATGAGTTAAAACATCAACTCACACGTCTCATACTAGCACGTTCTAATCGAACTTTGTACAAATACACAGTTACCAGGAAATGGTATTATCAGTTTATTATTACTAGTATAACTGTCATTATTATTAATGGGATAGTGGATAAATCAGGTTATTATTACTGACTCACTGAGTCAAAGTAAACATCACAGTCCACATGTTTCACATCTCAAACATGACTGGTATTAGCTTTAAGCAGAAGAAGTTTTTCAAAGTTGTTGTCTGACAGCCTGAAAAAAACGGCTTGTTTCAACAAAATATGTGCCGAGTGCCGAATAGTGAGTTGATTTTAAAATAATTGACGGTTGCAACTCAAACTCACAGAAATTATGATATTAAATCAAACTCATAACTCACACTCTTTAAGGTGAGTTAACTCAAACTCATAAATTACAGCAAGTGAGTTAATTCGTGAGTTTAAACTCATCTGAGTTAACTCATACCCAACACTGGCTTTTTCGAATATAAATTGTATATAAATTTAGATGAGCTTTTCCGGTATTGAAAAGGGTATACAACTATACATCGATATCCGCGCCCACAAAACCGCGGCGTTAAACCCGCGTGCAAAGAACCGCGCTGATAATAACCATTCAAAAAATGTCCTCAAAAGACGATACCTACTGGGCAGGGCGCCCGCTTACTTGCAAGAGCTCCATTCATGGCCGTCGCTATGCGGCTCATGGTGAGCTGTTGGTTCCTCTATAATTTTATTATCCAGCGTCGCGCATTTCTGTCGTTGGTCCAATTGGTTGGAATGGGCTCCCTCTGGAGATGTGACTTCTACCTATGGATCTTTCTGACACATTTTATTAGCGGCCTAAATTCTGTCCTTTTCCGCCGGAGTTGGGTCGGGAGCGCCTCTGAGTAGAGTTCTTGAAGGGGCGCTTCACCAAATTTTCTGAATGAATGAAAAAACACCAATGCTCCGACGGCTGAAATAAACGCTCCTCGCACAAGACGACTTTCCTCTCTCGCTAAGAAGCAGCGACTGCCATTTATGGAAACGAAATCCAAGTAGCTACAAGGAATTGGGCCAAGTGCCACTGCTGCACAGTTCAACAACTGTCTGTCCCTCTGCTGTCCTACATCTGACATTGACGTGCAGCTGCCCCTTTCTATCTGTCTATCTTCCTCCCTGCTTCTCTTCCCCTTGTCTCTCTGCCCTTCTGTCTTCATCGCTTTCTGTCTCCCTGTCTTCTTGTCTCCCTGTCTTCTTCCTTCGTCAGATGCAGCAGCCTCAGATGCGCATGAGCCAGATCATTTCGTCAACGCTCAATATCGTCGCCATAACTGATCTGTAGAAAATCTGACATCCATTCACATCTCTAAGCAATTGCTGTCGTCATGCACCCACCCCCCACCCCTCTCCGGCGGCGCCTCGTGAAACCTATACGCATCGTTCAGAGGTCTAAGTTCTGCGAGAGCAGATGGAGGACGACTCTGCAACAAAACACTTTCCTTCCTTTGTTTGTCAAGTTCAGCAGATGACGTTTAAAACGTAACTCGATAACTATTTGCATTTCTGACGCAACGCCGAATTTAGAGCATATGTATCGATTATAACCAATACAGGGCATCCAAATTCAAGATTATGACAGCCAAGGCAACCATGGTATAATATCTGAGTAAAGCATGGGTCAAGAGTTCAGATAGCAGATGGATTATATTTAGCACTTTGCTGCAATATTTCGTTAGTGTTGCTTTGCTGTTCACTCGGCATTTGAAGCTTAGACTGAAAATTACTCGAACAGACAAAGACTGACCTCGGCAGAAAGCAATTCACTGGACAATGTGTATGCCAGGCAGCTGGTCTGTTAAAAACTCCTGAAAAGAATCTTGACCGTACATAGTTATCAATGCTTGGACAATTTCCTTTGAAGGATTGGAACAGAAAATTTGCGAATAATAATTAGTGCGGAAGAGCCTAATCGCGAAATATATCGAACCAATATGACAGTGGCAGACTTTAAATTGTCGTTCCTTGTGCTTATGCGGTGGATGCCACAGAAACAGTAATTGGACAGCTGGACATGATTGACTGGATGCATGCCCTGAGGAGGACATATCCACACAGGGCGGCAGCGCATCTCTTAGCAGTTCAGCCAATACGTCGGATCTGAGAACAGTCGGCAATTGCTGCCGTGTCTTCGATTTCACATGCACGAGATGAATTATAGGACCTATCTGCTTATTCCATGTGTGCTTGGAAGTCGTTGGCTGCTCTTCGCGATCTCACAGAAATAATCAAAAACCGCAAAACAAGAAAAATGGCTTCGAGAACACTGCAAGAAAAATATTGGTAAGTAGGGCTTATCACTCATTTGCATTTGAGAAAGGCTCGTGTGAATAGCTGTGTGTGAAAGAGTATGAACTTTGTTGCAATGCGTGTAGGAATTATATGTGTAGTGTTTTTTTATAATTTGAGCATACAACCATTATCTATCAACGAATAGTAAATCTACACAGGACTATGTTTGACTAAATTCCGCTTCACTTTCCATTCCGACAGGGATTGCGTTTCACTCCTTCCACCTATTACAGCTGCCAATCATTATGCGTCTCTCTCTCTCTTTCTCTTTCTCTTTCTCTTTCTCTCTCTCTCTCTCTCTCTCTCTCTCTCTCTCTCTCTCTCTCTCTCTCTCTCTCTCTCTCTCTCTCTCTCTCTCTCTCTCTCTCTCTCTCTCTCTCTCTCTCTCTCTCTCTCTCTCTCTCTCTCTCTCTCTCTCTCTCTCTCTCTCTCTCTCATATCTCTGCATCGAAATAGCAGAATTAGTTTTAGATTGTTGCATTTGTGTTTTAATTGGTCTGACCAAAGAAAATGATAATAGACAACAAATGAAAGGTAGCCTGCGTTTCGCAACTTTGCATAATTAAAACTAAACTGAATTGCCAAAAAACTTTTTATACCATTTTTGGAAATAAAATTACGCGTAAAAGACTATATTAATAAAAAAAATAGCAAGTGTTGCATCCGTAAGAGCATGTTATTTCTTGCATCTTATTCCTCATTCATGCCATCTTCAGCTGTCGAAGGGAATCCGCTGGTTGGTTCCACGTGTGTGCGTGGGCCCGCCACTGGTGACTCTTTAAGCTTCCTGTGCATTGTTTTGCTAATGCTAACTGATGCAATATACTCCTTCGTGATGACATTTAACATCATTTAGGCTTGCGCAGATAGCGCCTCTGAAGAGATATCTTGAGGGGCGCAGCGGGCGCAATATAAATTTGCAATTACATTACATTGTATTCAGAAAACGTCAATTGTAATAATGCCTGTACTTTCCATTGATTTCGGTTTTAAATATGATGTTGGTATGGTTACAGTTTTCCAAGTCATATAAGTTTATAATATAATGTAGGCCTACAGCATGTGGATATTTTATAGCACATTCTCAATATCTCTCAAAGGCACTGTTTCCCACTATAGACTAAATTATTCATTCTGAGTCATTTTGAGCATTTATATAGCGCTATTTCAAGATATATACTCAGAGGCGATCTCTGAGCTAGCCTGTTATGATGCTTAGTGTCATTACGAAAAAAAATATTACATCAGTTAGCAAAACAATGTTGTTTATATTGATGTTCATCATTTTCATCATCATGTTGTTATTCTTAATGAACAAATTCGATCGCCTGTAAGTAGTCAATGATCAACTACCAGAACCGTCATCAATGGCGGGCTACGCCTAGAACCCAGCCAAAGAATGAAGCCAATTTAATTAAGAGACGATGCATGCCACAGCTGGACGAGGAGGAGGACGAGGAGGAGGACGATGAGGACGAGGAGGAGGAGGAGGAAGAAGAAGAGGAGGAGCAGGAGCAGGAGGAGGAGGAGGTTGGGGAGGTGGAGGAGGTGGTGGAGGACATCGAGAGGAACAGTTGATGATTCCTCCGCCAATTAAGTCTCTAATAACAATATGCGCTCATTTGTTGTCAGACGCTGGCTTTGTTTTTCGCGATCTCTCATCTACTATGATGTTTTGTTTCTAATGAGAGTTTTCGTGTGTATGCCATTGAAATATGGACGCTAGGATTGCAGTCATTCATCATCCTCTTCCATGTCTCTCTCTCTCCCGCTCTTTACTGTAAAATTATTTTCAGAGAACATCGATCTTCTGTAGAAAAACAACGAACATTGCGCTGGTTTCGTTTCACTAAGCTTTCTGTGAAATTAAATAGAGCAGATAACTTGACATTTCATCTTTTCCTCATTAATTTCTCTTCCTTCTCTTCGTTTTCTTCGTTTCTTCGCTCTCATCATTTTCTTCTTTTTCTTCTTTCTCCTCGTACGTGCTCTTCTTCTCGAGGGCCTAATGAGTCGGCAACACAATGGGGAAATAATTGTCAAGAGAGAACAGCGATTCTGTATAGAACGCTCTTCACCATTTTGCCAATGGATTCGAGTGAGATTATTTTCAAAATCTGTTTTCCTTTGTAATGGTCAGATGGTGACCTATGATATCATTAACATTCAAGTAGTTACAATGCACTCATCTCGCTCTGATGCTCTGATACCGTTACCTGTCGTTCAGATGTGTATCCGCGGTTTCAGTCCCTGTTCCTCTCCTTTTTCAATCTTTATTTCGTCTATAAAATAACCGGTAAAATTGTGCACATGCATGCGTGATACAATGGTCCAGCAATATATAGGCCTATGCTGATGACACTCAACTCTACGTCGCTATCTCTGCCACTGATCTATCTGCTTAAAGTTTCCTTAAACGCTAATCGAACTCCGCTTGTCCTCTGCTCACATTTGGTTTTAATGTCATGATCTTGCAAGCAATCGGATAAGTCATTTGCCATTCTGTTTACAAGCCACTGCAGAGTATCAAGCCTTTCTTCACACTCAACTTCTGACATTGCCGTAATTGAAACTCTTGGTCTCACATTTGATAAATCACTTACCTTGACTTCCCAAGTATGATATATTTGCTGGTCTTGTTTCTACTAGATGACGTCATTTCCTCACTTTAGGGCAGTTTAGGCATTCTCTGACAGAAAAATAACAGTTCCTTGTGCACTGGTTAATTCTCGATTAGACCATGCAAATGCGGTGCTATAATTGTGCATTCTCTTTAATTTACAAATCTTGATCTGGTTCAGAACTCTCTTTCTGGGGTTCTAACGTGTTCTTCTTCATGAGATGCATTAGCTCCCTATATTGAATAGCCTATTAAGAGTGCACGCTTGTGCTGTAAGACCCAGCGTACCAGCCTTCCATCATATCTCTATTCGTTGTTAAATCCATATCGCCCACCTATGCTAGATGTACTTCAGATGTTGGCTTGTTGCTCGATTCTGAGTTCAAAACATTTGTAGGATTACGTGCGTTGGCAGCTGTAGTGATTCTCATTATGTGAACTAGTCTACCACGAAATGTCCGATTTGTCAGCTCTCTACGCTGCCCGAGTCGTAGCCAACAAGCCCAAGTATTCGCATGCATAACTGAATATTATGCGAGTCACGCTACACTGGCATCCTGTTGCTGAGCGCATTGCTTTTAAGACCATAATGCTGACACGTGCCTCAAGTGCTGGCACTGCTTCTGTATACATCAGGAAGCTCTGTGTTTTCCAGTCTCGAGTCAGCTGGGTCTTCGATCGCTGCGTTTTGCGGCTCATGGAGATATGCAGCTGTCGCACTTCAACTTCAGCCCATTGTGCCTTCTCATGTGTTGGACCGTCCTTCTGGAAGAGTCTGTCACTGCAATTATTATACGAACTGTTGCCTTTGACTCTGTGCAGCAGACTTCGATGGTGTGATCTGTTGGAATCTAGAACCCGCTCACGACGTATATGAGCGAAGTTCATTCAGTCGCTGAAGGGTGACACATTATACTTTACGATCGACTCCGCTCTCCATGCTGCAGAATACAGAGGAATTAGTTAACTAGTTATGATATATGATATATTCGTTTATTTATCAAGCAGGAAGACACACCGCTTCACAACTTACATACACAAAGGCTACTATAAAGGAAAAAAGGGAGTAATGTTAGTTTGTAAGATTTGGGTCAACGTGGTAGCTTAAAAATTCGCTTGTATAGAACTCTAGGTATAAAGTTCTTAGAGTCTTTTGGAGGAAGTACAAAGTCATGTGCACGAGGTCGGAGAGCGTAGGGTCGCAGCACAGGTGGCGGAAAGAAGCGTCGTAGGACGTGCATCTCATTCCAGATGATGGACTGGAGGAGGCGGTCTTCAGCTGACGAGACTCGCTCTTCGATGGTCGCGGTTCCAGATGGTAGATAACCCAGGCGTGCAGCTCTTGCAAGAAACCGTTCAAGTCTGTTGCGATCGGCTGCTGACGCTAGGCCCCACCATGCTGGAGCCGCGTATAGCAACCTCGAGACGGTGCTGGCCTCGGCAACCAGGTGTAACGCCTTTGGTGGAAGACCATGCGCTCGGAGAACTCGCAGGGCGTGCAGGGAGGCAGAGCTGGCCTCTATGATTTCGTCCACATGGCCGGTGACGCTGAGATCGCGCCCGAGGGTGACACCGAGGATACGCATAGAGTCGACTCGGAGCACACCATCAAGCGGGGGTGGCGGCTCAAAACAGCTCCGCCTCGCAACGAGCATCTCACGGGACTTGGTTACGTTTAGTCTGAGATTGTTTATCGCCGCCCACCTTGATACGTTGTTTAACTCCTCTGTGACCGTTGTTCGCGCCCTAGAACCCACAAAGAGATAAGCATCATCCGCATACTTAAACATTTTGTTCTCTGGATTGACAGGGTGTTACAGTAGGTCTGATGCATTGATGTCATAGGTCGATGGTCCCAATCCGGAGCCCTGGACCACACTTGCGTTGATGGACGCTGGTTTGGAGGTCCGGCCTTGAAACCTAGTGACGTGCTGACGACAGGAGAGGAATTTAACTATCCAGTTGAAGACGTGATCTTGGATGTCTAGAGCAGATAGTTTGTCAACTAAGGTAGAATGCCGGACAGTATCAAACGCTCGCGAGAAATCCAATGAGATAAGGGTGACGTAACTGTTTTCTCGTAGCATGGATGATAACTGCTGGATTAATGCTATTAGGGCTGATGTCGTTGATCCAGTGGGACGAAAGGCGAATTGGTCTTCAAGGAGCTGCGTCATCGGAGGCATGGTGAAGGTAGGGTAAAGATGGCAATGGACGATTTCCCGCTCAACAACTCTTGATATCACCGGGGTGATCGATATTGGGCGGAAGTCAGACATCAGGAATTTAACAAGGCCAGGCCAGTTACAGAGCCTGACATAGGCCTATATTCTTATGCGCTCTTGATCTCAGCTCCGTATGGCCTCTGCATATGACGATCACCGCATGCCTTTGTCGCTGCGTCAATATTGGTCTCAGCCTCTCATAGACGCGTTAATTCCACTCTGGCAGACAGTGAGTGGCATTCAGTGCAAATCTGGCGCAGATGATATATGCATTTTCGACATATTGTCTGCGCATGCTCAGAGTTGGTCAATTCCTGAATGAACAGCCCTCTGCTAGGAAAAAGAACAGTTTCCAGGTCATGGTCCAGTGTTCTACCCAGGTCACACACCAAACTAGAGAAGAAGGCTTTGGGAAAGCAACGCTGCAAGTTATCTATCTTTTGGAGATGCTGACGGTTACAATGTAGATCTACAGATCTATTTTATAAGTATATAAGTTTGTCCTTCCGTTTGTTTGTTTGTTCGTCCCACTGAAGGCTCGCAAACGGAACGCTTTGACGATTTTAAACATTTTACAAAACGTTCTTACGCGAATTAGTAGTTCAACACGACTATTTCAGCACGCAGTTTACTTTAAATGACGACGTATGGACATTCTAAATTTCGAAGTGGTGATTACTTTGCAAAATTACGCCACCATTTCTGATTTCTCATAACGTCATACGATACAAGGCCTCTAAATAGAGCATAATTGGCAAGGCATTTCGGGACTTCTCCGACAAGCCAAAGACGTCATCTATAGCTACACTGGTAAGAGCTGCGTATGTTGCGTCTCATGTGCCTCTGTGCTATTATGGAGAGCGTGAAGATCGCGGTTCGCTTCCCGATGCTGGCTTATTTCAGAAATTTAAATCTTGGGTTAGCAAGGACCTTGCACGGGGATCCTAATGGCGTGGCGTCCATTCAAACGGGCGAGCGGTGGTGAAGGGTTGAGACTTATCCGATCAATTAATTGAAAAATGAGCAGGGTCGAGGCTATAATTAGTCGGTCGCAATAGAAAAAAGCGAAGGTTTACATTTTGCATGTTCAAATCCAGTGGGAACGATATATAGGATAGAGCAAATTCAAATACACGGGCGTACCCGGTGAGTATCAGCCAAAGCAGCCAAAGTTAACCATGCAAATCAAGCGGGAACGATATATAAAGGTAGAGATAACCCGTGCGAAGCCGGGAAACGACGTCTAGTCTAATTATAAATGTTCAAATAAAAATGCCTAATATCTAGTTGTGAGGTGAATTAACTGTAAAGCTTCTAAAAATAATAAATTTTATGAAATGTCTACAATAAGTTGTCTAAGTATTAGGAGATGCGGGACACGCTAGCCGTTCAATTGGTTAAAGAGTTGGGCTTGTAACGCGGAGAATGCACTGGCTCGTTGTAATTGGCAGATGTCAAACTGGTGTCTAATCATGCGATGTCTAATTTATTTTTAAGGTACTCAATCCAGGGACGTAACTAGCGTTGGGCTTGGGGAAGCCCCCCCCAAACGAAGCTGAAGCCCCTAAAATGCATCAAGCCCCCGGCTCCAACATGGGCTCGGGCTACCGTACTCGCCATGTTCAAGGCTTAAAGCCCCCCCAAACGAAAAGTCCTAGTTACGCCACTGACTCAATAATGAGATATATAAATATGATAATTGTGATAATTATCATATTATGATATGGCAGGTTGTGATACGTTAAAGATGCCCAAGAATCATTTGCGGTTTCTGCTGATGCGTTAAACAGGCAACGATAGATGGTGCAACACCTTCAGAACCATCTAATAAGCTTTAGCATTCGTTTGTATTCTGTCAGATTTTTTATCATACGTTCTTATGTAGACTGAACGTGATAGGATCCTCCGCACACACACACGCAAACAGAACAGATTCAATGGAGCAGAATCTACGTCAAACAGTAATTAAAGGAGAAGCCAGTTGCTTGGAAGGATTCGCTTTAGTTGCATATACCATTCAGCTGAGCGGAAGCCAGCTTAATGTAGACGCTAAGCGCCTTTCAAAAACATCATCATTACCTGGCAGCGTAAAAGATTATTTTTCAGGTGTGATAAATAGACAGGTAAGACTGTCTGTGTGTGCATGGGTTCACCAGGTTCGACTTCTGCTCGTGCAGAGAGATCCATGAAACAAACACTTTCTTCGCTTGAAGGCTGGCTGCTGCACGACCATAACATCCGCTTCTTTTCCAACGCATGTTTACATGCGGGCCTGGAACAAAAGCCTACGCATAACATCCGTCTACAATAAGCTATCGACCTGCAGCAGTTAGTGTACATAGTGAACAGTTTCCATAGTTATCATACGATACCTGGCTCCAGCTGCAGGGAGGATTGGCCGATGCAATTAAAGACTGAAGGAGGCGTTGACCAGTGAAAGTAATTTCCATTTGATTGTTTTATAGACAGGAGTCGCAATCGGTCGCAGCTGCTGCCATCTATGTCAGATTAATGCATAAGAACTTCTCTGTTTTAGAGGAAGTGGCAGCGACAAAGCAGTACAAATGACGCAGGTACAACCGTAAATATTAAAAATAAATGCCTTCTGAATATAGCTGCATGCTGGTGCAGGTGCTCATTAAGGTTTCGTTCACTGATTTGTATTGCGTTCCTTCAAGACATAATATACCCTGAGGCGCGGTCCCAGCCAAACCCTGGCGAAATAGAACAGTTTTTGATTGTTGATGAAAGGTGATGACATGTGTAATAATTGTGTATATATATATGTACCGTCCACAGACAGAAAGACACGCAAATGGAGGCAGAAGTCCATTCTAGGCAGATTACCCATCCAACGAAAAGGCGCAAAGGGCGGCATTCTTGAAGTGCGTGCAAGATGTTATCTCTGAACGTGGAGCGAAGATTTCTGAGACCAGCGAAATCCAAAACGGGGCAACAAAGCTGTAAGACGCATCTCTCAGCTTGTTGTAGTGGTTAGTGTGCTGGGCTATCAACTGAGAGGTCGGAAAATTTGGTTCGAGATTTCTGCCCCACCTGCATCCCCTAGCCAGCTCAGCTATAATGTGTACACTGACCGTACACTGTCAGTGGAAAGATCAGACGGCGACTGGCCACCCGCCAGTATATGACGAGGATAAGAAAAGGGCAGCCTCAGGGCTAGCTAGACAGACTGTTTTTGTCTTCTTCTTCTTCATCATCATCTTCTTCTTCTTAGATAATTGACATCATCAAAACAGTCATATAGCTGCCAACAGTAAGCTAGGAGAAATTGGTTCCTCGGCTGAGGCACGATGCATTGTTTTCACTAGAAACCAAATGTCATTTTAACTTATTTTAAAGCCGCCGTTGTTATCCTATGATACATGGAATCGTCTGCTGAACGACCATAGGCCTACTGTTGATTTAGTCGTCGTTTCACCACAAAACTATTTGCTTCACGGCGTATAAGAGAGTAAATGGATGCACTTGGCTGCACACAGTTCCAGGTCGAGATGTCTATAAAACATTTAAGCCCATCCAGTCATTATATATATGTGTATAATGTATACATATATATCAGAGGTAGATCTATGTGTTAATGCATTCTCTGCAAAATACTGTGGCCATGCATATACCGCTTTTAAATACATTAAACTGGGAGCAACAGAACACAGGCCCCTAGATTGTACAGGCAAAAACAAACTGATGAGTGCTATCATTGACAGCATCGTTTGTCTATTATTTATACGAAATCTATCTATTATTGTTCTCAGCGCACTATTGATTGCTATTAAAAGACAATACACTTGGCAGCAGCGTGCACTAGACCAAGGCTGTGTTGATTTGGTAATGCATGTAGGCTATGTGTGTATGTATATTATGTCCTATGGATAATTTTTGGTTTGCCATAAAACGATGTGATGCATTGGTTGGAAAAAGCGTTGGTGAAGCTAATCCAATACGATGTCGAAATGCAGCAGCAGCAGTAACTGCATCTCCCCATCGTCGATGCAGCTCCGCCTTAAACCTCAGCAGCAGCAGCAACTGAAGGCAAAACAACGGCTGGGATTACGAACATAAATCGAGCGGATCGAGAGGGGGGATGCTGGTCGAAACAACGGCGCGTTATCGGTGCCATTGTGTTTTTCATTTGGTGCCATTATTCGTTCTGGTGCTACTTTGAGGAGCATAAATATTGTTGTTTCGGATCTTTATGTCACAGTTTCAGCAACGATCGCTGAGTCGATTGGTCGACGCCATCAAGTGACACGCAAAGACACATCGAGACATAGAGGCAGAGATACCCACAAAGACAGGTAGAGAGAGAGACGAGGGAGATAGAAAGAGACGCCTGATATACTCTGAGGACAGCAGAACAGAGGAAAGAACGATAGAGAAGAACGGAAGAGAGCAGATGGAAGGACAGAAGAGTAGGACAACGGATAGGAAAGAAGAGCGGAACGGAGGAGAACAAAGGAAAGGAAGGAGAGCAGAGCGGAGCGGAGAAGAGGAGATGGAGAAGAGGAGAAAATTATTGCGCAATGGATTTTAGGAACATGACATCCTTTGCTCATCCGTTAAGCGAAAGCGTAAGCCAGCTCATGAATGGTCAAAATCATATGGCAATAGCACCAGCACAATAGTAGTAGTAGTGGTAGTAGTAGGCCTAGTAGTAGTAGTAGTAGTAGTAGTAGTAGTAGTAGTAGTAGTAGTAGTAGTAGTAGTAGTAGTAGTAGTAGTAGTAGTAGTAGTAGTAGTAGCAGTAGCAGTAGCAGTAGCAGTAGCAGTAGCAGTAGCAGTAGCAGTAGCAGTAGCAGTAGCATGCAGTAGCAGTAGCAGTAGCAGTAGTAGCAATAATAATAATATTGTTGTTGTTGTTACTATTTTCACCCTAGGTAGAAATAATCCCTCAGGTTCTTAGATGCTATCCTAAGAATAGCAACTGTTCTGGAACTAACGGTCCTCGTCCCCCCCCCTCTGGTTCCCTAGTGTGCCTCTGAAGGGAACGGCGGTTGTAGCACTGCGTGCAAATAGAGAGGCGCTGGAAAAGGTATTATGTCTAAAGTGGCTCTTCCGAATGAGTGGATATACTACGGCTGCCCACCTCACCAATAAACTCGACGCCCGACTGATTGATTGAGCCAGAGATTCGAAAGCGATAGGCACCAAATAGTGTGTGTGATGAGGGGGAGGCCTGAGTGTGTTTTGCTTGTTTACGAACAGCGGAAAGCTCAGCTGCATCGCCGGCTGCTAATGATGTCCGATGAACGTATGATGATGCACATGTGTGGACATTGTCACATCACAGACGATAGATGTATTTGCCCGCACCCATGGAACCAGCGTGGTTCCGTTCGGTCGTTTGCCATCTGATGGTAAATTATTATTATTATTATTATTATTATTATTATTATTATTATTATTATTATTATTATTATTATTATTATTATTATTATTATTATTAATTCGAGAATCTTCGAGATAAGTGTAATCCCAGGAACAAAAAATTACGCTAGGAGTAGTAACAGGTAAATCTGGAAATTCAGTCCTCGTCCTCCGCAACAATTAACAGTAAAGAGAACGTGCCTCGAAATGCCATGGCAATATATCGCTGGATACAGATGGAAAGGTGCAGAAATAGGGATATGACCTTTCGTAACTCTCCAGAGATCGTCACGGCAGAGTTCAGAAATGCTATGAGCATAACAAGATGTAAAGGTGGCAATATTGAGACTTTCATTTTGCATGATTTAGCTCTCATTGATTTCAGCGCTCGCCTGGCAACGTGGAACACGCGATTGGGATCCTCCTCTGAGATAAAGAATTGCTGCTCAACAACCTCCAACTCATTGCTTGCAGCCGTTGACAGTATTTGGTCAAATGGATGTTCCGACATGGTTTGACTCTTGGTTTCTGATCTCCAAGCCAAAAGGTTTTACCTCCCTGCTCATAACCTCAGCGACATGAGTAAGACATCTGTAAGACATCTGTGATTTCACCAGAAGTGAAACATTGTCTGCGTAAACCAGATTTATGAAGATCTTCCCAATAGTGACGCCTACCATACCACAATATATAGACTACGGGCTCCATATTTTTTACCCTGGTGCCGCAAAAAGACCTGGAGCCATTGCATCCTACATTGAACTGTAAACCAAGTATCGATTAAAAACTAGTAGGGTTGCGGAAGTTAACGATTAATTAATCGATTAATCGTTAATTAATTTTAACGATTAAATTTATTTTTAACGGTTAATCGACGACCGCTTGTCCGCTTGTCATATTGTCAACAAAACACGTTGCTCACTAGAACCTAGCAGTGTTAACATGCTGGTTAATTTACGTAATTGGTTGAAAGAAGACATTTGAACTGAAAAAATAAACACGAGTATACTAATATGAACAAATAACCAAGCTACTAAGTAAGTACTAACTACTAACTAGCAATAAATAATTAAATTTTAAAAATACTGTTAAAAGATAAACAATAATGTTAATTTTGCATTTGTCATTACAAGTTATTGGAAATCTATGTAACCAAATGTAAACTATTAATTAATCGTTAATTCTTGAAAAGTTAACCATTAAAATATTTTTATGTTAACCGTCCTAAAACTAGTATAACATACCTTAATGCGCAATTTCAGAATTAATAAATTTGCATTTGATCTGTATAATTACGTTAGGCGTAATCTTTCTTGTCTGTCTTCTGTTTCTGATGGAATTAGAAACCGTAAGAAGTGAGCAGTCGTCAGGTCGTCTAAAGTGCTCGCTCGTCTTTTCTCCGAAAGTAATATTACTAATTGGGGCCAATCTGTCTCATCGCAAGTTGCTTGTACTGAGACAGCCAGACAAACGAACATGCCTTGTGGCAACCTTAAGGACAGGGCTGTGGGAGATTCAAAGGAAGGGGGAGCTACTGTATACGTGAATGTCCGAGAACTATGCTGCTTGTCATTATCTTAGACAAAAGAAGACGGCAAATTGAAAACAATGATGCGCAGGAAGTAGGAAATCGATGAGGATGGAAAAGACAGGAAGAACGGAAGGAAGTGAGGCGGTTAAGGAGGAGAAAGGGCTGGTCGAAGAATAACAATAGGAGAATGGAAGAAAGTAGGAAAGAAGAAAGCAGGTAGACCCTATATGTGATGGCTAGTGATCGATGCAGCGAGCAGCCATCGTTCGTCTCCACTTGCATTTGTCCATACGATTCTGATGAAAGGAATTGCGCTAAATGACTCAAGATGACGTAAAAGAGAGAGGCGTCTACATGCTACACGATTTTTTCTACCGTGAACTCGCTGCGATTTGTCAGTCTGTTCTATTATAAACGAATAAACATGTATAATAATGACGTCGATCAATGATCTCCATGACGATCTTCTAGGCTTTTTATTCACATGTATAGGGTGAAGTGCCATGCATTCAGAACAAGCCACAGAAGGACTGGATAATGACTACCTAGAGCCACTTAGACTATGGCCGTAATCGTAATCGTAATTTAAACTCCAAAAAACTAAGCGCCCAGCTTGCTCACGAGCGCTACTTCAAGTCAGAGGGTTTTCCAAAGGATATTCCAAAGGAGTTCCGAATCCGGTTTCCAAGGGTACAGATCAAGGGAGGAGGCAGAGCAGCTGCTAAGGAAGGTGTCGTTTAGGTTGAGAAGAATTGGAAGGTGGAGGATCAGAAAATAGTCGTGGAGAAAGATCTGACAGTCCTCAAATTCGACCTTCGTCATATGAAACTAGTTAAATATCTGCAGATATAATAAAATTATTCATATTTTAATAATTCATTTAATAGCTGAAAGTTCTGTATCACCTATTACATCTTATCTGTGTGTATTGATCATCTGCCATAGGCGGCGGCCTGGCCTCTCTTAGTGTCAGTAGTGTTAGTGGACTGATCTGCATATTCATCTGGTTATATTGATCTGGTTAGGCCTACCGCCTGGTTTGTCGTCGGTTGGTGTCTCTGCAGTAGAGACTGCAGGCGAGAAAGAATCTATTAATTGTTTATACCTCAGGAAAAGTTAAAACTATTTTCTGCCGTGTCCCTGGCTTCTCATGACCGTAGAAGTAATTTTTGTTTTGTTTTTGCAGACAACATTTACATTAGTCGATATATCAGCTTCGGTTCAATTCCTTCATCCTCTTTCTGCACCTTCTGTCTTGGACAACTGCAGAGGTTTGTAAACTTATCTTTTGCACATATAAAAAGCAATCTAAGTCTCACTGACGCCATGACTTCATCTCATCTGAAAGAGTGCTTTGACGTTCTGAGTCCAGTCGAAACATCAATTATCAATTTCCCATTACATTAATGAACCTATTCTGTTTATATTATACGTCACACCACTAGAAACACTGCCTGAAAATCAATCACTGATATATTTTTATGCGGACGATAGATCTCCTAATCAGCATTTCATTTGACAGTTTTACGGGTAGTTTGTCTGGACAGCGGTTGTCCTCCACTGCCTTTGAGGAAAAGCAGTCTTGGATGGCATCCAGTAACATCCTCCTTAAGCCCAACAACAACTGAATTTCTATTATCGGGCATTGCACAACAACTTAAGAAATGCAAATAGCTTAAGTCTTTGAAACTGTGTGACTCATTTTATTAGTTGGCTGATGTTGCTCATAACTTGTTTGTTATGTCTGATTCTACATTATATGTCTCTCACTGGCAATGTAAATGGTATTTGTAAGAGTCTTATCATACACGCACATTCGTGACGTTCGAAGATGACTTTAATCGTCCAAGCGGTCCTCGATGATTGATCTGAAGGTAAAGGAACGAAGAATAGAATGATCTTCTTCTTCTACTCTTTTTCTTAGTCTCTCAATGTCCTTCGCTCACTTCTCCTTTATCTTGATTTGAATTCATCTTTCCGCTCATTCTTTTTGGCTTTATTCTTCTTCTGCTGCCCTTCGTAACTACGTCCTTCAACTTCCTCTTTAGCTCTCGCTCCCTACAGACCCGTTCTTCTCTTCTGTTTCTCTTGCTGTCCTTATGCCTCTGCTTATCTTTCTTATCTTTGTCTCTGTCGCTTCATTCCACGTTACGTGCTTACTTAGAGACGGCCGATGACCTACCATCAAGAAGAGACAGTAAATTAGCCGCATACGCCACATAGTCAATATGCTCAACTCTTTCCGATTGATACATTCAACAATGTCATATCCACATATATCCAGCAGAGGCTCTTCTCGATATACTGAAGTCCATTTTGTTTGTCAGTGATATATAGCATTGACTCAATAATTGGTCGGGAGCGCCTCTGAATCGTTGAGTGGCAATTTACAAATGTTCGATTACAATTACAATATCACATAGATAATTTAGTGCCTTATCAATATCCAACCTTAATTTGCCATGATATAGAAGCATACACTAGGACAAAGGAGAACTATAAACATCTTCAAGATGCTGGTAAAGTGCATGTACACTGTACAGTGCATGACATCACGCACTGCAAAGCCTGGCTATTACTTGGGTTGTAACATACCAGGCCATCTGAGCCAACTTGGTCTGCAGTCTCTTCGGGGTCGATAACTGAATGCCAGTGAAAATAGAACAGGTGTTCAGTTGCTATAATGGCGCAGACGCAGAACCTGAGTTTACGCTTCAGCCTAAATATCTGTCAACATCGACAATGCTTCTGAAGAATTTCCATGGAAATAAGTTCCTTACTTTCACCCTTCGAAACAAACAGACTCTCTCTGTCTCTGTCTCTGTCTGTCTCTGCCTGTCTCTCTGTCTCTCCTCTGTCTGTCTCTCTCTGTCTCTGTGTCTCTGTGTGTGTGTCTCTCTCTCTCTCTCTCTCTCTCTCTGTCTGTCTGTCTGTCTGTCTGTCTGTCTGTCTGTCTGTCTGTCTGTCTGTCTGTCTGTCTCTATCTCTCTCTCTCTCTCTCTCTCTTTCTCTCTCTCTCTCTCTCTCTCTCTCTCTCTCTCTCTCTCTCTCTCTCTCTCTCTCTCTCTCTCTCTCTCTCTCTCTCTCAATCTCTCTCTTAATCTCTAAATCTCTCATTGTGTATCCTTATCGCTGTGCCTTTGTTTCTTTCTGAGGAACAGACACGTATAGCCTACGCACAGAGGCAATATACGTTTAGTTCTGTCCAATCTCAATTATGGCTTATGGTGCCACAGGACCAGAGTCCAACGGATGATGTAATATGACCATTTGAGCGATGCATAAACAGCGAGGGAGCGTGACTTGCATGAACGCCTTCAGCTTCAGAAGTCGATTAGCAATGAGGATTCATCTAAAGTGTCTCTTAAACAATGTCATTGTGATTTGCCTAAATTACTTGAATAATTACTAAAATTAAGTTAGCTACGGAACAAACATGAAGTTCTTGATCAGCGAAAAGACTCAGGAAAACATTCCTAATTTAGTAAATAAGTATATTTTTTATTAAAAAAAAACAATTGCATATCCGCACTCTGGTGTACATACATCTTAACAACAATCAACAGTTACTGTCAATTAGGTCTAAGAGAAATTGAACAATAACATTTTATAATGCCGGTAGTATGCTTGTGGATATAGTTATACTCGCCATTTTGTAACTGGTTGCGGTCTGTCAACCTGTCAGAAAATATTGCTTGTCGAAAGGCGCATTACTAATGGAAGGAAGAGAATGATCGGAAGAAAGGAGTAGACAGACGAGAAGGAGGAGGAAGGACAGAAACCGAATGAAATGAAGACAAGGAATCTCGAGTTCTGATCACGCAACGCTTCATCGTATATAAGGCTTTTCGTATAACGATGTTCCGGTGCAAAAAATAATTGAATAAATGCGTGAGATGATGGCGTTGAATCTACGCCGACTCACAAGCGTATAATACAGATGAACTCGTAACGTACTTGGAGAACAAGTACATTAGAGGCAGACGTTTGTATGAGAGGCAGGAGAGGCATTTGCCAAGATGTTGTTTTCAGCAAACATTTGGAAGGAATGGCACGTGATAACAGAAATAATATCGTAGAAGAATGGATGACATTGCAGAATCCCGAGTCTTGCACGAGGCAGTTACTGTGCAGGGACCTTGAGCAAGTCCTTCAATGCCTTGTGGCTTCACAAAAGAAGTATCGCAATATGGACAGAAAATTTCCCTTGCCAATGCAACACGCGGAGGCACAGATGGGCGATAGCTCCCAATAACTTATTCATACGCCAAAACTTATAAGTATGTCCTAAATTGGGTCTATCTCTGAACTATTGGTAGAAACATTATACATATATGCAATTCCAAATATCGGCTTAATTACGAATAAAGATTTCGAATCTAATTAGGAATAACGATTTTTAATCTTTTGCCGTAAGTATTGTTGGCTTCAGTGTTCAATAACTTGTCACTTTTTTAAATTATGAGACGTCGTTATACAACATGCGATGTTATCAATCGTCGTGTGATCAAACACCGCGTGATCAGACGTCGTATAACCAAACGTCGTATAACCGGAAGAATAGAAATAACAATCGTACAGAGAAATGCAAACAAGAAGTTCGGAAGAAGTAGATGAAGGAAGAGACTGGAGCAAATGACTAGCGACTAAATACATGTTAGGAAACAGACTAAAGGAGAAACAAAGGAAAACAAGAGAAAGATGACAAAAGTGAAGGAAAGATAAAAGGCTATTAAAAGCAAAAGCTGGGATAAAGTGGAGCAAGAATTGACGAAGGAAACACGTAGATGATCGTGGAGGAGAAGGAGATGGAGGAGAAACTAAAGGAGGAGGAGAAGGAGGAATCAGTTATCAATGGCTATCGTCCGCTTTCTCATCCTTCGCACAGACCACCTTCACGTTGATGCTGCCCACAAGACAAAAAAACTGAACGTAGCATTCTTGGTAAGCGCCGCTGTCACATTAATCAATATAATTATACGCCTACTCTAAAAGTCACAATGGAAGTACATGTAAGTCTTCAAGTATGTACATAAACGAGCCATTTTAGAGCAGAAGTTGAAAGTCCGTTCGCCCAAGCTGAAAAGCAATGAAAAACTAGATGAGTGTCGACCTAGAACGTGTACATTTATGTTGAGCAGTCATAGCCTTGGTCTAATGGAAACGAGCGACAAATATGCAACAGACAATGTCCGTTGTTGGGCAAACACCTGCGACATCTAAATTCTCTTCTCAGGACAATAACGAAGCCCTATCTATCCCTATCCGGCTTTTTTGACTGACGGGGCTTTGTATACAAGCAGTGCACTGTGAGCATTCTCTTACGATGTATGCAATCCACGCTAGAACTTCGATCTGTATGCTTATACGATGCGTGGCTCTTTGTGATTGACAACAATCAGTATACAGTCGATATAAGTGAGTGGCGGTTAGGAAAGTAGGCCTAAGCCACTCAATGACATCTTGGCCTGCGCTCTCCGTTTGACTGGAAGATACGATTGTAAATGAAGACAAAGTGTATGTTGAGAAATTCCGACATAACCTGATTTGTCTTCGATTAGTAGAGCTACGTAACTATATCCGCCAGAAAAATATCTTCTGATTCACTGAATTAATTATCGATGCAAAATGCTCCTAGTACGCCAAAGGCGTTTAAAGTCCCAGAAGAACTCTTAATCCCTCAAGTCATAACGGAGTGTTAATAGATACGCTGCATGAAGATGCAGTGTGAGAGCCACAATGCATGGCCATGACGAAGGCTTGAATGTCTAGAACTATATCGATATAATGGCAATTGCTTTAACCGATATTTAGCCTACCAGAGATTTCCTTAGTAGCCTGTTTAGTTTAGTTGACTGTTCAATTCATTCGATCTCCTCTAACATCGCGGGGGTGATACCGTAGAAGAGCGATGCCAGTCAACGCTAATCAAGTACGAGTTCATGCACGGCAAATTGGAATTGGGAAGGCTTTCTCAAAGTCAAGGGCGTTTAAAGTCCCAGAAGAACTCTCAATCCCTCAAGTCATAACGGAGTTTTGAAAGATACGCTGCATGAAGAATTGAAGATGCAGTGTGCATGAGAGCCACAGTGAAATGGCTACGCTTGGCCACGACGAAGACTTTGATGCGAGACTATTAAGACCAGGACAGGGAAGGAGGAGGAGGAGGAGCAACGATGACGGATGGATCTACATAGTCAGTTGAAAGTCAATGGGCTAGAGTCGGAAACAAAAACTAGATTGATATGACGGAATCGAATAAAAATTGTATGCAGATTGCAAAACTTACCCAGGTAAGTGTAATTGATTGGTGCGGTGTTCAAAGTAGCAGAAAACGAGCAGCGAATCTTAAGGACCCGACCAACTTGCGTGACTGATACTACAGATACGTGTTAGTCGATATCTTCGCTTCTGCCGCATGCGTCGTATGTGAAAGGCAAATGAATTTGTCACCAAGTTCTTCTCCTCAGTGACCTATGTCAGAACACTTTATCCCTAAAGCTACGAATAGATCTCTAAACTTCTTGGTTGTCTGTGGTTAGAATGAAATTGACAACGTTTTTTGAATATAGCTTCTTACTCTTTCAAATAATATTTGAAAGAGTAAGAAACATATGAAAACCAAACTTCAACACTTCAATTCAATATAATACATTGTTAACATAAATCAACTATATCTCTTAACATTTGACTCTCAGTGTACAGCTCTCTGCACTATATCTACTATATCTACTGTATTATTCAATTCGACTGTCATCAGCAAAAAATAACTTTCGCGCGCTGTCAACACGTGCGGCGCATAATCTATATTCAGTCAATTGTTTACACAAGACAAACGACGGTGACTAAAGACGCTCAACTAAAACATCTTTATACACATATATCAGTAGCGAACGCCTTTCCAACTATACCATGTTTATACATATACATATATACTGGTGTATTGGCCATCTGACATAACTCTAACACATATTATATATATATATATATATATATATATATATATATATATAGACCTTAGAAACACCTGTTCACATTATATGTATGTATCTTAGAAACACCAGTTCACAGAATTACATATGGCGCAAGTATGGTCAGAAGTTTCAGAACATTAGAAGTTGGTGTAAAATTTTATGCCGAAAGTGTGTGCATATTTAATAATCTATTATCAACGAGATTTCCACCCAACCTAACACTAAATCTTTAAATAGGCCAAAAGATTTGCGGAGCTGTTGACTTGTGAATATATCAGGATGAATTAATTCTCAGACGGATTTAGAAGTTTATTTCCAGTCAACTCTAAACGCGATTTTCGACTGACGCTAGGAATATTCCCTTGACATAATTAAGCAGCGCGTTTTGCAAATACCAGACTGCGTAAATAACGAGCATAATGTCACGTTATTAGGCTATGCGTGCTTTGTGAGTCATTGGTGGACTGGGCTCGTTTGTGCAGATCGTTTGTGATTTGAGGACGCATGCAGTGCTGGGAATTGGCAGGACGTCGTATACGGTGCGCAATTATCCATGGGCGCTCGCCGGGGAAACGTCGGACTTAGGTTGCGATGAGCTATTCATGCCCGCACACGTTCTGCCTATAGAGTGTTTGGAGAGAGCGAGCTGACAATATGTGTCTTAGAGCAGAAGTGTGCTATGCTCAGGTGATTGTTTGATTTACAAAGACGCTCATTATCGCAGACGACAGCAATTTTAGTTTCGTGCGTCTAGGAAATTAGTGTAGGCGATGTAAGTAAATGTCGTCGTTGAACTGCTTTAAGTACACCTAAAGACGAAAGTCACAAGATTGCGTTGTTTCTCGAGTCAAGATTGCGTTGATTCTATAAGTCGGACAAGTCTGCGATTCAAACCTCGATCTTCGGAAGAGGTCTTTTAAACCAATCAAAGACTGAATGTCGCCGAAAACAGAAGCAATAATGATCTGAAGCGAGGAATAAGACTTACAATTATTGTCAAATGGAAGGATTAGCCGCGTATATAATATTATAGTCCGTTTACAACTTTCAAGACAAACTATCATTAGACCTACTTGTAAGTAGACTTACTTAACCAGGTGCACGGGGTGGTATATACACGGTGGTTCAATGAAAAGTAAGCCAAACTTTGTATTTCTTATAAGTACTTCTAACATGAAAACAGTTGGCTATTTAATGTTTTTGTGAAGAAACTCTCAGTAGTATTGTTTGATTATTAAATTAAAGAAGATGTTCAATAGCCTATATATGTCCTCCTTCTGCTTGCACGCAAGCCTGGAATAAGATATCCGACAAGGGCAACGTTTCCTTCAGTGCGCGATGACCTTCGTCTGCCACTACCAATGACGCGGTCGACTGACCCTGTTACGCTAATTTTTCGAAGCAATTTATCTAATCCGCTTCTGTCCAATGTTTTTCTGGAAACTCTCGTAGAAAATGACGGCTTCTGTAATTCTTGGATTCCCTCAAACCTTTTATCATGATTGTGTAAATCTTTCTAACTAAAAGGCATTTTGTCGGAAATTGCTAGTTTCTTGTTCTTGTTTATGTTTTCTATCGTACTATCGTCTGCTTTTTTGTGTAGGAAATATAAACAGGAAGTCATTTTTAAAAAAAGTTTGTGCATATTTTTATTTTGAAAATATTAGTAATAAAATATAGTTCAAGGTTTAATATTTGTTTATAAAGTTTGACTTACTTTTTATTGAACCACCGTGTATTGTGTAACAGAAGTGGGCCCGGTGCAGAACCTTGTGGAACACCGTTGTTGAAGACAGCGCTAGATGGAGTTGATTGACATGAACTCAATTCCCTCAAACATTCGATCACTCGATCACTCTTATATACATAAATTGACATCAGTTTGAAGTGATTACAGAAGCACAGTTAGTCAACACATGGATTCAGTTTTACGATCAAATGTCACATGGGATCCATTTTTTCAATTAAATCTCATGATTTCTCCTCTTAATGAACGCGCGTTTAATAAAACTGTCATCACTATTTAATCCATTCATTAGTTTATGAACATCATCTAGGTTAGACTAATTAGGTCCATTCCTTTTGCTAAGAAACCGCGCTTAATTAAGTTACCTTAGACCAGTAACCGTAAAGTATACTTATCATGTGCATATCAATATATTAATCATCGTTGACTGTTCCGTTTCAGTTACCTGACTGCTTCCTGTCTCTGACTCGTTTCGTTCTTCTCCTTCTGCTGTTGACAAATATCGAGAGACACCGTAACGAGATGTGACGTACCTGTAATTAATTCTGTCGTCATAAACGAGTATCGACTGTCACCAGTGGAATCGGTCGGAAAAGACCGTTGTCTAATGAAGACGTCGGCGGAAGATGTTGATCCCTATAGCAACTGACGACCAGTCGTCTGAATTGGAATTAACAAGTAAACAGCCATCAACGAATGTCACATGACTTCTCGAGCAACGAAGTAACCAAGTAATCTGCTACGTCCACATGAGACAAATGTAGATTGAAAGATACTTTTATCAGAATCTTCGACTAAGTTATGACCTTAAGCGCCTAACGAGAGGACAGTCGGACATGAACGATAAATTTAAACAATTATGAGAACGGTGAACGTACAAGCAACAGCAGAACTTCGTCGATTCACTGAAGACAGTGAAATCTAGCAACAAATCAACAACAATAACCATTAAGTTTGCAAGCATCAAAACGATATAGGCCAGGATTTAAAAAACGAACCGAACTCGCAAAAAGCGATTACAATTGCAGGAAGTTTTATTCAATGTTACAACAATGGGGCCAACATGGAAAAACGTCGATTTCTTTTCCTAGACACTCGACAAGAGGCGAGTAAACTGCAACCTGTGAATGACTGTGAATAGATTCTAAATGTAGAAGAGGGGTTTCGTGTTGCAATACAACAACAATAGCACCAAACAATCATGATGTCTTTCGAAGGCAGTGTCAACGAAACAGAGTCACTGGATGCAATGGAGACTGTGAATGATTCCATCTGGAAGCAGATGACGGATCGTCACATGTACGAAGAAGGTGGAAGAGGAGGAGGAGAAGGAGTTGGAGGTTGGAATGAGACAACGGATGGCAATGAGTCATCATTGGGTGGTGGGTGCGAAGGGTCTCCGATGAAGACAGACGGTGGTCTATTGACCGTCTTTGTCTATGGTTACGTCACCCCTCCCCTCGTCCTCATCACCCTCATCACTAACTGCCTCGTCTGTATCGTCCTTCTGAAGAAGTCGACCCGCAGTCCGACCAACACCCTGCTCGTCGCCATGGCCGTCTCAGACACCCTGACCGGTCTCTGGCCGATCCCATTCTTTCTTAGATTCTACACGGTCGGCGGAGGACATCGCAGCGGCGACTGGGTCCCCTACGAATGGTGCTTTGCCTACCTGTCTCTGACTGACTACCTGCCGACGGTATTCCACACAGCGTCCATCTGGTTGACCGTTGCTTTGGCTGTCCAGAGGTATGTCTACGTCTGCCATCCTCACACTGCCAAGAGGCTCTGCACCATTTCGAACGCCGTCAAGGTCGTCACCGGCATCTACGTCCTGTCCATCGCCTCTCAGCTGTCGAGATTTGTTGAGGTGACCTTCGACCCCCTTGAGCTGGACTCTGAGGTCGTTCCAGGGCTCGTCATCGTCGGATGTTGTGACCGGTTCAGTCCGTTCGTCGCAAAGCACACGGAAATCTACTATAACGTCTACTACTGGTTTCGCGTTGTATTCATTCATCTGGTTCCCTGCACGTCACTCGTCGTTCTCAACGCCATCTTGGTGAGTGCGATGCGCGCCGCCAAGCGTCGTCGTCATCAGCTGCTGAGGCAGAATCGTCGGATGGAGTCAAGGAGACTGGAGGAGAGCAATTCGACGACGATGATGCTCGTGACAGTCGTCGGTCTGTTCCTACTCGTCGAATTCCCTCTGGCCATCTTTCTAATTGCTCTCATCTGTAACAACAATTCGGAGACGTCGATCATGTCGAGCGACACGGTCGACGTCATATCGCTCGTCATCAACCTCTTCATCCTCCTCAGCTACCCTCTCAACTTCTTCGTCTACTGTGGAATGAGTCGACAGTTTCGAGAGACCTTCAAGGCTCTGTTCGTCGGAGGAGGATCGAACAACAAGAAACCGATCGGATCGAACGGATTGTCGCACTACGTCTCTCTGGCCACAGAATCCGTCTACGCCGCAGCCACCGCAGCCACAACAGCAGTCAACGCCATCGCCACCACTCCCATCGTCTCCAACACAGACACCAACGGAGAAACGGTGCTCTGAACAACACAGCCAGCCATTCTGCTGCTGTTGGCCATCTATTATAGTATACATGCTATTTATGGGTCATTGGAAGAGACAAGGAAATGATCCATTCAATTGCATGACTGCCAAAAATAACAAAGTCAAGACTGTGTTTTCGGAAAGTCCAGAGACAATTATTCAGAAGAGTTATGCTAACTGATGTAGCCTACGAGATTTCATCGATTTCCGTTGACAAAGATCATCGGACAGCCACCGCGGCTTCTTAGATGACTACGTTCCTAGAACGGTCTATGTAGGCCTCGACTTTTATGTGGAAAGTCAACTGAAAGCGTAGTCCCATTATGTGACCCACTAATTAAAGGAAATGTAATGTCAGAATCTCTTACAGGCCCGATTATGCATGACAGCCAAGTCCGCTGTTTTGTATATTAAATATAGCTACTGGTATTAATCGCCAGTTTGCGAAGGAACCGTTATAGAGTGACATCAAGTGACATAATTCCACAGACCACAGGTACACAGACCTATAGTTATATATAGACTGACTGACAGAGGCAGACTGTGCGAGGCGATGTATGGCTACCATGCATAGTCTGAGAATACGAAGATTAAGTCTCCTGTAAGAGGAATCTTACTGCAGAGGTTTCTTTAGTAATTTAGTTTGCACTATTGTAAAGCTAGACTCATTTTCTTTTCATTGTGTTTCTCTGATCTGCAGTGTCGGTGAACTTTCGAAGTTTCGAATTGATCAGGCTTCTAACCGTAGACTTGTTCAGTTGTAGTGTACCGTAGCTTAACTCGAAAAAGGTACACAGTATTTGATTTTCTGATGTGCAGTTGATTAAATAAACAGCTAATTAAACAAAGCGTCGATTGTAGAAATAAAGTTTTCCACGCTCACGAATCTATTGCATTTGAAACTCAAACTATGAACTAAGTAAATGACAAACTTTCATTACAAGATGCTTCCGCGTTCTCCACTTACAATCGCCAGGGCCAATGATATCATTAATAAATTATGTAGGCCTAAATATATAACAGGCCAATGTCGAATTCAGAACACATACCTACACCCATCTAAACTTGGCGAAATGTTCCATGTAAAAGAAAATGTTTTACTTAAATGTTTCATCGTTCCAGAATTATTTTTTATCGTTTTAATGTTAGGCTGAATAACCTTAAGGCGCCGCCGTTTGAACGCCCAGCACTTTGGCGCCCTCCGTTTGGGCGCCCAGCACTTTGGCGCCCTCCGTTTGAACGCCCAGCACTTTGGCGCCCTCCGTTTGAACGCCCAGCACTTTGGCGCCCTCCGTTTGGGCGCCCAGCACTTTGGCGTCCCGTGTATTTTGTGGCTGTGAGGCGACGGCTATGCCACACAGTTAAATTCGACTTCTGTAATAACTTGTGATCATCCGTTCATACTATGACTTGTAATCATACTGCTTTCATGTCAGTTTGAATCAATAAACAAAGATTATTATTATTTCGACCAGGACAAAGATGACAATGTTGATCCTGAAATATATTTTGAAACTGAGAGCGTTAGAACTTAATGAATATATCCAGTGTAATAATATATTCTTCTTCTTTATTAATTCAAATGGACAAGTACTCAACTTTATGGTTAATTTGTTTAGCGCGTGTTTGTCATTATTGAGTGAAAGTAAATGATGCGGCGTAAATCCAAGTGGTGTGTCTACCACTACCCTTAAACACACACACACACACACACACACACACGGGCATTTCTTCATCTGTAGATTGAATGAATTTTATATAGGAAATGACGTTAGTCTCCGTGAATTAGGCGACTGTCAGCTGTCACTCATGTCATTGAAATTGATTAGTGATTGCAGGGTCCTTCTGCTCATAGACTGTTGATGGTCAGCTACGAAAGAGCGCAGCATTCTCTACCCGCACGCAATGATTGCGTTTTGTAATGTCATGAGTCGAATCAATACACGACGTCCTCAACTGCAGTTGGAGAATTACAGTCTGCAGCGGGGAACTTTTGCATCGATTTTTGGACGAAATACTAGGACGTGTCGCGAAGACTAGAATAGGGGAGGGGGTAGATAATGAACCGTTGTAGGGGGTGTAAACTGTCACAGACCGAAGACAAAGTTGCGCCACTTTGTCTTCGGTCTGTGACAGTCATTTATAACGATCTCTGAGTATAGATAGACAGACCCGATGAATGTCTCACACCGTCACCTCACAGCCACAAAATACACGAATGGATAAGTAATTGCTCTTAAATCAATTATCTTCCTATGATTGTAGACATCAATAATATTATGTCGCCATCGTCATAATATAAGACCGAATTAATACATTAATTATTAGTTTATTACTATTACGAACAACGCGAAAAGTCACAGAAATGCGAATGCTAGGCGCGAAGAATGCGATCAGAGGCGGAGAAACAATCGTTCATTCACGTAACAATTAATTCCAAATTATAAACACATAAGTCTGTAGCCTACATAGGCTAATTATACTAATTTAAAAGTAACAGTGAAAACCATTGCTTTACAAATGTCGCTCAGTTCAGCAGAGAGGTTTATAGGTATTTCATTGTTTGTGACATATTCATTTCGTAAATGAGAAGTTTTAGTCGTAGACCTATACATAGGCCTATAGGCCTATCTGGTAGGACTACCACATGCTGGATGTTCAGTGACATATCAGTCTCAAGTTCAGGATTCGTGTCAGTATACAAAGCGTTTGTTGAAAGGTACAAACTGTTTAGAACATATGCCACGTAGTATATTGCATCTGACTCTGATCAACATCTGCCTCATCCAAATGTCAACGTCTCAGAATAGAGTTAATATTGACTACGGATAACGGTCGTCTACTAAGTACTAACCACAGAATTTCAAGTAACGAATTTCATTTAATTAAAAAAAATTACAATTTATCATCACCATCATCATCACCATCATCGCCATCATCATCGACAACATTGCCAACATCAACTTCATTAAAAACAATGTCATCAACATCATCAACAACAATAGCAATAACAGCGTCATCATCATCATTAGAATTTGAAAATTTCCTTTCGTCGTTTTAGCGTCAAATTAAGTCATTAAACTTAGGCTTATTGTTTCATTACCTCCATGCAGTGCCAACGTTAGGGCTCCCGAGCCCCGTTTGAGAGAGGGGGCTCAAGTTTGTAAGGGGACTCCAAATTTGGCTGGTCATATACCTATTTATGACTGTTTCTGAAACTCAAGAACATTAAAGTTATACAAAATGATGGAGCATCGAATTTAGGTTGGGGGGGGGCCATGGGCACCCAATATGGTGGGGCCCTTTCGTGTAGCCGATATGTTGTCTTTGTTGCTGGGCTGCAGTCTTCAACAGGGAAACGTATACCTCAAAAAGTCGATTATTTATAAGCTAGTAGCTAGAGGAGAATGTCCTGCATTGGGACATGTTCTGCATTGGGACAGTGGTGGTATATCTAAGCAGTGGTTATAATATTCTCGCGTGTGGCGTCGCCCAGCGAACGTATTTTTAGTGTAGAGAATGATCAAGCGTCTTATGCTGCGAATTAAAAAGCTTTTGACAGAGATAGGCTACTGCAAATCTCCATTAATTTTTCAGGCTAAAAATGTAAATTTTTACTCATACGTGTACAGTCTCAGTCAATGCATTAAATATATGGTTCTAATTTAGACAGAAATTTATGTGAACTAGCCTATTTAGGACAGTAGGCCTATATTGCGAAGCATATGGTGAAATTTGGAGGTCATATGCATATTACCTTTTGTATTATCTGAAAAATAGGCAAAGCGCGGCCATTTATGGCCTGCATTGGGACATGCACTGATGGCCTGCATTGGGACAGACCCAATATAGGCCATTCATAGAAAATTAAACTTAAATAATTTTGCTGTAGGCTATATTGCAGGCTGTCTGCTCTGTTAGTAGTTAAGACTTATGTCTTCTGTCATTTGTGTTCTTGTGAATTGTTTCAATTGCATAATTGTACACTGTAACCGGTTGCGGTTTGTCAACCGGATTGTTTGAATAAACGAAAATATTATTATTATTATTATATTTTATGACTTCAGTAGATGTATGTTAAATAATATTTGGTGACAACAAAATATATATGGGTATATTTCACAACCGGCGTCAAATTCAGAAATAGAATAATTATTAGAGAAAAATAAAGTCACGCAAAATAAAAAAATTTCTTACACAAATATTTTACTGGCAGTCCTGAAGCACACGTACGTAGGCCTAATATTGAGCAGAGCTTAAATTTGACAGATTTGGCCTAATTTTTTAGTTTAGTTTTTTTTTAGTTTTTTGTAGTCAAAATGGGCTTTTCTATATAATTATGCATATATATTATAATTATATAGAAAAGCCCATTTTGACTACGAATTTGCAGACGAAATGGATAAATTTACCCGAACATCGATTTAAAGCAGATTTTTCTACAAGCTTCTGGATCAGTCGCTGCATGGTGTCAGTTCAGTCGCGGTTCCAGCAAATCAAGGATTGGAACTAGGGGTCTGCGGGTATACCCGTACCCGCGGGTTTACCCGTACCCGACCCGTACCCGCGGGTCGGGTACGGGTCGGGTACGCATTTCACGGGTCGGGTCGGGTACGGGTAGGGTCGTCACGGGTACGGGTATACCCGGTTTTACCCGTGCCGACTTGAAGTTTTGGGGTTACAATGTCACCGTTACATGCAATAGTGAATCTTGTACCGTCAAAGACTTGCTTACTATTATAGGCTAAGTGTCACGTCGAAAATCTAAGTACCATATGTCTGCACACTAGAGGTCTGCGGGTAGAGCATTTTTTCTACCAGGACCGTTGTAGTCTGTACCAGACCCGTACTAAAAATTACTATCCGACCCTTCCCGTAACCGCCGGCTGGCCGCAGCAGGACTATGGAGAACATTAATTTTACCCATCACCGACAAATTACTGGCGTCAGGAATTGATGGTGACGACGACGATGATGATGATGATGATAATGATTATGGGTATAAATTAATGTTATCCATTGTCCTGCTGCTGCTGTTGATACTACTACTGCTACTGCTACTGCTACTGCTACCGCTACCGCTACCGCTACCGCTACCACTACCACTACCACTACCACTACCACTACCACTACCACTACCACTACTACTACTACTACTACTACTACTACTACTACTACTACTACTACTACTACTACTACTACTACTACTACTACTACTACTATCATTATCATCAGCCTATTTATTATTATTGCATGCTAAGTTGAGTTAATAATAATAATAATAATGACTTTCTTTATTAATTCAAACCGACAAACGCAGTGTGATTACAGTGTACAGTTATGCAATTGAAATCTTAACTACTAGGCTAACAGAACAGACAGCGTGCAATACACGGCGCTAATAGCAGCCTACAAAGCATGTCCGCCCTACGGGGGCTCTAACTCGGTACCTCTTGCTCTCTGTGCCAGTCTGCCAGATGTTATCCAATGCGCTAATCCAATCCAATGAGTTGTACACATGTATACATATACACATGTATCGTCTTCCCGTGCCTTTCGTGGACTTGGCATTTAATAATAGTTCTCAAATAACAGTTACAAAGAGACACGTTCCATTAGAAAAGTCCCAGAGCTTTCCACATAATTTATGTATGATATGCCATGGTTTCCAGTCCCGCGAGAAACAATCTTGTTTTCTTTACATGTTGGTGCAGTCCAATAGATATATTTCAAATTTGTCATTCATTACCTCTGAGAATTTGTTTTGAAACGATTAAGTTAATTAGAGCTATTAGCCGTTTACGCTTAGCCGCATAGAATCACATCTGGAAATGAGAACGTCTGGAGTTCTAACAAGTCATCCGGGACGGTGGGACAGAAGAGATAATAAGATTAATTTGAAGACTGGCGTGGGTGGTCTTAGGGACTTAGCCATGGACACACACACGCACACGCACACACACGCACACACATGGGGTACGGGTACGGGTCGGGTAGCAAAAATGCTCTACCCGCAGACCTCTAATTGGAACACCATTTACGGGTTTCTCTGTCGCTCCAACACACTAATCAAAACGCACGACACAGATCAACTGCAAGAGCATTATAATTGTGTTTACTTCTACGAGAAGATGGGAGACGTAGAAACAAAATTTAATCAACTTTAAATGCAGCTTTCACGTTTTGTTGGAGTCATTTTTGGAAGCAGTCCAAATCTGTCAATTGCACTGACGATTCATCTGACCACACCAGAGACAATATGGCAGTGCTGTGAGCAGTTTCAGCACATTGAAGCTAATTAAAACATAAAACAGGGTGCGGCGCCTCTGGCGTGTGAACACTGGTCAGTCACGGCTATGTTTATGCGCTTCTGAGTAGCTTCTTGAAGAGGCGCTATATAAATGCTCTGAATGAATGAATGAATGAATGAATGAATGAAAACCGTTCCACCATGCTCAGCAGCACGTTATCATCACTGCCATGGCAATGACTTCAATTGAAAGTGCAGTAAATCGCAAGGAATGGCGACCGAATGAAAGCGCCATGCAGGTAGCCATTCCTTGCGATTTACTGCTGTAACCCATGCATTTACTCAGCTTCGCCTCTCGCTTTCGTCCAAGAGGAAACCGATAAAATTTAATTTCTTCATCGTTTCTATGTCTTTTCGTACAATTTTTCACACAAGTCGACGTTATTTTTAAATTTGTTTTGACTTACGTAAACATTGTCACGTGATCCGAGTAAACCCAGATAACCGAACACGTCCATCCGACGTCGGTAACACGTCAAGAAACTTATCAGTTTCCGACGTCGGATCGACGTCTTGCCGCTCAGCGGGTGCTCATAGATCCGGCGTGTTTTTCCGACGTCGGTCCGACGTAGGCCCGACGTGTTTTTCCGACGTCGATCCGACGTGTCTAATTCACGTCGGCCCGATGTGGGTTTCCGACGTCAATCCGACGTCTCTAACTCACGTCGGGCCGACGTCGGAAAAACACGCCGGATCTATGAGCACCCGCTGAGCGGCAAGACGTCGATCCGACGTCGGAAACTGATGGGTTTCTTGACGTGTTACCGACATCGGTCCGACGTGTCTAATACACGTCTGCCCGACGTGGCTTTCCGACGTCTCTAACTCCCGTCGGCCCCACAATCAGTTACCCTGCCCCATGCATGGTAACCAATTGTTTTATTAGTAACTTTTTGTCCATTGTCACAAATTAGAGGGCCTGCATTGGTTTCGTCATTGATATCCCCCTAAGTGGGTCAGCCTGCACTGGCCTACGATTTGGAGGGGCCGACTCTCCATGATAGAGTCAACAGTGGCGGCGCCAGGGAGATAGAGGGCTTACCTCCCCCTAACTGCGGCTCAGCCCCCCTGGAGGAGGGGACAAAAGGGGAAGGGCTTTAGACCCCCACCCAACAAAAAAACCATGAAATCCTGATGCCTCCACTGAAAGTCAAAGGGGAAACAGATCAGAATAAAACAACTGTTCTCAGAATAAAATAACTGCTCTGTTACTGGTAAATTGTAATTACATCATATCCATAATATCATATGCTATGTAAAGTACACGTATATTACAGAAATCATATCATATGGAGTTAGCAGTGATTGATGACCAAATAATTAATGAGCAGATTGAAATTAATTAGGCCTACATTTCCCATCTGGCCCTGGACCTATTACCAGCTCTGCACAGACCTGATGATATCCTAAGCAAGTGGCTAAGCTCAGATGAAAAGGTATAGATTTAAGCTCTAATTCACATACGAATTATAAACAGCCTGTCAGTTTTATTCAGTTTCAGTTTGACAAATACATGTACAAGCTAGAATACATAATATGCACTTTATGGGGTTCAAGACAGGCTTGCTGCGGCACAGCTACCTAACCAGAAAACCCCAAAGGGGAAACTGGAGGTAGGATTTTCCATTGCTCTTTCAGCAGAGTTGGGATTATTCGCCACCCCCATCTTAGACACATTTGTTGTGGCACATACGTGTTTTTTACGTCAGCCATTATATAATGCTTGTGATCTTTATATACAAGATGATAGTTCGTAATGTTGCAGTAATATATTGAAATCTATTATATATATAAGTAGTGGTCTTTAACTTTATATACAATGTACGTATGTATCAGAACACTTGTATAGCACCGTTTAAGTAACTCACAAGGGCGCTGCAGCACAGCTACCTAGCACAATGTGATAGTTCGTAATGTTCTTATTATACAATGTTCTTTATCTTTATATACAATTTAAGTAAGTAATACACCATTTTGCAAATGCACCAAAGGACATGAATTATATAATGAATGATAAAACATCAAAGTAATAATATTGATAATAATAACATGAAAATAGTAATACGTTTGTGAAACACGTATAGTAACTGTACATAATCCGACTGATAATCCTTTGCTAGTAAGGGGGTCAGAGAGTGGAATACACTGTGTCCACGATAAAGTAGACCCCTAGACTTTGTGAAATATCTTGGTCATTTGTAGTACTATAGGTACTAAATTTGGTACACATGAACTTCAGTCTATTCTATCTATACCCTGCAAATTTTATTACAATTGATGCAACGGTTACGAGGATATACCCTTATGAAATTGGGTGGTTCAGGAATCAAGTTACCAACACGTAAAACGCATAGAATGACGTAATTTTTCTGGCTACCGCAGAGGATACATAGGCTGTTGTTTATAAGCGCCATTTTCAGAAACAGTTACACTACGAGACCTGTTTTACATAACAGTAGTTTTTTGTAAAAAAATGGTTTTCAGCGTAGAGGACAAGATTTTAATCAAGGAGTTGAGAGAGACGAAGGGGTATGGCGCAAAGAGATTCATTACAGAATTTCCAATGAGCCTGTGTGCGCGCTGAAGGCGGGCACTTCGAACATCAACTGTGACCGCTGAACTCAACAAAACCACTCTATTCAACAAAATGTTATGATAATTCACTGACCCACGTCAAATTGAGTGGGGTTACGGTGTACAAAATATGTAATAAATCACTTCACAAATATTGAAGATATTGGTAGAAACAATGCGTTTTACGTGTTGGTAACTTGATTCCTGAACCACCCAATTTCATAAGGGTATATCCTCGTAACCGTTGCATCAATTGTAATAAAATTTGCAGGGTATAGATAGAATAGACTGAAGTTCATGTGTACCAAATTTAGTACCTATAGTACTACAAATGACCAAGATATTTCACAAAGTCTAGGGGTCTACTTTATCGTGGACACAGTGTATTATGGTTGTGTGAACAAGCCTTAACGGAGTATCCAGCTTCACAGTTGTGAGTTCGCAGTGTTCTTGTTCTTGACTCGTTTGCTGATCATGAACTCTTCCACGTAGAAATTCTACGAGGGTCTCTCTGCCACGGTACTTTCGGCACGAGTACTGCAGTTCAAGGCATCGTTAGCTTTAGTGACAAGTGTCTCAATTGGGATGCTAAGTTCCAGCAGATGGTCCTCACAAGCAACTCCAGTACTTTATCCGCAGACATGGAGGAGTTGCTGGAGCTTTTGACCACAGCGCTGATGGAAAGGCATTCCTGATACACAGTGTTAAGTACAGTTGCTTAGAGGTGTAGACTGAGATGCCATTTTCGACTTTGATCTGTGCCCTGTCCCTTAGCAGAACTGTCGGCTTTTTGTTCATCAGCGCCTCCTTGTCAGCCATGCTCCGGCAGTACTTCGCTATACAGCCAAAAGAGATACAAAGAAAACAACATGTAAGAGGTAGCACAAATTCACAAGTCTTAAACGTTATCCATGGCAGAACCTGTAGTTGGGACCATGGCATGGAACATATTTGCCACGTGCTCACTCGTGCTTGGGAGCATGTGACCTGTACGGTCTTGCGGCAACACGTAGTGTATTTCTGCACTAGGAGAATCTCATTAGTGGTGTGCCTTTCCTTACCCATTTGCCTATTCTTGGGCTCCTTAGATGGAATTTTTGGTGATTTCACCCTTTAATGATCAACTGTTCCAAGTGATGAATTTTCAATCTCACGTATCCGTGTTGTCAAGAGAACATGGATTCAAATGCAAATGTAACAAGCAAAAGCAAAATTATTAGCTATTAATTTAATAGAGCACATCTGTCCAAGACAAAGATTGTAAGGTAGACGGACATAATAGCCTGGACATAATCGCTCAGGCTAGGACATAATCCACCAGGCTAAGATATAGGCCTAACCACCCCAACCTCAGCCAAGTACAGTAGATAAACTGACCGGGTATACGATACTATACGTTATATCCAAAAACATCTACAAGAATATCTTTTGATTTCACTGGAAAATTTTATTATACTAGTCGTCCAAATTTGTCCAAAATAATTGCAAGCAGTAGCAAAGTAACAATTATTATCCTACCTAAGAGTACATCAAATGTGCCTCATACCTGTAGTGCCCATTCTGGGCACAACATTATAAATTTAACTAATGTTGTTTCTAAGTCTGCGCAGAGTATTCTCTATGGATTTTGTTCCATCTCACCAATCTTGGCACAGCTGTGGCAAATTATTTTAGAAATGAACAACATTAATAAGACTTAACTTAAAATCTAAATGACATTAACAATTCTGAACTTTAGACCTAAATGATATATTAAATGACACTAACAAGTTTTAACTTCAGAAGTGACTAACAATACCAAGTCTTAAGTCTATACCTTAACAACATAAACAAGCAAGCTGACACAATGAAGAAAAACTGGACAAGAAATGTTTATCAATTAAATGCACAGAAATAGGCTAATTGCACAGAGGGGCTTTATGTCCCGGGATTATGACCTAGGCAAAATTGGGGGATTGTGTCTGGGAGGACTATGCCTTACAACCAGGCTGTAAGGCACAAGTTTGTAAGGTATAAGATTGTAAGCATAAGGTATGAGTTGCCACCACCTTGTGAATAACGCTGCCACTGACAACGATACGTGAACATTGGCATTAATAGTTACCTGTGAGCTTCAGATGTCACAATTATTAACATCTTCTGTGTCACTGAAATTCAACGAGTTCTGATCTCTTTAGTTGGACCCCGGCTTTGGCATCCACCACCACGGTAACTTGATGTGTGCAGCCATTCCATGGTGACGTTATCAATGTCTGTATTCATTGCGTTGCGAGTCAGTCCATTTGCCTTGACAGCATCTGTGCACAACATATTTAATTAAATGCTAAGTTAGTGAATAGGCATAGCAACTAACATTATCACACACATTGTATCATTAGGTCATCATCATATTCATCATCATTTAATTCATTACGATGACTTATTTAGCGCCCCTTCAAAGTTACTACTCAAGTTCTTGATGTCATACATTTGGCCAGGATGGGTGCCAATAAATGATCTTTATGATATTATATTAAATTAAATCAAAGAATACTAAAAAATTAAACAACATCATCACCATCACCACCAAAATGAAATTTCACATTTAATAAGTTTGGGGAATGCAATATTGCATAGCTATGACAAATTTGGGATAAGAATTTCTTTAAAAATCATCACCAGGTGCGTAGCGAGACTTAAATTCAAGAAGACGCAACTTCACAGACCATTGGCAAAATCCTGCATGGTAATTGGGGTCATTAGTCAATCAAGTTCCAGTATATAAAAAAAGTCATGCTTCAATGTAGCTATGCCTATGATCATCACAGCAAGTTAAATCAAAAAATTTTCATGCCGTAATAATAATAATAATAATAATAATAATAATATTTATTCTTTAATGAAGCGCCTGTCAAACCCACTGCGCTGTACATGTACAAGTTATGACGATTAAAGAATTAACAAGAACACAAATCACAGAAGACATAAATCAACAAAGTTGCAGCATGCAAGGCACAAGCTCATTGCACTTTTACTGTCACCAAGGGAATGAAGGCATGAGCTAAACACGCTTATGGGAATCGAACCGGGTCCGTGAAAACTTCAGGCAAGAGTGCTGTCCTATATACTATCTCCCATCCCCAATATGCCCATTATGTTAAAATATTGGAAGTCCTCGATCATCATACACATTTCGAAAGCATTATTTGCCAATATAAATGTCATATTGAAATACTAACCATGAAGAACTTGTTTTGGCAAGCATGTAGTATCGTGGTGCGTAAGTTGGCAAGCATTTAGTATCGGGTGCGTAAGTTAACAGGCGTCGGACGGCATCCTTTCGCATGCTGCGCGGAAGGTACGATGTTTTCTAAAGACGACACTAGCCATAATCCTGACCCTAACCGACCCTCATGACGAGGGGTGCGGGCCGAAACCCCGAAAGGCATTTCGGCCGGATCCCCGAAATTTATTTTCTAAGTCCGACCCGACAGAATATAATTAACAAATAAATATTTGAATAGGCAGTGTATCAACATACACCAAGGCCATGTCATGTTTACAATTTACCTCTGAATAGCTGGGCCGATTTTTAGAAAACTGTTTTCGGGAAATCGGGCTTTTGTTTGATTTCAGCGTTTTCGGGGATTCGGGTTTCGGGGATTCGGGCTGACCCCACGACGAGTAACCTTACCCTAACCGACACTCACGACCCCTAAAATGACGGGAGAAAATACACGCACCCGATACAAAATGCTTGCCCGTAAGTTTACTGGCGTCGTGTTTGTTAGGCGTCGTGAGAGTCGGTTAGAGTCAGGGTTAGGATCGTCATTAGAAAACATGGTACCTTCCACGCAGCATGCCAGTAAACTTACGCACCCCGATACTACATGTTTGCCCTTCTTTTAACCTCAGTTATTTGAAGCTGTACGTACCACGTGGACGGTGGCCCACAAAAGTTTCATTGCCTTGCCAAATCAAAAGTTCATCAGCAGGGATATCGTGCAGCATAATCATTTAACAAATGAAATATTTCTGAATACATAATATTAAATTTATATGAAAATCTTTATAATAATAAAAATCTTATTTAGGCGTGTGGGCCACGTGCACGCACAGCTTCAACCGATATCTACCCGATATGTGATTGGTAGTTTGGAACAAATGTCTGGGAATATAACGCAAAGGATATGCAAATTACATAAAGAACGTTAGGCCTTATGTAACGCTATTAATTATAGTTATAACTTTTACTAACAAAAATAAGACAAAGACATGCATACCTTGCTCGACATTCGAATCGAAAAGAATGGGTCCGCCATTAGTCCGCAGATGATTGGCTATCGCTCAGCCGGGGCCAGCCCACGTGATCTAACTTCGAGCTAAAAAGATGAACGGGACAGCTAACTCATCGGAAGCTCGTCATAATTATGGCGAATACCGATCAACGATGAGATGCCGATGTAGAACACGTCGGATGGAGGTCGGCCCGAGGTCCTTTGGTTAACTGGGAATGCTCCTATAACTCAAATGGAAAACAAATCGACATAATTATGTTATAATGTCCAATCTGGGTTTCTCCTTGCAGACAGCGCGCGAAGATAGAAGCACCACTTGATTCGGACATCATTCCAATAAAAGAAATCTGCTTGAATCAGTGACTAAAAAATGAAGTGTTGCGTACGAATGTGGCTGATTCCCCGCGCTAGTACCTTAAGCTATAATAGACAGTGTCGCGCATTCTCGGTTGTTGGCCTCTCAGCCAACAATAATATTAAAATATTAGATGTATGAAATGCTTACTTACTTTCCTGAACAGGGTGTCAGCGGACTATCACTGATCACTGATTACGGCTCTTGTTGTATGTTGCTGGTTTTGTTGAGTTTCGTTCTTTATTTCCTTCGAAATTCTCTTCAAAGTCACAAAACGGACGAAGATCGTCTTCAAAGGAGAAGAACATTGGCTGCTGCGAATGAAGGGATGGTTATGGCCGATATCAGTGGCCGTGATCGCGGACAACGCAGAACGAGATTTCCTAGAAAGGTAAATCTTTAGAATGAAACAGTTTGTGGACTTCTTTCGTGGATCCTGTCTCAAGTTCAATAAAATATCTGATGACGTATGTTATTTGAAACTGTTCATGTTGTTCAGCCTGTTTTTTAACGCTAGAAAACTGTTTTAAGCAGTGTTGGATGTGACTTATATTTACAAACTACACGGTTTAATACCGCATGGTCATAAGACGTGTCAGATATTTTAGTCAAAATGTGGTCCATATACCCTTGTCCGTTTGAGGGAATTCCCAACTACTGATCAAACGGAGGGCAGTTATGCATCGAGCAATGCCCTTCGTCATTTGTTAAGTGGCATTATATCAGTTTCGGGGACCGCAAGTTTACGGTCAAGTTTAGCTAATATATAAGTATATTTGGTCCAACTGTTGTGGTGCGCCCTCATTGGTCGATTTAAATGACACATAGAGTATATGTTATTGAGCATCGTTAAATAAACTTTACAAACTGCTTGAACCGTTTTGGTAAACATTGTTGTCAATCATCACAAACCTGTTCAAAATTCAAGAAGATATTTGCAAAGCGTCGTGAGGGTCGGTTAGGGTCAGGGTTAGTGTCGTCATTGAATACTAATTCTTTCTCGTGCGCCACATTGCGCAGCGTTACCTGTGTTAGATGGGCGACCATGATGATGAAAACGGTTGAAACGGAGTGGAAAACATCCCTCTTGAGGGCCACCAAATCCATACGGGGGGATACATGATGAAAAATACTTTTTCTAATGACAACACTAACCTTGACCCTGACCGACCCTCACGATGCTTAAGCTGACCCTAACCAACTCTCAGGATGCTTAACTCACGACTTCATGTTCAATGACTGCCCTCTTGGTACATATAGCCCATGTGTATGTCTGTATATGAGCAGAAAATTAGAGTTCCCTAAACTAATATAATGCCGGTTAAGTAATGCTGCCCTCCAACGCAAATAATTTGGCTATCCCAAATTGTGAGAGGAAGTTAAATGTTGTGTGCTATTGGAAGGACTATCATAAGTAGGTAAGTTTATTAGCAGTAAGTGGTTCCCACGATGATCACGGCTGTTGGGTCTTTTCGACGTTTAAAGATGGTCTAGAAATTGTTAAGTAATTCCAGTAGTTGGTTGGACGGCTGCAATCCTGGAAGGCATAGTATTACATACATCCTTCCGGGAACTCATCCATGGGCGTATTTAGGGGGTTTACGGGTTCAAACCCCTCATGTAAATTGCTGAAAATTGTTTTATAAGCTTTTATATGCGAAATACAAAAAACTTAACTTTTTGCGACCATGTCCAATAGAAAACCCCCCAAAATTGTTCTCTGGCTATGCTACTGCTCATATCAAATGGATGGAGTGGTTATTCCAATCTGGAGAACTTAGAAGGCAGGATTTTCATGCATTCTTCAGTTGTGCTTCAACACAACTTCTTAGATCTGATCAGCCTTGCGGTTCATACTCAAAACATGGAGAACTTGTGGATGTGTGTCAAATGCAGACTGATCAGCAGTTTGGCATAAGTTGTAATTTGTTAGAACTAATGTATCTGCTGGAGTTCATGCATTTTGCGAGAACTTTTCCTCAAACATTCTTATGTGCACAGAAACTTAATTTATGGACAATAATAAAAACTTTATGTGACTCTGAATGTTCTTAATTTTCTGTTACTCTCAGCATATTTACATACTGTCTATCCAGTTAAAACAATATATATTTGGGTCTATCTGGAAAAGATAATTTTTTCATTAAGCATAAAATTTCAAACACTTGGCCCATGGTCACGGTCTGCTTGGAGCAAAAGGCTGGTGCAGCATTTTCAGGCCTTCCTGCCCTTCCATAAGCCTGTGTACACTGTACAATCTTCATAGGTGGCCCACCTGTCTGTGAACATCTATGCCTTTCTGTGACCACCTATGAGGTATAAACTCCATGAAATGAACAGAACAACCAAGCTCTACAAAGTCCTTGCTGCTGGTGAATTGGACAGCACTGTTGGCATTATGTTTACAACAGAATTGTCAGACAGATACATCCTTTAATGCAGCATTTTCCAAAGTGTGTTCCGCTGGACCCTAATGTTTCCGTAAGTGGAAGACAAGGGTTCCGTGAGAAAATAGGATAAAAGTGTAGTTTGAATGTGTTGTTACATTAGAAATCAGACTCCAAAGTAAAGACAAGGGTTCCGTAGGAAAATTTAATTTAAAATGATTTATAATTAAATTTTTATGTATTAAAACTATATACCTTGATCACTGTTATTAATTAAACCCATGATATTGGTCTACTTTGCATGCAGGTGCTACATATACCAGAATATTTAAGGTTTGGTTTGGTTGGGTTTCTGTCAAAACGTTTTCGGAAAAAGGGTTCCCCAGTCAAAAAAAGATTGGGAAGCACTGCTTTAATGAACCACTCACATCCTATAAACCTGTAGATGGCCTTTGTGGGTAGTGCTTCATGGCTGTTATGTAACCAGGAAAGGAAGGAAATGCTTGATACTAAAAGCTCTGCATGTAGTATCATATGCTATGCAACTTAGTTCAAAAAAATATGTACTGCTATATTGCCATGTACCAGTGTTATTTCAGTTATGGTTTTTCAGTTACAGTTAAAGTTATCTAATTTATGATTTTTCAGTTAAAGTTATAGTTACAGTTAACTGAAATCAGATTTTTCAGTTAAAAGTTATTTTTTTTATTTTTCAGTTACAGTTTAAGTTATTTCTCTTTATTTTTCAGTTATAGCATCAGTTATTTTTTTCACAAGTCATTATTAATGACACACTGACCACAAGTATTCTGAACAGTTACCAGAAATATTTACACAGCAAATCAACGTATTGTCGGTTTACTTTAAAGAAAACACGACGTTCCAGATTAACACTTGCTCTGTTCCAACAATTAGTGTGCCACACTCGTTGTTTTCAGCATCCTTGAAAGCAACAGTGTGAACACAACATCGACTTTTGTCGTCTGCGGCTTCATAAACAAAATGTTACCACACGCCACTTTCTACTTTTCGACCACTACTTGGCTTAAACATTATTCTCGTAGTTGTGGATTCTTTTAAGAATTTACGGTTTAGCGCCAACGACAACATAACGAAAGGAAAAGGAACCGGAAGTGAAACGAATATAGAAAACTGAAAAGTAACCAGAAGTGACTAGCATAGAACACTGAAAAGGAACCAGAAGTGAAACTAGCATAGAAAACTGAAAGAAACCAAAGTGAAATGAGTATAGAAAACTGACCGTAGACTAGAGTAGGATTACCATTCAAAAAGTAAGTAAGAAAAACACTCATCTTTTATTTTTCAGTTAACTTTTGTTATTTTTCAGTTATACAGTTTTCGTTTTTCAGTTACTATTACAGTTTCAGTTATTCAGTATTTTTCAGTTTCAGTTACAGTTAACTGACAAACATTTTTCAGTTATTTTGCTATTTCAGTTACAGTTACAGTTAATAGAAATAACACTGCCATGTACTGCATGTTTATGAATTTTGTAGCTAAGGGAGACAACGTTGCCATGTGTTAATAGAATTTGCACGTATATGGGACATTTGTAATCGGAATGTTACTGTGTACTTCAAAACTTGCTTTAAATGTGAGTGAATTTCTTTATCAGCATTGGACAAGGGTTAAGTAGGGGGTGCGCGATAGTGTAGTGGTTAGCATGCGGGATGTCGGTTGAGAGGTCGGGGGTTCAAATCCCCGCCAGGGCAGAAATTTGGTTCGAGATTTCTGCTCTACGTGTGTGCCTAGCCAACTCAGCTATGATCGGTACACTGACAGTACACTGTCGGTGGGAAGATGAGATGGCAAGGGGGATGAGAGGGCTGACCATCTGCTCTCATATGTCGATGCTAAGAACATGAAGATGCCTCATGGCTAGCTTCCGCAAGTGCTCAGCAAGTGCTCTTCTTCATAAAGTAGGATTAGTTTGTTAAGGCTTAACATTTTCCTTTGCCTATTGATGCTTTTATTTTAGGGCTGGTACTGATTAAAATAATTTTAATAGATTAATCTCCTAAATTTAATCGAGATTAATCGATTAAATTCGATTTATTTGGTCCATATTACAGAAAGCGTGAAAACTGTTTAGACAGTATACAATGCAAAAATCCTTCAATCATTTGACGTGCTAAAGTTCAAATTGTCAAACGAAAGAACAAAAATCTTCAATAATTTCGCCATTTACGACTTTTTCCTCAGCATTTACCTTAAATGCAAAATGATCGCTTAATTTGCCACTCAAATGTTTCACATTATTACTGTTTGCCATACTGTTTATTCGGGAAATAGGTCGGTTGACGACATAAAATAAGTAAGAAAATTAATCGAACAAGCCGAAATTTATCGATTTAAAATTTTTAGCGATTAATCGATTAATTAATCGTTAAATCCGCAGACCTATTTTATTTGCATTTTTGATCCTTTAACTATGAACTGCATTGGTGTCCCAGTCACTTTTCGTACATGTTCGTTAAAGGAGATTGCTTCACAAAGCACTTCGTGTATTTCAGAAATGAAAATTATGCACAGAATTTTTAAAGACTTTTTTATTCTTAATAAACTTTTGCAGTGCCTCAGTTGCTTGCATATGGCTTCATGTTAATTTCTGGTCAGTTACCTTATGTGACTTATCTGACCAAAATCAGGAATAACTCAATTTTTTTTCAATTTCAGTGTCATCTGCCGTTTTAAAGGGTAAAATCTCTGCTTTAAAATTAGGGATGTTAAACGATAATCGGAAATCCGATTATCGATTTTCAAAACGATTATTGGTTTTCATTATTGACAAAACGATTATCTAATTCTGCCTCTTATATATAAAACGGAGACTTCCACAGCCAACGAGGTAATAGTAGAACCCCCACAGCGACGTATTGCCTCTTATAATATAAACGGAGACATCCACAGCCAACGAGGTAATAGTAGAACCCCCACAGCGACGTATTGCCTCTTATGATATAAACGGAGGCTTCCACGTATTGCCTCTTATGATATAAACGGAGGCTTCCACAGCCAACGGGGTAATAGTAGAACTCCCACAGCGACGTATTATTGCCTCATATATGAAGCCTCATATTATATAAAGCGGAGTCTTCCACAGCCAACGAGATAATAGTAGAACCCCATACGTGTATGTACGTTACGGTACGTAGCGATTATCGGTTTTCAGAAACTTGCATTATTTGATAACATATTAAATTTTTTACGAAGGCCAATAAAAAACGATAATCGGTTTAAAATCGGATTTCTAAAACCGATAATCGGTTTGCCAAAAAAACCGATATTAACAACCCTATTTAAAATGACACAAACTTTATTGTCCTATCATGTTCTTGTCCAAAGTTATGAGTAAAAAATGTGGTTCAGTTGTTTGAATTATAATTCCGAGAAAAAGGCATTTAAAGTTTTGTATAATTTTGAAATGCAGTGGTTTGTTGGTATGTATCAAGTGCCCTGATTAGTTTAGATTGGAAATTTGACGTTGAATACAGGCAGCATAATAGGCTAGAGGGAAGTCTGGGCTTTCTACTCATATCACGTTTGCTATGCTAGCCTTATGCCGAGCATGGCTATTAATAGCGGCAAAATTGCAAATTTCTGGAAAGTCATTGATTTATTAAAACAATGGCTACTGCAAAATCATCTAAAATACCATTAAATTTTTTTCACAAATTGCTGTTGATGTGTTTGAAACATATTTATATATATCACTTTCTGTCAAAAACTAGAAATTGAAAAATATTGAGTTTGTATCACATTTTGGCCATTTTCTTGCTAGCGCATGTTGTGACATGAGCCTGGTTTTATGACTGTCTTAAAGTTGATCCTATGCATTAGTCAATGACTGTTTTTGTAACTAAGACAGTGAAAATCTGTATTCCCATTGGTTTATTGATTTGTTAAGGAAAGCTGAAACACTGTTTTGTTTAAACTGCTGCAACAGAACATGCCTTCTCTGTGATTACCAGTAATTGCTGTTAAGGCCAAAACAAAATAATGGTGTGTTTTCCGGTAACCCGACCGACCCACTTTTTTAGGCCCGACTGTGAAAATTTTGTGAAAAAATTTTTTTTGAAAAAATTAATTTTTCAAAAAAAAATTTTTTCAAATTTTTTCACAAATTTTTTTTATTGACACATGAATTTAACCTTTGCGTACCAGAGGTGCAGATTTGCAACATTGATAACACTGCTTACCTTGCCAGAGTTATGTAAATAAGGGCACCATTAATTATCTATGCAAAATTGGCCTTGGCAAGGTGAAATATGATGACGATATATTCGTTTATTATTATACAACAATACAGCATTGCATAAAATTATTTTACAAAATAAAATTTTTTTCCTACCTACCTACCCATTTTTTAAAACCACTGTTACCGGAAACACACCTATATTTTTTTTTGGCCTAATGTAGATACATGTTTACAGCTTTTAAGAAGCACAAAGTATGATGAGCAGACTTTTCCAACTTATGGCCCACACGCCACAATCCGACTAGCCAACTGTATTTATCCGGCCCACCAAGCCTTTCTGGCAGCAGTTCTTTTATCATGCATATTAATAATTACAGTGGTTAAATGACATGGCATTTTATTTGACACTAATTTTATAGTGCCCCTTTAAGGTAATTACTCAGAGATGCTCCCTACTCCAACGCGCCCAAAACGAACAGTTTTACTGAATCGATGTAAAGCTAACGCACACTGAGTCGGTGTTGACATGCCCATTGCCCAAGAGCCACCTATCCAATATATAATTATGTGGGTTACATAAATACCTAACTTTGTGGAAAGGTTCAGTTTGGTATCAAAATGTGGAAAAAATGAGTTAAAAAAGACAGGTAGTTGTAGTCACTCAGAAGTTGCAGATTATTCAGAAACCAATTAGTTTGAAAAACGATGAATTTCCCCTACACTCTGTACCAGGCCGGCTGAAACAGTGAACCAGATGTCTCAAATATACTCTGAATCAAGCATCTTGACTGAATGTACACATGTTCACAGCTTAAAAAGCACAACTGTGATGAGATGTACTAAACAAGGCTAAATGCACCAATATTGCAGTAAAGGTCTAAAATATTACCTAATATTATTTTAACAGCTTTACACTTTGTTATCCAGTTGTTCATTCATCATTGTCAAGATGAGACTTTTAGCACTGTTTATGAAATTTTGTTATTTTGTACACTTATAGCTGTTAAATCAGACTATGTTCAAGACCTTGTGTGAACTCTAATGTTGTAATAATTGTGAAAGAGATTTTCACATTAAGGAACTTGTGGCTCATTTAACAATTGATTATTATGAGACTGCAACCAGCCTTGGGAACCCGGAGATAAGGATGTGAAGTCAGTGATGTTTTTTCATGTCCTTGGTTGCTATTCTGAGCTTTCTGATTGAATTTGCTTGCTTACGTTATTCTTTAGGACCAAGATTTTGAGCAAAATCATGTTGGAGAATCATCACCCAAGTATTACAGCGTACTGAATAAGCCGAAGCGTTTCATGGTACTAAAGCACTAACTAAAGATTATATCTGTATTGTAGTAAGTGAGTTAAATCTTTCACAATCTGATGATATGTCCTTTTATGTGAGATTTTTTCGTATTCTGTTGTTGTGAGTACTCTTTTATCAAAGTTTAGAATCTGATCACTGTATGATAGGTCCTTTAAATTTTTTAGCAAATTATTTCCTGTAGCTATGGAACTGGATTATATATGTTAATGACTGCATGTGCACTGTATCTGCAGGGTCCACCTTTTGACAATTTTGTGTCAAGACCACAGCCTGAGAGGGATGTACTACCTGTCAAGACACCAGTTATCCTGACAAAACCACAAACAATAAATCAGGTAAAAAATAAATTCAAGCAGTTCTTAGTTGCACCTCCATTGCCAGTAAAAATCCCTTAATCTTTCACATAACTGCATTGTTTCACCTTGTAGGCCCAGGTAAGGTAAATTCAGCCAGTTCTTATTTGCACGTCCAGTGTTAGAAAGTGTCCTAGTCATTCATGCTGCTTACTGGGTCACATGGGAGCCAATTGGTTGAAAGCTTGCCTTGTAATATGGAGTGTGAGGTTCAAGCCTTCCCTGGGACAGTCATTGTACAAACCTTGATCATGTTCTTAGCATATCGTTGCTTAGCACCTTTGTTTGATGCTTGTCAATAGATAGCAGTGCTATATAAAGATAAGACACTTGCTTGAAATGTGGCAGAAACACTTCTGACTGGACCCTGTAACATCATCTTAAATATCAGCTTATTATGCCCATTTTGCAATCATTGCACTGTCCATGAGCAAAGAATCCATTTCAAAATCTGCCTTACAGTTCGCAAGGTACTACATCTTAACCAACCGACCTGTCTCTTCATTCCATATTCACCCCAATACAAACATATTCTGCACTCAATCAATGGATCATGCTCTGACTCTTGATGTGCCTTGCACAGGAACAGTGTTGGGCTCTTGATTTTCTTGGTCGCTGGTCTGAGGCTTTGGAATTTGCTGCCCAGTTCAGTTCATTGTGTCAATTCTTCGATGTAATTCAGGTCTAAACTTAACCTGTCTGTTTCAACTTGCCTATACTCATTGTAGCCTGGCTTCAGGTTTCTCTGATCTATCAGATTTTGACCTCGCTTTTAAAATAGCTTGTGAGTTTTTATTTTGATATTGATCAATCAAAGCGACCATCAACTGATGTGTTGGGCTTGGTGATAACGGCATTACTAGAATAGAAAAGTTAATAGATTGTGAGGACAGCGTGTTGCCTCTGTATATGACCAGGTCTGCAAGCCGGAACTTTTCCAAAAAATCTTGCAAACATTTTGTGCTACTTTTAGCTGATATTGAAATTTAATATTTGCCAGCACAAGAAGAAGGAAATTTATACCGGAACTGTCCATGCAATTCAGACAGCTAGATTAGTATGACCATTCGCTTTGATATTCTTGTAAAGGTCTTTGTTAATGAAATGGACTCGCTGATATGCATAAAAGTTGTTCTGAATTAGTAAAAGCAGATCCTATTCAGTGTTGTTCCTGGTTATTTAACCCTTTGAACGCCATTGGTGCAGCCTTACGACATTGGCTAGATGTTATGACTAAGCCGCAGAAACGTCTGTGCAGTTGTCGTTCTGTTTGCTGCTAACTTAAGCCACTAAAACTAAGACAACTAGTATCCTTTTTATGTAAATTAGGTTGCACTTAATTAAATTGATCTACATTTTTACACGTTTTTTAGAGTCAGAATGACCAAAGAACTTATTTTGCATTTGTTTTATGTAATTCTGATTTGGAAGAAAAGTTTCAAGAATTTGCTGAGATTATTAATGGTAGCACATTTAGCAACCATACTAGAGATGTTCTGACTTTGTTTTCCAGTTAAAGCTTCAAATGAAAGAAGCTTAGATTATCGATCTGCCATGTTCAATTAATCATTGAAATTAGTTTTGCATCTGTTAACTGTTTTCTGATTTCTGATCAATTGTATTGTTAGTTAATTGAGATGTAAGTGTTTAACTAAAATCACTGTTGTATTGTGCTGTTATATGCGTTGTTAACAGGTATCTGCTGGTGTGATTGGTGAGGAGACTTTGGCAAAGGTTGAGAATCATTTACTCAAGACTCCATCTGGAAAAGGGGCTGCGGTCTCCGATAACAACCATGTGAGGCCAAGTCGACCAGTGATTCAAACAAACGATGGATATAATTTTCACCAGCAGACTCAGTTACATGGCAGTGCTGAGGATAAGACAAGTACGGACCGTTCTGTCTTCTTTTTGTTGTTGGTCTACATTTCATTTATGAGGTTCTCAGTCTGGTCAGCAGGATGTGTTGAACTCTGTGTGTGACCTGGCAGAGGGGAATTAATCCCAAACACTGTGGCTTTGTGTTTCTGTTTGTAGTCTATGAACTTGAGGTCATCATGGGTTTTTCAGTGAAATAATAAAAATACTTAACATTTTCAAATGTTAAACCTGTCGAATGCAGCATGATAATTCCAGGCCCAGGACTCCATAGGCTACAGACAGCTGTGCATTATGAATCTGTAAACCCATGACTAATACAGCAGTCTGTCTAAAATACTGCTAATCATTAAGTCGCTGCTTCTTTGGCTAGGTTTTTGATATGATTCACGGTCTTGTTGCTACACTTCAGGCACGTACTCGGACCTCTGGGTGCCTGCTGACAGGCATATTTGTAGATCATTCCTTCCCTGGGAACAGTCTTCGGCTTCACTGCCATTCTCAATCTGTTTCTTTTTATAAGACTCATTACGTTTTTCAGCTTTTGTTGTTAAATTGTGGGTTGGCTTGAATTAATATCCATATTAAGTTAGAAGAAAAGTGCATTTATGAGGAGGAATTTACGTATATCAGATCTGTTTGTTTTCTGCAGATGGAGGACCACGACTTGTTCTGCCAGCAGATATGACTCAGTCGGTCAAGGTTGTAGATGATCAAGTTTGGATGGATTCGGGAATAGATGTAAGTTGTTGTAGTGTGTGTATATGTATTCTAAGACATTTATATCACTGAAGTTTGGGTGTTTTGATCAGCTCATCACTACCAAACTTGGGACAGTTAATGCTTAGCATACCAGAGGTGCACTGGTGCAGTTTTGATACACTTTTGATATTATGGGTGTCCTTATTAGAGATGGTTTTACAAAATCCCGAACTAATAGTTTATCTCCTTGAATTAGGCATCCGATTAAAGCAAGAATTTCTTTATTTCGTATTTCTTCCTTCTTATTGATCTAAAAATAATTAGTGCCACTTAAATTTAGCTACAAACGTAAGTTCATAACACCTGAAAGTGAAAATAAAAGCAAAGAATACAAGACAATCGACTGAATTTATTTTAAACTTGCTTCGATTCCGAAGCCGTCCGACCCCCATTCCTCCTCTGTCTATCCCTGCCATCCTTCCCAGCCGTCCGACCCTCCCTCCCTTCTCCGTCCATCCCTCTGCTTCTGTTCCTTTTGTCGCCACCTAGCCAAGTGTCTCATCGAGGTATGCCGGTATGCGTAATTGGCATGTTGAATTATATCAAGACAGGCTGTTTATTATATTAAACTGATCAATGTAGCAACTGCATATAAAATGATGCCTTTATGATTTTGAAATTTGCCACAATGTGTCAGAAAAAGCTAAAGGTTAATTACCATTTGAGCAGAGCAGAATATGTTTGAATAAACATTCAAGGGTGTAGACTGTTTAACAATGTCCCTGATAAAATTAAGAATGTGGAAAAGTGATCTTTTTTAATCTAAGTCAAACAGTATGCTACCAAAAAGGTTCAAAACTGAAAAACAGAGTACCGTTAAGGAGTTTGTTATTTTCATTTCTTACTGTTTACTATTCTCAGTTGTCAAGCAACTAGTTGTGTGAAAAGTTTGTGACGAGGATGACTAGATGAGCTAGTATGTGGGTTCTTTCTTTGATCTGTTTAAGAGATTCAGCTCTGCGCAACGTAATACTGCTCGATAGATTTTAGATTGATATGATGGTATATTGAGTAAAATCTGGATAAAAGTTTTGCACTGATGACGTTCAGATGCATCCTATATTATTATGTATGGCTGTTAAACTTTTTGACCAGTTACATTATGTGGTTCTGTTTCAGTGGCTGCTTGATCAGCCAGATTTTCTTGTTATTGGCGTTATTGGGATGCAAGGTGTTGGAAAGTCTACAGTCTTATCCCACCTAGCTGGAACTGGCATCAGTCAACCATACAGGTGGGTCTTGTAGTTAGAAGTGTTTGGAAAGGTGTGTTTGCTATGCTTAGTATTTGGGTCCTAATTAAATTTATGTTCTTATTTACAAGCATCAGTAGGTGGTCATGAATCTCAGCCTTAGATCAGAGGAAGGCCTGTCTTGATTTCTATATACATATTTCTTCATGCTCTTTCTCTTCCTTGGCTCGTGTTGGGCTAACGAAATATGTTTCTGAGTGTATGATGACAGTAGAATGAAAGAAAGATGATGGCACAGAAAAAGAAATCTTGTATAACCGTAATGAATTGCAATTTGTGGTTGTAGGTCATTTGTTTTTAAGCCGCAGAACAAGGATGCCTTTCGAAATGGCAGCCACATGACTTATGGAATTGACATGTATGTGACTGAGGAGAGGACTATACTTTTGGATTCACAGGTATGTGTACTTTGCTTTTGAATTATTTTATTGAATTATTTGTCTAACTATGTCTTACGTTTTTTATGGTCTTATAATCTTATTATTATGAAGTGTTTTTGTGTAGCGTTTGAGTGTAATTGCCAAAACTGACCTATAGAGCATAGACTCTAAGATGGCTAAAGAAGGGCATGGCCACATAAGGGTTTTTATAAACCAAAAAAAGTTTCTTTTCCACTTGCTTGCCATATATACTTGCCTACAAGTTGATTTTTCATATAAGTCAAGTTGACCTCTAAATTTTAAATCTTAGAATGGGAAAACTGTGAGTACTGCACTGTGAAGGCATGAACACAACTATACCACGTTTGCTGATGGAGGCTGTTTCTTTAAAGCAGTTTCAAGTCGACTCCAGTCCCGTTGCTCTGACAAGTCAACTTGAAAAATAGCACAACACAGCACAATTATTTAGTTGTATTTGTTATTTCTGCTTGCAGACAATGGTCAGTCCATCGATGCTGGATGCCCTCATTTATCAGGAGAAGAAGTGTCCCCTGGAGTATTCCCATGTGGAAAATGCAGTCGAGATACAGGTTAGAGTGGATGCTGAGTTTCAATGCTTTTGGTTGGTTTTAGCTCTGAACTACTTCATTCAACAGTGGAATTTTTTTAGTTGCTCTAAACAGATGTATTAGTATTATTAATTAGTTATAATAAATAAGCAGTTGCATTAGTTCTAGTAAAAGTAATATATCTGCTAAGAGCAACTAATCAAAGTTGCCAAAATAGAAAATGTTTTTGTGGTACAATATCTGACAACCCTCATAGCGTTCTTATTGTCGTATGAATGGAATAAGCCGAGTTCTCGGGTAAAGCTGCACCTACGTCTGCTTCTTGCAATTTAACAGATGATAATGTTGCCTTTAATAGACAAGTATGTAGCCTTGTTGTACACAATTATTTGGCCTTGATGCCTGTAAAAATGAGCAGAAAAATGCAAAAGGCACATTTTAAAATTAACGATGGCACTCTTCTATTCTATATGTGCCGTCAGTTTTTGACCCACATTCAACTAGGAGTTGCGGGTGGCTCGGTCGCAATATAAACGTGGAGTACAATACAGTACAATACAACACAACACAATACAACTGGGGCGCGGTGGTATAGAGGTATGTTTGGTGCCTTGCAGCTGGAGGGTTGCGGGTTCGAATCCACCTCAAAACCGCCGCGTAGGGACCCTGGGCAAGTCCTTCACTCGCAGTTGCTCATGCGCTTCGGCGTGAAACTCCAATTCAGCGTCCACGCAGTAGTCGGGAGCGCCTCTGAATGGGAATCTGGAAGGGGCGCTATAACAAGTGTTCAAATACAATACAATACAATACATTCTTATGCAGCAGACGAAATACCCTTGGGAATCTACTACTACTATATGTATGTATGTATGTATACATGTATATATTATGTATGTATGTATGTATATATGCATGCATGCATGTACGTACGTACGATCGTGCGTACATACATAATATATAACAAGTGACCTTAATAAATAAATAAATAAATATACATGTATACATACGTATGTATGTATATATGTATATATTATGTATGTATGTATACATGTATGTATGTATGTATACATGCATGTATGTATGTATGTAGGTATGTATGTATGTATACATGTATATATTTTGTATGTATGTATGTATACATGTATGTATGTATGTATACATGTGTATATTATGTATGTTTGTATGTATGCATGTATGTATGTATGTATATATGCGCGCTTTCAAGCGCTTTGGCCAGTCAAAGGGTTAATCACCTGTGAGTTTAGTCGGAGATGTATTCATGTTTTGTAGTAATTATATTAGTTTGTAAATAATTCTTCTGTTGTCTGTGAATAAAAGGAGCATGCCATAAAACTAAAAAGACTGACACCTTGTCTTTTTGCCAGAGGTTTCCAGACGTTCTTTTCTCTTCCACAGTTTGTGATCTTTGAGTTGTCCCGCTCGCCTTGACTGATCATGTTAACATTGTCTGCCACACACTTTCCCACTTCCGTCAGCTCCGTACAGTCTGCCGCTGCCTCTCCTTTCATGCTACCACTGTTTTAATTTATGTCGTTACCTGCACCTGGTGGACTTTGGTAATGCTATCTTTGCTGGACTTTCACTAGCTAATATTTTGAAGCTTCAGTGTGTTCTTAACCCCTTTACCGTGGAATAAATTTTTTAAATTTTTTCCACACATGTGTAATTATTTTTAGGTATTTCGCAAAATAATACATGTGATATATTTCTTATATAAGCCTTATATTTTTAAATGTAATAATCCAAATGCCTTACTTTGCTCTCAGAAACATAAAAGTTAACATATTTTGTAACAAATAGCCTTATAGTGCTCTATAAATGCTAAACTTGACGTGTCCCAATTTCATCCCTTGGCCATGATACAAACTGTGATCTGATGCCATAGGGTTTTCTGGCTATCATCAATGTAATCATTTTCTGTCACATAAACGTTACTAGGACTAGATTTCAGTTTATTATCATCATCACTGTCTAAATCGGACACATTATTATCACTTTCAAACAATAAACGATGTATTTTTTCGTTAGCCAAACCACGCGTGCGACCCAACGATCGCTTATGTTTACATGCGATCGGCTATTTTTGGGATGCACAAAGTTTCCAATATAATTATATTTAGTCCAGCTAATGACCCAATTTAAATATGGAAAGCCGCTATAACAATTGTAAAACATTATTATAATTTGAAATTGCCATTAGGAGGAGTTTTTTCGGGATACACGGCGAGTAAATAGACGCGTATCGTTAGGACGAGTTAACTCGGGGTTCACGCTGCACAATAATTACCGCAGGACGAGTTAACTCGGGGTTCACGGTAAAGGGGTTAATGCTACAGCCCATCTTATTGCAGATGTCCTCAGGTTTGGCCATATAGTTTCCTTTATGCGGGACCCGTATACGCAACTGTTTTGTTGTTGGCGCTGCTCCATCATACATTAAGGTGGTCTACATTTCTGTCTTCTCTTTTATGATTTTTATGTGCCTGGAAATGCTTCTTTGTGATGTAATACTGAGTTTTTTGTTTTTCTTTTAGTCGTTGAAGATTGCGTCATTCATGTTCACTGTTTGCCATGTCGTCATAGTTGTTGTTGATTGGTTCATAGATCCTAATCTCTTCAGGTAAGCACTAACTGCTCTAGTAATAATTCTTTCATATTCTTATACCCATTGCAACTCTCTAGTTCTTTGAGTCTTTTATGATTCAAGCCCAGATTAATGTCTAATATTGTATGTTTTATCTGTCTCTCAAAAGACTGGAATCCAGAACCCTTAACCCCTCAGTATTCACCCTTCAGTCAAGCTCTGTTACTTGACTGAAGGGGTGAAGTACACGTAACAAACCGCACTGTTGTTATGTAATTGGAATGACGGCTGTTTTAGTTTCCTTCGCATGGCTGAAATGCTGAAGCCACTGATAAACAATTCTACTGCGAGTGATGGATCTGCCGGTCAGGATAGCAAGGAATATTTTCCACATGTGGGTAAGTAGTATGCCTTTTCCTTGGAAAAAATTATGGAATAATATAAGTTTTGCATTTCTTTTTGATTGCACTCATAAAAGATTTGCTTAGTAATAATAATCTCCTAATTTGTCAGCTCTTTTTTGTTGTCCTTGTGGGTAGCACAAAACAAGTTTTAGTAGTGATTTTAAATTAAGAATATTTTAATACTTGAGTTTATTATTTTTCAGTGTTTGTGCTTAACAAGGCAAGTAATTCAGATTTTCGGCCCAACATGAGGAAGGAGATGTGCAAGGTTTTGGAAAATCATATGGCGAACTCCAAGCTCCGATTCAAAGGTGAAATTCTGTTGAAATAAAAAAATGTGACTGTTGAAATTGAAAATTTTAAACACTTGTAGCTTAAAGCATTGTTTGAAACTGCTTGGTACTTGGGGCGCGGTGGTGTAGGGGTATGTTCGGTGCCTTGCAGCCGGAGGGTTGCGGGTTCGAATCCACCTCAAGCCGCCACATATGGACCCTGGGCAAGTCCTTCTCTCGCAATTGCTTTGGCGTGAAACTCCGATTCAGTGTCCGCGCTGTAGTCGGGAGCGCCTCTGAGTAGAAATCTTGAAGGGGCGCTATAACAAGTGCTCATACATACATACATACATACATACATACATACATAATAGTATTTTGAATCCCAATAAGTGGAGCCAAAGACACTATAGATACTATTATATAACAACATAATTAAAGCATCTGTGTGAATAAAGTTTAGTTATTATGGGTTAATTTATTTGAAATTTATAGAGCATTTTGTGGAAACAGTTTGATGATAATATTCATTAGCAGCATCCTTGAAAATCCACCTTTTACTACATTTAATTGATACGAACCACCGCCGGCTATGCATTGCTGGATACTTCTAACCCCCACATTGGCCCACAACAGTCAATATACTAACCGTTGGAATTATCCACCAAAGAACTACCACTTGTTTACTGTATATATTCTTCACAAGTTGTATGCCAAGTAAATGTCATCTATTGTTGGAAGAACAGGAACACTGTCACAGAAAAACTGTCTAAACCTGCAAAATGTGTGAACATCATCTTTGGCTTTGGAGAACTGCAATGTGTAACACCAAAAAAAATGTAACACAACCTGCTAATATTGTGAAGTTAATCATTTAGGGACCCTTTCGTGATGAAAATATTTATAATGCTGTTTAAATTGTGCAAGCTTTGAATGTGTATCAAACTGATAAATTGCAAATTATCAAGTTCAGCAGAAATTTCATTACCACTTATGCAAAATGTTACGTATATATATTGTGCTAGACAGACCATCAACTGCATTATAAGTGCAACTGACGCATATGGGGCGGGCACTGCATGACCTCCACGCGCAATAGGACAAACTAAGGACATAGTTGTTACATCATACATGTATGAGCAATGAATAAGTTACTCTGATGATATATTTCCAACTGGGCAAAAGAGGAATTAGGCAGTTTATTTGAGATTTAATGTTTCATTGTCAGGGCTCAAATGAAGTTATGGCAACTTGATGCCTTGACTTTTATTAGTGCCACCTTTGCTCAGACACTGATGGATTTGAGTTCTTTTTAAGGAATGCCAGAGACCTGTAAGATTCCAGTGCTGCCATCTGCTAACCGAATTGTAAAGGCTTCAGGGATGAAAGATTCAGTCAACTTTTTCATGTTGCCAAGAAAACCAGAGAAAAAATCTGCTGCGGATAAATACAAAGGTTTCTTCTGAGTTTTCTCTTTTACCTCTTGTTTTCATTCTAAACGTGATGTTTGACAAGAGAATTTGGTTCTGCTCATGGTGGCCACTTCTTGAGTTCTAGTAATGTGGTCACTTAGTATAGTGTGAGACTGTGAGTGTCGTGATTTTACATTCGTAGAATATGACATCAAATTTAGTATGAGCTGATATATTAATTATTTCTCGGCAGTTTCATAATTTAATTACTTATTAACTCAGTAAACTTGGAATAGTGCATTTCACCTCTGTTTAATCACTGTTTTGCAGCAAGTTCTTAGTTACTGCCAGCGCTTGAGGCTACCAAGATGAAATAAGGCTTATTACAATTATCTAAATATGTGTAGAGTGAATTAAGCAAAACAGCGAAGAAAAGGAAAGGAAATAAGCGTACAGAGAATGTTCATGTGATTTAATTAAACTTCAACTTTCAAATAAATTAACTTCTTACATTTGGATATTTAATGATACACTGCTGTTCGTTGTACCATGGTATGTGGAATCATGGGTAAACAGCTAGCAGGTAAACTTGTCCAGTTGTTTATGTCAGCATTATACTGCGTATATACAGTTGTTTGTAATGTCACCATGAGGATTGGACAATTTCTTTTAAACGCAAGAGAATTGTTTTTCTGATGATCAGATAGTTGTTCTCTTGAAGGTGGAGAAGATCAGCTGACTGGATATGTTGGTCATCCAGGTTTTGAAGAACTTCTAATGAACCTGAACAGTCGCTTGCTGTCAGTTCCTCGTCAGCTTCCGACTCCAGCCGCTCTGTCAGAGAAGACCTGGTAAGTTTGTGTCAGACTTCTGTTATGTCATCAGCCATTAGAGCAGAGTAGCTACTCATCTGACAGGAGATAGAAATTGACTTTACATCATAAAGAGGAGTTTTGTATAAATGACTTTAGTTAAAGTAAAACCTTTCTAAAGCATCCTTGCTTGCCGAGCTATGAGTTCAGTAGAGCCCTTGTTACACCACATGATTCTTGTGTGAATTCAGATATTAGACAGTTGCAGCAATGAATCCAAACTTAAGAGAAGATGATTAATTCTTGCAGAATATTTCTATATGGCTGTGTAAGGATCTGCTAAGGCACTTTGTGGTAGTGACACTTGAAAAATCCTTGAATGAGATTTATTATTAGTCTGTCAGTGTTGCTAGATTAAATCATTGTTAGTTTTCACATTTGTTTATAGTACCACTGATTAATGTTACAAGGTGTTTGCTGAACTAGTCTGCTACAATGTGCCAAACTGGTCAAGTGGATTGACCAAGTGACTGAATATGGTGTTGATGTGAATGACAACTGAGTGATAAGGAATGCTATTTGTTTCAGGTTCCACTATGCTTGCAGAGTTTGGGAGTTCATCAAGAGATCACAGATGGTTTCAGATTACAATCGCTTGCTGTCTTGAACGACGACGACAACAGCATAATCATCGGAAGACCGTCTGACCGCAAACGAAGTTTACATCACGTAGCGACATCAGCCACAGAAGAAGTCACAAAAGATGAGGTGCCGTATGGATCATCCTCCTCCTCCTCCTGCCAATGCTGAGGCTGGTGCTGATGCAGGTCTTAAGGAGTCATCTGTTAACGTAGTCCGTGAAACCGTCCGGTCCGTTGAACCGACCAGCACTGGGGCTCGTTATACTGCTCGTCAGTCAGCTGATGAGAATCAGAATGTTGCCATAAAGCGTTTGACTCCTATTGTAGTTTCTAATGTTTGGCGTTGTATGGAAAAGCGTCTAAAGGTTCTTATTAAAAAATTCCAATGTCTGTCAAAGCACATCTTACATAGGCTGACACTTAGTGTCTCCCCATCTAATGCTCTAGTAGTTTTCCTTGGTTCTGACAATGGAACAATCCTCTGTCTTAAGTCAGATTTTGTAAGCTTCAGTTTTGCATTATGAATTTTCACATTCTAAAGCACAGTTTATTTTTAAATAAATATAAATTCGGATTTTGCTAGAACTTGGAAGAGCTCATACTATTGAATATTTTTCGTTTACACCATTGCATTAAAGTTTTGTTTGTATCTGACAGCCTGACATATTTGGATCCGGTTTTGAATTTTTGTTCTTTCAAAAGCCTTGTATTATTAGTTTCATTGGTTTACGTTGGAAAGAATGCAAATTCTCTCCTGTAATTTCAGTTTGGTGAGCATTGAATTGTTAAGAACTAGTAGTTGGTGAGATATGCTTTTTTGCAGTTACATTAAATTATGTAAAGAAAAGTTTATTTTGAGGTGTACAAAAATGTCGTGAGAGCAACGGTGATAATGATGGCTATTTTGAATTGGGACAGGATTGGTTTGCTTTTGTGGTCGTCTTGAGACAGATGCATCACTGAGTTGACCTTCAAGACTACAAGAAACTGAAAGGTCATAGACACTTTGAAATTGTATGAACTAACACTTAGGCCTAATTATTTTGTGCTGAATTTGGACTGCTTTGAAAATATGCCATTGCCTTTGTGAGGTACTTTAAACATGCTATATTAAGTGTCTTACATGCATTCATAAATGACACAAAGTTAAGGAAGCTGACAAAAAGTGAAGATGAGTAACTGTGTTATTTTATTTTGCTAAGCAGAAATATTAACACATGTATCCAGCACCTACATAGTGCACCGTTTGAGGTGCACTATGTAAACTGAAAGCAAGTCAACTTTACACTATTCTTACATAATGACTATGACATCACATAACATTCTGAGCTGAGAAATGGAGAATTTGTCCACAGTGGAGGCATTTGTACTGCAATCATTGTTTAAAATTGTAGAAATCCTTTTTCTGTTTTTAAGAGTTTCTGCTGTGTAGATGTTGGACAACATGTTACAAGGAAATTGGTTAGTTATGTGATGTTGTATCTGTAGCATCTGTTTAATTGGGATTTTTCAATAAAGTGGGTTTTCATCTTGCTTAGAGGGAGGCGAATGGTCTTAGCCTGTGTCAATGATAAGTAAGGCAAGTTGCATGTGAATACTTCTCCATCTGTTGATCAGATTGAAGAGTACAGACTGTGTGCTGTTTAACACTTGAATGATGAGCATATACTAAAAGTGACTGGGAAACCAATGCAACACATCGTTAAACTGTTAATACAGTTTTAAATCCTGATTTACACTGAAAGAAAGTTTGGCTTAACTTGGACTTGATTTGGGAAATCCTGGCTGAAATAGTCCTGATATGTGTTGCCTGAATTGGGAATTGGATTCACACAGGACCCTTTTCGTGTTGCTATATTGTAATTTATTTGTGCTCACTTATTAAGTAGGTTTCTTCTGGTGATTTTAGAATTAAGAAAGAGAAACAATAAGAATTTGAAAGTAAAAAGGTTGTTGGGTAAATGTGTGAATAAAAATTTGAGCAATTAAGAGGTTTAGGTTGTGTCCTGTGGAATTGTTTTAAAATCTCACAGAGAAGGTAATGTTGAGTGATGGTGGGGATAGGGTGTCTCAAGTCCCGGTAAAATTTGTAGTCGGGCTACTGTATTGGCAGGGAAAGGTAGTGTCATTGTTAATCAGGGTTGTGTCTGTCTGTCAGCTGAAAGGTGCTCTCGATTAGGAACTTAAAGAACTTTGTCCATAAAGGCGTCGAATGATTGTGAATTCACATTGCTTAAGAAATTGACATATCTGGAATTTACGCAACTTTGAGTGTATAAAATACAGCTTGTTTTTGGTGGAATGCACATCAAATTTGACCAAACAGTTGGCTTATATATTATTTGTCAGATTTATAAGTTTGATGGTTATATTGTTTTAATCTGTACTGCTGTTACTGTGTGCATTATTTTTTTTAAATTTGCTTTATTGCTATTATATGAGTTTGTGATGATGCCTCCTTATTTGGATTATTTCCTACTTGAGAGATGGTTAGGATGGCAGAAATCTATGTAAGAATGAGACCATTATTTACAGACAAGATTAAATGTGCAGTTATAGTCTTGTATAGATTCACTTGTCTGGGAAATATATATAATCACCTTTTCAGAAGCCTGTTACAGGAGGCATTGTCCAACAGATAGATGTCAGCAGCACGTGCTCCCTGGTGAAGCAGGAAGTGTAGTTTTAGATGGGTGAATGTAGAACCGTATGGATGTGCAGTTAAAGATTGTTCCAGAACCATTTGTCTACATTTGGTGATTCAGAGGCCCCTTGCCGCAGTTTAATATGTTAATTGCTCTTTTGACTGCCACAAAGTCTAGAGGAATTGGAGAAATTGCCTATCCCAGGGAGAGATTCATTGTGCCAAGCTAATTCTTTTAAATTAGCACTAGCTCCTCCATTTCATTAGAAACAGATTTAGTCACAATTATATGTAGGTAGATAAATGCCACGATAATTGGAGTAGACACATCTGGTTAACTTTATTGTGTAATTAGCAGAGAATAATCCATTGGGATTATTGTTACAGTACATAGTTAACTTACTGTTGCCATTTTTTGGCAATCATTGGCAGATTATGGAGTTTTGGTAATTGAGTAAGATGCACAAAATCATCTTAATCTTAAGGTGTATTCTTTATAATGCTGTTCTTGTCTGTTTTTCTTTGCACCTCTGTATTTCTCTGAAATAGTTTCACTTAGAGCACTTAAAATAGAACCTGAGTGAAAGCTTGGTGCTGTGGATGTTGTGCTGGCAAGCACTGTGAAGTGAAGCCATGTTTTGCTGGTTAATGCTCTCATAGGTGAATTTTGATGGACTACAAAGCTAGCTAACCATCCATTCATCAGTGAATACTAATGCAAGTTGGTAGGTTACAAAGTGTTCTGTTGAATTTCCGTGAACGTTTTCACTTGTCAAGAAGTGTATTTTGCAATTTAAGAAGCAAAAAGCTGATGATTAGGTCCTGTCCAAGATTCTCATTTTGTGCTAAACTTAGTAGTTTCCATGTTCCTTCATGTCTGACCATTCACTGAATTGATTGTTACATCATATGGTTGCCCTTTTAAGGCTTAATGAATATTTGGAAGTAACATATTTGAATTGCAGCACTTGACACTCATGAATGCAAAATCATGTCATTTATGTTAAAACTTATAGATGTACCTGTGTTCAGAAAAATATCAGGTTGTGACATCATTGCATTGTGATTAAGTAAAATTGTAAGTTGTTAAATTCCAGTTTTAAACCAGATTTGTTCAAATTGATTTTCAGTAGATACTAGCATCTATCTTGCGTTTATGCAGTTCTATCTTTGAGCCCATTCTGTATGCACCTGTGCTGAAGATCTAGCCATGGTGATCTAATGAAAAGCAAAGGGCTGTGACATTTGAACCATTTGCTATCTAAAGCATTTCAATTTTATAGGCAAAGAACCAAAAACTGAAAGAGAAAATTTAAGCAACAACCTTGCAGTTGCTGCATTTTGAGCAGAACTGAAACTTGTCTGTTAAGTTTAAGAATGAATTGAAGAAAGACTGCACTCAAGGAGTATCTGTAGCTCTGCGACGAGTGTTATGCATATATTTTGTTGTTTAGAATGCACACTTTGTTTTTCCTTACATATAATTTGTGGAACTTTGACTTATGTGTTGCCTGTATACTTTAGTTAAGTTTTATTTCAGTTTAATGGTTTATTGGCTCTGTTGTGTGTAAAAGCATATCTGTTTGGTTGTTTCTGATTGTGAAACAACTGGAATTCAAGAGTATGACAATGCACTGAGAACATTGTATCTGCACTGCTCCCGTGGAGTAGCTATTATGTGTTAAGAAAAAGAGACAGTTCAGTGTAGTAACCTAACTGTGAGGAAGCTATTAACATTTAAATTAAATTTTCTTTATGACTTTTTGATTTAATTTTAGCTTATCTGGGTTTATTTACCCTGGATTACATAGTCTTATTTCTTCTGTAAAACATTCCCTTTTTGGCCCCCTGGCCAGAATTTCACAAATTCAATACTGCTTATATTTTCTGTTTGTGTTTTGAATTTTGGCCTGGGGTCAATTGCCAGTCGTTTCAACTCTTGCCCTATCCAATTTAGGGGAACTTAATGACTGGTCATCAAGTCAAGAAAGGTCATATGGTAATGCTGGGAAAATAAAAATGATCATGAGAAATTTTGAAAAATTGTTGTGATGACTAAAAAGTCATGAAGAAGTTTGGTGACACGGACGTCCTGAAGTGACAAGATAGCTGATGTTTTCTGATAGGCAGTTGGACTGATGTGGCTTAGCCCACACATCACCAACCTGTGTCGTTCAAACAAATCCGCCAGTGCACATGCACATTCATTCATTCATACTGAAAATTTATATAGCGCCTCTTCACGATATCTACTCAGAGGCGCTCTCTGCGCTAGCCTATTGTAGCGTTAAGTGACATTACGGATGAAAATATTACATCAGTTAGCAAAACAATGCACAGTAAGCTAGAAGTCACTTGTGGGCTCATGCACACGTGTGGAACCAACCAACGGTCAAAAGCTGACTCATGCTCAGAGTCTGGGGTCATCCATTTAGTACATACGCATCGAGGGGAAGGGAGGAGTAACCCAAATGCATCAGATTGCGTATGCTTGCGTACGCATAGGAGGGGAGGGGGGTAAACCCGATAATGCTGTTTATATTGGCCTTTCTTCAAATGAGTCACAGTTCAGCGATCAGGCAGTTAATAGGGCTAAGTAGGGCTGTGGGAAAGGACCACACACATGTATTCCGTTACCTCTGACTGCTATTAACTGTCTTGCAGCTGTGCACTGAGTCCTGCCGTTTGGCCGCCTATTCAGTCAGGATAGAGACCGTTCTATAGGATGGAGGGGGGTGCGTGTCAAGCGTACGTACGCATATGGGAGGGGTGCTAAAAGTATGTGGAGAGGGTCAATTTTTCCCGAAATTTTGCGTAGGCCTACGTACTTAATGGATGAGCCAAGTTGCATCGATAGGGTAGAGCGGCCACAGGTGACAGCGTTTGCAAACACGATGAAGTCGACGAGCAGTCCCTGACTGGTAGATGATGATGCACATCTGGTTATTTTTGAGGCACAAGGAGTACACGAAAAAGGCATTCGTCGTGTGTTGGTCGGTAGATTGATGCGCTTCCAGTGACTGAAGGTCGAGGTCACTCCAATGACCCTCGTCGGTCGTCCTCCACCGAGATGAAAGCACTCGGCTACAGGCTACAGCATACACGGTCCATGTGGACCGTGTATGCTCGACCGTACATCAGAAGGATGGGCCTGGTGCAATCACATGGCCAAGATGACTTGCAAACAAAATACCCTCAAATGCAAAAAATCCTTGGCAAAACCAACGGATAAGTCCGGCACGCAAACCTAGCACCAGAAAAACTCCAAGTCTCCAACATGTCCGAAGTTACTGAGAAAATTATGTAATTTAAATAATCCATTGAAGTGACGGAGAAGTCGATCAGAGACCGACATGGCCGATCACATGTGCAGAACATTGTTGTGTAATAATAATAATCTTTGTTTAATTTTTCAAACTGACAAGTATGCAGGATGATTACAATTAATAGTATGAACGGATGATCACAAGCTATTACAGGAGTTGAATTTAACTGTTTGGCAGCCATGCAAGGCGCCCATCACGTCCTACTGTGCATTTTTTCAACGCCACCTAGCGAATGAAAAGGCTGAGTCGACCTTAGGGAGGGTATCGGGAAGCGATCCCTGGTCCGTATAATTATTAGGGCTGCGAATTTTAATGATTGATGATGATGGAGGAACCAAGAATGTACGAGAAATATGTACGCAGCCGTGGTATACAAACAAGTGCCAGAAGCATGTCTCCAACCATCCATGCCTGTAGCCTTCTTACAGTACACCTTAGCTTGCACTCGAGAAAACTAATGCCACTCCAATAAGGTATTCAGACGCAGCCTCAACAATTTCTGTAACTGACACAATATTGTTTGTCCTCACCAGGGCTGTTAATATCGTGATAAAGTATCACAATACTTGCTATCGCTGATACCTTTCAAGTATCGCAGTGAGTAACGAGATAGTTTTGTTTTGTTGGTATCGCAGGTGTATCAGCGTATCGCTGCTACTTTTTTGGCCTGCTAGCAATATGCAATGCCAATACTTTTTATCCACTGTAATTTATATGGTTTCTCATAGACTAAATAAGTCGCGATCAAGAAATAGTTAAAAAGAAATCGTTACTCTTCTAAAATTGCCTCTTACCACGTTTTAAAGCACTTCGGCAATACAATATAGTAACTCATTAGATCTCATTATGTATTTTATGTGAATAAACGTAAATTTACTTATAGAAAAGTATTGGTAAAAGTATTGCAATACTTTTAAGAGTATTGGTATTGGTATTGCCAATACTTTTATTAAGAAGTATTGGTACTGGTGTTGCCAATACTTTTATTAAGAAGTATTGGTATTGCCAATACTTTTTTCCAGTATTGTTAACAGCCCTGGTCTTCACTTGCAGCTTTCAGACGTTTTTGATGAGAAACAGCGATGATATGGATGCATCAGAAGTTAGCATAGCCTACATTAATCCTGGTTTATCCATTGATTTTGAGCCGTAGGTCTGAAAAAGAGATACACTGAACATTAACAAATTCAGTTGCATGATGACTGTGAACCTGCTTTGTCCATAAAGCAGGTTCACTGTCATCATCATTCTCATTACTATTGTTATTAGTAATTATTATTATTGCTATTTTCCCCAGGGTATGAAGAATCCTCCAGGCTCTTAGAAACTATGTTAGGGTGTGCCATCAACCTGGAGTTAGTGCATGGCCTTCGTCCCCAGTGCGCTGTGCGAAAGTGCCCCTGAAGGCTATGGCATTGAATCTCTGTGCATAAACCTATAGATTGCGCTGGAACATGTGCACGGTCTCCAGAGCGTCACCGGAGACAGTGGTCATTCGGCCCCTCAACTCCATCAAGAACTCGCGGACTGCATGACTCGACGGTCACGGGAACGGAATGTGAGTGGCGGGAAGGATGAATTTTTGGGACGCTTCGGTCCGCGGTGTGTTCGGCTGCCCACCAGGCGCTGCTGACTATGGATGTAGGAGGCAGCTCAAGTAGCCTATGAATGGTAGTCGCGTCCCAAGCGACGTGCTCACCCCTCGCTCACGGGACCAGTGTGGCACCATCTGGTCTCTTGCCAATGTGCCATCACTGCGGATCAGGATCAGGCTCCTTCGAGCTTGGGGTCTTAGCCTTCATAAGGGCTCTCCAGGTTATGTCGCTCACGGCGAAGTGGCGGGCCGCTCTCCCCGTCTATTGCCTGCAGCCCATGATGTCCTCCTGCGTCAGCGATCTCACCGTCCTGGCATAGATGCGGCACACAGAGGTCGAGCCCAGGCGGAGGCTAATCGCCACCCGAACGGCTTCGTTGCTCAGGCCCAACCCGCACAAGGCCACTGGAACGGTCGAGAACCAATCTTCGGCGTGAGGCGATGTCATTGCTCCCAGCCTCGCCCAGTTGAGTGGGTCGTTATTGGAAGACCATACTGCCGGCCTCTGCCGCCTTGTCGATGTTTATGAGGGATCTGTCCATTTCCGTAGAGAAAACAAAGTAGATTGCTGAAGCATGCTAAATAACTTCGTTTCGAATCGACGATCTTTCACGAAGTTGAGTATAGTTCAGTGCTGTTTAAGTTAACTAAAACTGAAAGTAACTTTATCGTTAACTGAAAAGTTCTATTTCAGTTAACTGAAACTAAAACTGAAACTGAAATGTTCTGCAAAACTGTAACTATAACTAAGCTGAAAAGTATAAAACTAGAACTAAAACTAAACTTGAAAGTTGAAAACTGAATTAATTTTTTCTGTGTGGTGGTGCACAAACCAAGTGGCAGACATACCTGCAACGTTTAGCGGCGATCGAGTGCTTTAAACTGCAGCTCAGTAGCATGAAAGCAAGAATTTAATAAGATCTGTTGTTCTTGCTAACCAAAATTAATGTCATTAATAAAAATGATATTTCATTGCTTCTGTTGAATGTTTACAGAACTAAATTAAAACTGAAAAGTTCTGAAAACTGAAACTAAAACTAAAACTGAAAAGATTTAAAAACTATAACTAAAACTAAATCAGAAAGTTAAAACAAAACTAAAACTGAAACTGAAAAATAAACTGAAACTTAAATAACACTGGTATAGTAAGGCCTACAGTTCTGCTGCAACGCCTCGAGACCTCCTTTGGCATCAAAGGCCTTCCTCTTCTCTGGCTCCGTTCTTACCTTACTGGTCGTACTCAAATGGTTATTTGTGGTGACTCTAGAACTCCCTGGGTCTTGGTCAAATATGGTGTTCCTCAGGGCTCTGTCCTTGGTCCTCTCCTCTTAGTCCTCTACCTCTTATACACGGCCGACATTTCAGCTATATTCTCTAAACACTCCTCAACTGGTCACCTCTATGCTGACGATGTACAGGCGCTTGTCCATGGTCTACCCTCTGCTCAGCTTGCTCTTACTGCAGGCTGCATTGATGCTCTCTCGAGTGACTTGCACCTCTGGATGTCCTCCAATCGGCTCTCACTGAATCCAAATAAGACGCAGCTCATCTGGTTCGGCACTCGCCAACAGCTTCTTAAGCTAGATTCCCTCTTCTGGCAGAGAGATTCCCGTCCTTCACTTTCCACTCCAGTGTACGAGACCTTGGCGTAGTCCTGGACAGCACCCTTGCCTTTTCTGAACATATTGCCAATCTTACACGTTCCTCTTACCTGACACGTCTTAGAGCAATCCGACGCTCGGTCTCCTCCTCTGTCTTTACCTCCGTTGTCCATGCCTTCATCTGCTCTCGGATCGATTACTGTAATTCTCTCTTGGTTGGTCTCCCAAAGGTTCGTCTCTCTCCTCTTCAGTCTGTTCTAAATGCTGCAAGCCAGACTAGTAGCCCGACTTCCTCGCTCATCCCACATCTCTGCTTTCATGTTTGACCACCTTCATTGGCTCCCTCTCATTGCTCGGGTTCAGCTCAAGGTACTTTCATTCATCTACCGGTCGCATACTGGCCGAGCTCCCAAGTATCTATGTGACCTTATCCGGCTGCCGGCCTCGGCTACTTCTCTTCGCCCGCTATATACGCTCACTAAACCGGCATGATCTCTTTCACTCTTTGTCCCGCGAGCGAGAACTGCTATGGCTAAAACGCGAGCCTTTACCTTCATTGACCCTGCTCTATGAAACCAGCTTCCTCCTTTGACACGTTCCTCCTTATTAACTGGTTGGCCAAGTGCCTCTTTTCGTTGTCTGAAGACCTCTTTCTTTTCTCTGGGTCTTTCGCTCTGCATGGGAGCGCCTCTGATTGGTGTGCACTGCGAGAGGCGCTATATAAATTGATAGATACGATACAGTTACATTTACAGTTAATAGGCTATAGGTAAGCTGTGTAAGCTTATTATTGCCTATATCGTTCCATCCTACTGTCCACTGTCCAGTTTCTGTTTGAAAGTGGTCAAGCTTCTTGCAATTACTATTTCTTGAGATAGCCGTTCTCTGATCCTCTGGAAACCGGACTCGGACCTCCCTCGGACTACTCTTTTGGACAACCCCTCTGACTAGACGCAGCGCTCGTGAATAAGCTGGTGCCCTGCGCTTGGCTTTCGAGTGGCGCTTTAGAAGTTTGGAGATTACGATTACGATCGTAGGAAGTAGTGAGTGAGTGACGCGGTAATGGGGGAAAGCGGTAATACCGTGGTAACGGCGTGGTTACCGCGGTAAAATCCACGGTAACGGTGTGAGAAGAGGCGGTAATACCGTGGGGATGGTAGCAACAGTGGCGTAGCCAGGAATTTATGATGGGGGGGGTTTTGGGATTGGTAAATTTTTTTGCACAGTTGACCTAACGGTTGCCCACCTATGCCAGCTCCGTCCCGAGTGAACAAAACACAGTATTTACAAAATGCACCCTGTTCCAAATCAGAGAATGCCAACCATTTCAACTGAGAAAACCAATGGTATTTAACATAGTTGTTAAAAACGGTAAAATCAAAATAAAAAACGGAAAAAACGTCGTTTTATTGAAAAAAATAAAAAACGAGAAAAAAACGGAAAAGAAAATAATTTGACTTTTCTACATCGCATTTTGAATAACTTAGAAATTCAAAAAACTGTTATAAATTTTATTTCCTGTACAGTGCTGTTTATATCAACTGTTGAATATCCCAGTCTGCATGTTATTTATGTTTAGCAACGACATTATTCTGAGTTTCTTAAAGTATGTGCTAGTGCTTTGGTTGTATTTAAGACCACAAATAATACGTACAATATGCTTCTGTAATATTGTAAGTCTTGTCAGGTGCGAGGGGTAGTTTGATGCCCATACAATATTGCAATAGGAGAGGTAAGGAAGAATGAGAGTGTTGTACAAGTTCATAAGGATAGGTCTCTGTAATACATGTCGAATCCGAGAAATGATGCCTATGTTTTTGGCCACTTTTTGGCTATTATTGAGACATGATCATTAAACGTTAAATGCTCATCAACATATACACCTAAAAAAATAATTTTGTAGTAGTGACCTGAGTAATTTCTTTGTCATCAATTTTTATACTAGAATCAAGAACAGGGAGAATTTTCGTTTTAGATCTAAATATAATATAATTAGTCTTGGATAAATTTAAGGATAATTTATTGGCTTTCAATTCCAAATAGTTTAAAATACTATTACTCGGTCATTTTTTAGACATGGCGTTAATGAAACTGTTTCGCTTTAAAGAGTATAATAACCTGTATATTTTTTAACTTAATATATGTGAACAATTTTTCTAAACCGCCGAAAAATTTATAAAAATGTATGCTCTCGTTTACTACCGAAACAACAAAGACGCTAAATATTAAATAATGACGTCATTCGCTGTAACCTTAAAGTACGGAGACAACGTAAGGGACATCAGAAAAATAACGGAAATTAAATTTAATTATTACAGAAAATAAATTTAAATAATACAAAGGGAATAAAGTAATAAAGAGAATAAAGTAAGAAAAACAATAATTATTGTTACTAACAGTTGCTTTGTTTCTTCTTATTTAAAATTTTTTCCCCTAAGCCAATGGGGGGGTTTTAACCCCCAAACCCCCCTTGCCTACGCCACTGGGTAGCAAGGCCTGCGCTGGGATGGAATTCATGGAAATACTGTACAAGTGCGGTATTTACCGCGGTAACGGTTATAACTTTGTCCACTGTAGGCCTAGTAATGAACTATCCATTAGATTAGGGGCCTAAGCTAAAAAAAAGTCTGCACACAGTGTCAAGTCATCAGGCTATATATATATATTATATATATATTGTGAACTAATGTTTTGCATATATAATGAGCACAGGTGTTCCTTAGGTTGATATATATATATATATATAATGTGTATCGATTGTTAAGCGTTTTAGTCTTAGGCCTTAGTTGCGCTGTCGGCTCGTGGGCGCTTGGCCTAAAGTAGCCTAAACTTTGGCTGACGATAGATTCTCTACACGTGCAGTTAGCGCGCCAAACTTAGAAACTGCTGATGACAGTGAATTTGAACAATACAGTGTAGTAGTTGGTTTAATGCAGTAGAGAGCTGTATGTTAGAAGTTACCGTTGAGTGGTAATTGATAAGAACTTTGATATTAAGTGTACGTTTGAAATAACTGTGTTTGAAGAAAGGAGAAACATTCAAAGAACTGTGTCAATTTAATTCTTAAACAGTTAGAAGACGTTGAGCAATTTATATGTAGAGATAAGGAAAGTTCTTGAGGTAGGTCACAACTAAGAAAGAAAAGAGTTGGTGACATATTTGGTGGCAGCAGCGGTGGAATTCGAAACAACGTCTGGGATTCGAAACAACGTCTGGGATTCGAAACAACGTCTGGGATTCGAAACAACGTCTGGGATTCGAAACAACGTCTGGGATTCGAAACAACGTCGACTGGTGAATACGCATTCAAATCATTGGTAAATCTACGACAACGAAAGCCTCAACGACAAAGGTATAAAAGTTGGTTGTTATCAAACAAAGAACAATTCCCAATACTTCAAACACAAAAGAAAACTGGTGTTTTCCAGAAAGGACAGCACTGAAGTAAAGAAGTAAGATGGAGAAATTAAGTGTCAAAAAACAAGCAGAACTGAAGAAGATGTCTTCTGAAAGATTAAAACAGCGCTTGTTGAAGGCTGGTTTTGAAGAAGAGAAACTGAAAGATATGTCACGTGAGGACATGTTAGAAGCGCTAGCTGAAGTCTGGCTTAAGGAAGAAGCAGAAGAAGAAGGTGCTGTCGGCGGTGTTGTGGAAAAGGTTATTGAAAAACCGCCTGGACTTATGTCTATGGAGATGATGATGCAGTGGATGATGATGAAAGAAGAAAGAGAGGAGAAACGAAGACAAGAAGAGAAAGAAAGAGAGGAGATACGAAGACAAGAAGAGAAAGAGAAAGAGGAGAAACGGAGACAAGAAGAGAAAGAAATGCGACAGGAAGAATTACGTCTTCAGAGAGAAAAGGAAGAGAAGGCAGAACGTCTTCAGAGAGAAAAGGAAGAGAAGGCAGAACGTCTTCAGAGAGAAAAAGAAGAGAAAGCAGAAAATGCACGACAGGAAGAATTACGTCTTCAAAGAGAGAAAGAAGAATTGCAAAGGCAGCAATTTGAAATTCAATTAGAGCAATTGAGAAAAGATAGAGAAGATGCTGAAAGGAGAAGATTAGAGCAGATGATTGAATTTGAAAAGGCGCGGAAAAGTGACGAAGAGATACGTCAGCAACAGATTGAAGAGAAGAGACTACGTGAAGAAGAAAAGGAAAAAGTGCGAATTTCAGAGTTGGAGCGAGCAGAACAGGTTAGACAAGAAGAACTGAAATTACAGAAAGAAAGCATGGAGAAGGCGGAAGAGGAAAGACAAGAACGTTTAAAGTTGGAACAACAAAAAATAGCATTAAAAGAAGCACAACTCAAAGAGGAGAAACAAAATAGAGAAGCACAAGAACAAAGAAGGCAAGAAGAACGAGAAGAACAGAAAAGGAAACAGGAAGAAAGTGAAACGATGGTTTCGAAAATAAAGAAAATTGGTGATGCCATGAAACACGTGTTACCTAAAATGCCAAACGATATGATGGAGGTGCCATTATATTTCGAAACGGTTGAGAATGCGTTTCGTAGTTTCAACGTGCAAGAACAATTCTGGGTGAAGTTACTATTGCCATTGATGACTCCGAAAGCTAGAACTGTTCTAAACAGATTGTCATTCGATGATTTAGACGATTATCAAGTCGTGAAACAGCACTTGTTAAAAGAATTCAAGTTGACACCGAGAGAGTACAGATCGAAGTTTATTGATGCGAAGAAGACAGCTGAAGAAACGTATACAATGTTTACAGCTAGGCTGAAGAACTTGCTGAACTATTATGTGAAAAGTCGCAAAGTGGAAAAGAATTTTGAGAAGCTGTTTGATTTATTAGTGGCGGATAAGTTGAAAGAATCACTACCACCAGGTCCACTACAGTTTGTATTGTCGAAGGAAGGAACTGATTGTTACGAAGCTAGTGTTGTGGCAGACCTAGCAGACATTCATGTTAATAATCGAATTGGTTTGGCAATTCCGAATAAGACAAGTTTTGATTTTGTACCCAATGTAAAAAGAAATCAACAGTTCACTCCAAATTTTGGTTTTCATTGGAAGAGCAATCAAGAAACAGGAAATCAGTTCAGAGGTGCAGAAGTGAAACCAAATTCTCCGGTTGTTCATGAGAATAGAGAGTCGATGATGACCAGACAACGTCAGGTATATAACAAATCACCACCAAGGTTTGTCGCGAGAGAAGGCAATGCATCGTTTACTCCATATAAAAGAAAAGAAAGCATCGAACAACGAGGTGCAGTGGTGAAACGTTGTCACAACTGTGGATCAGACAGGCATTTGATGAAATTCTGTCCAGTTCCTGTTACAGCCTCAAATTATGGAAAACAAGAACATTCGAGGGTGAATCGAATTCAAGTGGTTGATAATTCAGAAAGTCAAGCCACAGAACATCGGTCTCATTATTCTGAAGAAACTGAAGTAAAGTCAGTGATGAAATGTCACCTTTCACCTGATATTCAGAAAGAAATTCTATTGCACAATGGAATGCAGAAAGAAATGGCTGGAAGAGATGAAAGTACAACATTGAAGAAAGTGGTATTGCAGTACGTCGAGGTAGAAATTCGTGGAACAGCAGGAAAAGAACCAATAAAAGTAAAAGCACTGATTGATTCTGGAGCAGAGGTTCCGGTGATTAGTGAAGAATTACTGGAAGGCATGAAGGTGGAGCAGATTGGAAAAGTGAACTTACAATGCGTGGCAGGAGATGCCATTCCTGCAAAGTTGGTGAAAGTTGATGTAAGGCTGTGTTGTAACGATGTGGAAGAAGAGGTAATTCCGCATAAAGTCAAATGTTCACTTACACCTTATGTGACATTGATGTGTGCTAGTATTGCAAAAATGGGAAGCACAGAAAGATTCTTGTTGCATCCAGAAATCATTGCAGAACTTAAAGCCGTGCCACAAGTGAAAATGATACAAGGAGATGTGCAAGCGAATGTAACGACGAGATTGCAGAGTCAGCGAAAGAAAGTGGTAGATGTCGAAGAGGAAAGTGAAACTGAAAGTTCAAGTGAAGAGGAAAACGAAAGTGATGATCAACAAAGTTTAATACAAGACGGTATAACAGCAGAAATGAGTGAACAAGAGATGGCTGCATGCAAGAATGGTAATCTAAATGAAACGAAAGAGGATAATGAATGTGATGTGGAGATAGCAGATTTGTTTCAAGAAAATGAGAAAGATGAAGAACAACAGATGCAGATTGCAGACGCAAAGAAATTCGAAGAACAGCAGAGACAAGATGAATCATATTCACGAGAGAAGCAATTACAGTATACGAATCAATACAACAAAAGAGCGAAACATAAAGAATTTGAACCGGGTGAAAAAGTTATTGTGTTGTATCCGACGTCAACAAATAAACTGATTTCACGATGGCATGGTCCATGTACTGTCATACAACGAAGGTCCAAGTACTCTTATTTGATTGATATGGGTGACGATTGTCGAAAGATAATTCACGCAAATAAAATCAGAAAGTACATTACAAGAGCAATGAGTTGTGGATTAATCGTTGAAGAAGATGAAGACTTTGGTTCAGTGGTTGAGTTGTTGACGAAGAATGACTTGCAAGATGAAAAGAATTCACTGAATCTTGATCCTGAACAGATTAGTCATTTAACATTATCTCAACAAAAACAATTGCTGGAAGTACTGAACAAATATTCTGATCGATTTTCTGAAAAGCCTGGACTATGTACATTGGTTGAACATGAAATTGAACTGAAACCGGAATTTCGTGAAAAAGAATTTATGGCTTACCGTATTCCACTCATCTATCGAGCAGAAGTTGAACGACAAATTAAAGAAATGCTTCAAGCCAACATTATAAAACCATCTTCGAGCAGAATGGCAAGTCCGTTGGTAATTGTTAAAAAGAAAGACGGTTCTCTGAGACTTGCCTGCGACTACAGATACATTAACTCGTTCACTGTGGATTGTAAATATCCGATGCCGATTGTAAAAGATGTTTTGCACAAAGTTGGAAAATCAAATGTGATCTCGATTTTTGATTGTCGAAGTGCTTACTGGACTTGTCCTGTTAAGCAAACTGATCAATGGAAAACTGCTTTTGTTACTCACAATGGACTGTACGAGTTTACTCGTGTTCCTTTCGGAATGATCAACTCAGGAAGAACATTTGTTAAAGCAATTAACATGGTTTTACAGCCTATAAATGAATTTGCTGAGCCCTATGTAGATGACATTGCTGTGCATTCAGATGACTGGAAGATTCATTTACAGCATTTAGATGCATATTTAATGCAAATGAGACTGCATAACATTACTCTGAATTTAAAGAAATGTATCTTTGGTAAGAGTGAGGTAAAGTTCATCGGTCATGTGGTTGGTTCTGGAACGATTCAAATGAATCCAGATAGAATTGAAAGTTTAATTAATTTGAAAACCCCAGAAACGAAGAAACAAATTAAGCAATTGCTGGGATTTTTTGGTTACTATAGACAGTTTATCAAAGATTTTGCACAGATTGCGAAGCCTCTATCTGATTTGACAAGCAAACATGTTCCAGATAAGATTGATTGGACTGATAGACATCAACAGGCATTTAATTTACTTAAAGATGCTGTACGCTCTAAAGTTGTTTTATATGTTTTTGATGTTGGAAAACCTTTTAATTTGTACTGTGATAGCAGTGATTTTGCAGTAGGAGCTGTTTTAACACAGATGGATGATAAGGGAATAGAGCGCCCTGTATCGTTTATAAGTCAGAAATTGACTGACACCCAGAAGAGATGGGCAACTGTAGAGAAAGAAGCCTATGCTATTGTTTGGGCTCTAAATAAGTTGAAAGAGATAATAATTGGATCTAAAGTTCACATCTTTACCGATCACAATCCTTTAACTTATCTGACTGAATCTATGTCTAAGTCTGCTAAACTGGTGCGTTGGGCTTTAGCACTGCAAACTTTTGATGTAGAAGTTAATTATAAGAAAGGACGATTAAATGTTGTAGCAGATTGTTTATCTAGATTATAAGATTGTTTATTTTACTGTATTATATAGTATTAAGTTTATTGCATAATTTAGTACCTGATGATTTCGCAAATTTTTAAGTTTAATTTGCTCAATCCAAAGAAAGGGAAGGAGGTAATGTGAACTAATGTTTTGCATATATAATGAGCACAGGTGTTCCTTAGGTTGATATATATATATATATATAATGTGTATCGATTGTTAAGCGTTTTAGTCTTAGGCCTTAGTTGCGCTGTCGGCTCGTGGGCGCTTGGCCTAAAGTAGCCTAAACTTTGGCTGACGATAGATTCTCTACACGTGCAGTTAGCGCGCCAAACTTAGAAACTGCTGATGACAGTGAATTTGAACAATACAGTGTAGTAGTTGGTTTAATGCAGTAGAGAGCTGTATGTTAGAAGTTACCGTTGAGTGGTAATTGATAAGAACTTTGATATTAAGTGTACGTTTGAAATAACTGTGTAGAAAGAAAGGAGAAACATTCAAAGAACTGTGTCAATTTAATTCTTAAACAGTTAGAAGACGTTGAGCAATTTATATGTAGAGATAAGGAAAGTTCTTGAGGTAGGTCACAACTAAGAAAGAAAAGAGTTGGTGACATATATATATATATATATATATATATATATATATATATATATATATATAGGCTAACTGAAATACTTCATTATTCTACATCTTTAAAAAAATTAACTTCAGTTCAGTATTCTGTATTTAAAAACTTAAGATTTTAACAGAACTTTTTTATCTTCTGATTTTGCTTCATTGGGATGGGGATGGGAACACACCTAATGGGGATGGGGTGGGGACAGATCTGATGGGGTGGGTATGGGGACAGACCTTATGGGGATGGGGTGGGGAATTTGGGGTGAGGACAGACCCACGGGAATGGGGTGGGGATGGAGACGAATTTTGTCCCCGTGTCACTCTATAGTTGGAAGCTTAAGACTGCGATAGACGTAGGCTAATTCTGAGCGGAAAGTGACAGCCAATCGAGACATATTAGCCTAAATCAGATCGAAAGATCGGACTGCATCTCGTTTGATCTGCGACCAGGCAATTAAACAAGATAAATGTGATTTTACACGTCAATAAAAGTATAAAACAGGATAGCTATGATTGTACAACGTCAATAAGCCAGGATAGATGTGAGTGTACAACGTCGATCATTAAGAAATGATAGCCGTGATTGTACAATATCAACAAGACAGGATAGCCGTGATTGTACGTCAATATGACGGCATAAGTGCTATTGTAAAACGTCAGTAAGAAAAGATAGATGTGATTGTACAATGTACAACGTCAATAAAACCGGATAGCCATATGATTGTACAACATCAATACGACAGGATAGGAGTGATTGTACAACATCAATATGAGACATAGCAGCATACAGCGTAAAAAGACCAGATAATCTTATTTTACAACGTCAATAAGAAAGGATAGCTGAGATTGTACATCGCCAATAATACCGGATAGCCGCGATTCTACAACGACAAGATTAATAGCGTTCGTCAAATTCTTTAATATACGATTCATCACTGAATTGTTGTACACTAAAATAACTGTTCAAAAGTCACATTCTCTCAAAAATAATTAAAGATCTGTTAAATTAAAGTGACTATTCTGACAAGCCCTTATTAAAGGCAGTTTACAACCTATTATAACAACCTAATTATTTTAAAATAGCTCTTCGTGTACGTATATATATATATATATATATATATATGGCTGTCTACAGCGAGGTAGCAAGAATGACTCAATCGATGCAGTACGTGTATTGCTAGTAAGTTATGCGTCAGCAGTTGCTTAAGAAAGTCTGATTATACCTTTGATATGGACTGTGTAGGCTACGTGTCCGTTGTAGCCTATAGTAGGCAGCGCCGCAGCTATATACAGGCCTCTCTTTAGATATTCCCCTGTGTATATATATATAGCAGCTTATATTATATAGGTAGGCCTATACTGTCTTGGCCTAAGCCTATACTTTCTTCGTCCGGTCAAAAAGACTGATGGCGAAACTCCTGCGGCTGCGTGTCATGTCGAACGTGTGCAGATCTGCAGTTTCTGCCAACGTAGTGGATCCGTTCACGCCCCGGACATGTATAAGCTCAGGACGTCGAATGTGACTGTATCGACGACCTTCTGTCAATCAGTTTGACATCGATGTCATCGACATGCGCAGTTGGCCTATGGTTGGCAGTTGTATAGAACGATGGCTTTTCAATGGGCGCCATTTAAGGTCCCACGCGTGTCCTCTCCGTCATAATTATAGCCTGATATTTAAATATTGGCAACAGTACTCGTATGTGGGAGGCGAACTGCGATTCGCCCGCCCGCTCTCTAGCGCAGAGGCGCATGCCATGGGACGTAGCCTACGCTCTAACCAATGTAGCCACATGTAACTGGTCCAGCTGCAGCTCCCTTACTTTGTGGTAGGCCTATCTCTTAATCAATTGTCATTAGTAGGCCACCTATCTATAGGATGACGCAGTTTCTCTGAATGGGTTTCGCTGCGAATCGTCTGCTTCGAATTGAAGAAGTGGCTGCTCTTTGGAAGACGTCCTCAACGCCCTCCCTGCGTTTGGCAGAGCATTCGACATAAACACAGCTAGCACCTATCGCTCGAGCGAGGGCCAGTCCATCTTCCGTGTTGATCGGCTCCTGATGGCACTTAGCCAGGCGCTCGACTGTCTTCCTATCTGTCCGGAGGTCGGACTTCGTGGCCACAAGGACGACTGGAACGGTGCTCGAAAAATGTTTCACTTCCGGAATCCATTTTCTGGTGACGTTGTAGAAGCTGTCTGGACTGTCGACGGCGAAGCAGACGACGAAGACATCGGTTGAGGGATAGGAGATCGGTCGAAGCATGTCGTAGTTCTCCTGGCCAGCAGTGTCCCACAACACCATCGATACCTTCTGGTCACTACTCTCTACCTACACAAACAAACACAAACCGCTCTATACGAATGCATGCATTGCAGAGCAGACAACACTGTTTGTAAATGCATGGACCTGCATCACCTACATACAAACGACCTGCTGCCAATGTTAGGTGCACGCCTGTTTATGCATGCATTCCTGGACGATTTTAATAATCGTAGCAGCAATCAATCAATGTGGCATCGTTAAAGCGTTGGCCTGTTATAGCCTACGCGGAGAGTGCGGGTTCGAGCGTCGCCCGATCGAGGCAGTTAGCCTAACTGTGTATAGAGACCTTGAGCAAGTCCTGCACTCACTATCATTGCCCAGCGCCATCGATGTTCTGTCGTATGGTCGTTTGCACTTCTGCTGGCAGACATTTAGAAGGAGGACAACATTATCAAATACAGGTGTATTATATATTGTATTGTATTTTGTATTACCACATGACAGCCGCCACGTACGTGGTTGGTAACAACTAAAAGAGCAAAAGTCTGGAATTTCCACGTGCTTTTCCTGTAGATATATAAGCCTTCAGAACTGGACTGAGATTCCAGAATAGAGATTCCAGTAAACTAACATCTGTTGCCAAGAATATCGTGGATGCAGTCTTAACAATACACACAAATAGTATATACACCCCTATACATGTATATGCATGTACATAAGTTTTATATGTAGACAGACAGACAGACATACAGACGGAAAGAGAGTAACGCTGCTGTTCATCTGCTGCTATACTGCTTAATTACCTGTATATCGACGAGATGTGTTTCGAAGATCGTCGGAACGTATGTTTCTGGAAAGACTTGATGAACGTAAGTAGCCAATAGAGACGTCTTGCCACAGTTGCCGTCACCAACAACCACCAGTTTGTATCTCGGTGCCATCACCAGCTGCTGCTGGTCTTTTGACCCCGTCGTCGTCGTCGTCGTCGTCTTTCCATTCGTTTTCAGCTTCATCGTTAGAACGACACAACAGCAAATCTAAAGCTCGATCTAAAGCTTCGATCCTTGTGTTTTACTAATCCAATTAACCGCTTAATTGGTCTGATCTATGTCGATTGTTACTCTCGAAACAATAGATAGCCAGACGATTGTAGCGACTGATCACGGGTTGAAGAGGGAATGGTAGGAACATGGAAACCTCTGTCTGTTTTATTGGAAGACGGCGCTTAGTCACCTTCTGCCTCCTGCTGCATGTGATGTTATTGCCCTCGACCCGGATGCAGTTGTGGAGGTGGGTGTAAATGTGGTCTGTCAACTAATTGGACCCATACCTCCACCAGACTATAAATAGACGGTCGAACCGCTGCTGCGGTTGCTGTAGGAGTGGCCTAAGCGATCGGGGAATTTTCTGCTTGATCAGTTACAAAGAAATTGCATTGGCAATTCATTCGCTTTAACAATGAAACGGATGTCTCGATATATACAGCGTACTATTTCATTACTCATTCAGACTATTTATACTCGTAGGCCTACCTGCTGCAATGGTGCATTAAGTGCGCCTCTATGTATTTAGGTCCATTCGCAGTAGGCTGTGTATATTGACCTCTCTAGTGCGTGTTTACCCACAGAATCGTGTGGCTTTAGCCGTGACGTACGCATGAGCCACAGAGTAGAGCAGAGGTCCAAATTAAGGTAAGCGAAATGTTCAACGTAGGTCTATTTGCCTTTGATATAGCTAACCAAGAGGACTTAGCATAGAATTTATTGTGGAGGGCTATAAGGAGGTGTATATCCTACGGAGAACATGACTTATGGTAATCACATCCTGGCTTTTGGCGATTGCGAATGAAAAGGTGGTGGTTAGGTCGGCCGCGGCGGCGCTTTGCCCAGCAGAGCGTGACTCGATTCCATTGACTCGATCGAGCAACAATTAGACCTATAGCTATACTTCCTTGCCTCGAGCCAATTCTTATGAATTCTGCGGAAGGACCAGTAATCGCTAGTTAAACGTAGCAATTATACAGCAGTGAAGCTTCGATCAATCCAAGGCTGATGGGCTGGCTGTTGTCTGGCTGGCTGCAGGGTGTTTCATCCGCACCGTTAATAATAATAATAATAATAATAATAATAATAATAATAATAATAATAATAATAATAATAATAATAATAATAATAATAATAATAATAATAATAATAATAAAGACAATTTGCATGGCGCCGTAACACGGCCATGCCGTTACAAGGGCGCCTTACAAAACAGCTAACAACAGTCGGGTTACGCACTGGCGAGCAAATGTGAGTTTAGCATGAATTTAAAAGAGTCCACTGAGTCGGTCAATCGAATAACAGAAGGAAGTCTGTTCCAGCATCGAGGACCTGAGGTCGAGAAAGCATGATCGTAGCCTACAAGCGCGTCCTCATCCTCCGCACACGGAGATCAGTCCTCGCAAGCGATCGAAGCCGGAGCCCGGACGCGGAGGAATGAGTCCCAGTGCAGCAATCGCGCAAGTACTCGATCGGGAGCAGCTCCGTGAAGTGATTTAAAAGCGAGCAGACAGAACTTGTACTCGATGCGGAACGGAACAGGCAGCCAATGGAGGACATCGCGGTGGAGCGGCGTGACGTGGTCGTACTTCCTCTTATTGCAGATAAGCCTCGACGCGCCATTGAGAAGCGACTGGAGTTCGTCCAAGAGATACGCAGGCGCGCCGGCCAGCAGGCTGTTGCAGCGGTTCACTTTGGAAGTCACGAAGGCGGCGATGGCCGCTCTCGCAGCCTCAAAAGGAAAGGACTTGATGCAGCTCCTTATGAGACGGAGCTGGCGAAAGCAGGAACCGACGGTCACCGCGACATGGCGCCTCATGGACAGATCAGAATCCAGTATATAGGACGCCGAGATCACGCACAGAGGTCGAGGCTCCACAGACATTCAGCGCGTCGATGTCGAGATGGAGACACCATCTGCTAGTCGCGCACCACAGGAAGTCCGTCTTCTCAGGGTTGAGCCGCAGTCTATAATAATTGGACCGCATCCATTCAGCGATCCGCTCAATACCAAGCTCCATTCGTCGTCGCTGCTGTTCGATTGTCGATGGAGGTCCCACGTGTAGAGCTGAGAGGAGTCGGCATAAAAGTGGGATGACAGGCCGAAACTGGCAGCAAGCTCACCCACGTCGGTGATGTAGAGCAGGAACAGCAGCGGCCCAAGCACGGAGCCCTGAGGGACGCGGTCACGGCCTATTTCTATCACATCAGTATTGTGTAGATTGTTAGAAAAACTTATAGTGCGCCTGTACATCTATCCTATCCTCACTAATCATGTTGAGAACCGTCCCTTTGCTGACCAATTCGCCTTCAGGCCTTCTGGTTCTATCTCTGCTGCACTCATAGCCATCACTGACTGTATTCTTAACTCGCTTAAATCTGAACCTTATGTCCGCCTTATTTCTCTAGATTTCTCCAAGGCCTTTGATACAGTCAGGCACTCTTACTTGGCCGATCAACTGGCCTCTCTACCTATACCTGTTAATATCTTCAACTGGATTCTCTCCCTCTTGAGCAATCGTAGTCATTGTACCAAGTTCCGCGGCATGATCTCTTCCTTGGCTCACATCAATGCTAGTATAATACAAGGTTCTCGCATGGGCCCAGCAAACTTCTTAGTGGGCATCTCTGGTCTTAAACCTCTACACAGCTTCAATTATATCTTCAAATATGCTGATGATTGCTATCTTTTGATCTTGGCTTCAAATATTTCCACCACGGATGCAGAATTAGATCACATTAGTGCCTGGGCTCGCAAATGTAATCTCCACCTAAACCATTCTAAATCTAACGAAATTATCTTGACCAGACCAAATGTGAATCTTGAACAAGGTCCTCCAATTATACGTGGCATAAAAAGGGTCACATTCCTGAATATATTGGGTATCGAGATTTCCGCAAAGCTCGGTTTTTCCTCCCATATCCAAAAGATTTGTGTACGGGCCAAGCAATCTCTCCATGCCCATCGTATTTTAATCTCGCATGGGCTCTTGGGAGTCAGGTTATATGATGTGGTCCGGTCCACCACTGTCAACCGAATGCTTTATTGTTCCCAAGTGTGGTGGGGCTTTGCCAGCAAACAGGAACGTGACTCTCTAAGTGCTGTGGTCCGCAAGCTGGTACGCTTTGGCTTCCTACCAAAATCTTTCCCCACGTTTGAGGAACTCTGTAAAAAAGCCGACCATGACCTTTTTAGAAATATCTTAAATAATCCCGGTCATATCCTTCATTACCTACTACCCCCTGTCCTATATACTGGTCATGATTTGCGCCCACGCTCACATAACCGTGTTCTTTCTAGATTTGATTCCCTGACCAGGCGTGGTTTCCTGGCCAGGATGTTGTACAGCTAAGCCATATAGTGTTTTTTAGTTTACTATTTACTAACTTTTTCGCTACTATTTGATAACTTTGTATTACTTTGTATGTACAGCGCCGTGCGTTTGCCAGCGTTTAATAAAGAACACACTTACTTTTACTTACTTACTTAGAAGAGAGAACGAACGGTTGAAAGAACTCCGTCGAAGAGGACCGTCTGTCGGCGATCGCAGAGATAGCAGCGAAGCTACCATCACTAGCTCTTCAACGCCATCATCCAGCCGCCGCTCTTCGCGGTTGTAGGCGTATACTCTTGCTTAATTCACCCTCGCCTCACCATTTCGAAGATCTCTGAAGCTGGACCTCGTTCGCCTCAAGTTAACGATAGACTGTTTCATCTGAATTCCGTCAATACTCCGTCGTTCCTCCATCCTCTTGTTGTCTCCTGTTTAGCAAAGCAGTCAAAGTTTCATATTGAGGCTCGTAGCCATGAAGTGGCGCCAGCTATACAATTTCAGCAGGTCGCGTCAGGGTCATGGGAGTTATTCAGCTGAGGCCGAAGAAATTAATGCTTGAGTTTGACGCAAAAAGCAGAATAACTATATATATATATATATATATATATATATATATATATATATATATATATATATAGGCACTGGCTACGGAACCGTCCGGACGGTGCCGTAATTTCTTTTCTACGGAACCGTCCGCAAATAATCTATGGGCGATTGCACATATCTATGGCGTGAAAGCCGAACCATCAATAGCGCAGTAGTTAAGGGATTAACGAAACTAACCCTAACCCTGACCCTAACCGACCCTCACGACGCCTAATTTGACACTAAACGACCACACGAATACTAACCTGGCCCTAACCGACCCTCAAGTTGTCCGCCATATAAAAATTCGACGGGAAGACAACAAGTTCACGTGACAGGCTTTTGCCAATATTTATTTCAACCCAGGGCCGGCGCCAGAGATATTTGCCGCCCTAGGCGAACCTGTCGCGCTGCGCCCCCGGTAACTGCGATAACTAATTAGTATTAAATTAACTAAGTTAATTTAAAAGTTATCCATAATTACAGTAACAGTCTGGAAACTGCATTAGCTATGCAGCCTATGCTGTATACGATGTAACACGTTTAACTGGAATTTCAAATGTAAATACATGCAGGCCTATTAAATAATGAGACAGTGCACATTTTTCGTTTGAACACATTATAAGAAATCCTACGGCTACGTGTACTAAGTCATAATCCTACCTACGTACGAACTTTCTACGAAGTCTGTAGAAATAATTATAATGTAATTTCAAATTTTTTCTAGCTTTCACTTTAGCAAATGTAGAAGAGTTCTATCAGTTAGTAGTAATAATATAAATCCTCTGGGCCAACCACCCAAACTATAGGTTATTATTACAAATTGAACCTATAAGAAACCACATTTATATATAATACCCAAGTTCTCGCTATAACTCATCGATCGAAACTATCGGAAATCCCCAAGGTATCGATCGATGAGTCAAAGGTCGCGAAAGTTCCCAACAGTTTCGATCAGTCGTCACACGGTCGAAAAATGTTATCTCATTTTGACTTAAAGAAAAATCTTCTGTATATAAAATGGAATATAAAACGAAAACAGTAAAACAATTACGAAACATTGCTAAAGAGAATGGTTTGGTTAGATATTCAGGACTGCGAAAAGCGGATCTAGTGACATTAGTATCATCGAGACTTTTGCAAAGCGTTAAGACTGTACATGAAAGCGATCTGTTAGACGCTCCAGTTCCAGACATCAAAGTTCCAACGCTTGTTCCAGGTAAGTATAAACCTCCATCTAATACATGGACATCTCGTTTTAATAATGTTGTGACTGAAATGAAGAAGAAGGTTAGGTCGAAACTTAATTCTTTTGCGGATTGGATCGATAATTTCATAGCTCCTCGAGAAAAGAAACCCGTGAATGAAAAATTAGAATCGTTGAAGTCAAAGATTTCGGGTATTTTTGACAAAATTAATAAAAATAAGTTCGAAATCCTAGAGACCGCGAATGCTATTAAAGGATTTACTAAGCGATACACAGTCTTACAAGAGAAGGCGGAGGATCGATCAATTAAACATGTGTTCGCGTAAAGCGTCGTCATAAAACAATTGTGCAAACTTTTGACCATGGGTCATACAGTTCTAACAACAATTTCTCTCAAACTGTTGAGTATTTTGCGCTACATTTTGGCTGTGTTGTACAAATATGAATTATGATTAGTTTGATGTACTATGATTCAATTTACTTTAAAATTGTTTAATTGCCAGGTTAACAAAGTTTGGGAACGTTTTTAATGCGCCACCCGGCTCTGCTCGCTTTTTGGCCGCTCTATAGACGAAGCGTTTTCAACGGTTGATCATGAAATCTTGATAAGCGTCTCAGAACCTTGAAATGATAAAAGGAATCGCTGGAATGGCTTTTATGCCTCCAGGATGGACGGATAAGGTATATACACACATATAATTACTCACAATCTTCTGTCTCATACTTCTCCATTTATCAATCGTTAGGCCTTCAATTTAATTATAAAGATACCAATTTTCAAAAATCTTATCTCTTCAGTCTAAACAGAACTCACCGCAACTGCAGCTCCTCACAGCTCTTGCTATCTTCGGTCTCCTGCTATCTTCGGTCTCCTGTAACCGAATTATGATATTCATACGGGAAACTTTATTTGAATACGCTTGTGTTCTACGCTTAGCTTTAGGCCTAAGTAGCGCCTTAGTAGGCCTAACTGAAAGACGCATTAATTTTGTTCTTCGCTTCTGAAACCGCGCGCTCTCTGATGCCTAATAAACACTTAAACAATGCTATAGAAAGCATTTACTGAGCGTCAAGACCGTCAAGATTCAGCGGCTAAGAAGATCTCTTCGTCAACCACGCCCGGCCGTCGTCCCTATAAGAAGACTGGAGCGTACAAACCACGTAGCCACCACATCCATCAGTCGACTGTTCTCCCACCACTCGGAAACATTAGTAAGGACTATATTACCAACGAATATCAACTTCGCTATCCACAGCACCAGATATAGGTACGATTAGCTAGGATTGCTAATCGATTAGAATTAGATTTATAGCTACTGAAATTTGCTAATCGATTAGAATTAGAATTAGCAAAATCTTCTAGCTAATCGATTAGAATTAGAATCATCAGCAGCTAATCGATTAGCAATTAGAATTAGATTTCGATAATCAATTGTTCGATACATATATTTGCTTCATCATTTTGTCAAATTGTAATCAGAGCACAGCAAGTTACTACAGCAAGCTGCTGTAGCCTATTACAATACCTAAAGCCTATTACAATGCCTAACGCTGTAGCCTATTACAATACCTAAAGCTGCACAACTGCTATATGTGAGAACAGTCCTTAAACCAGCAAATAACACCATATCAGTCAATCCATGCTGCGTTATTGATATTGCTACTGCATAGGCAGTTGCTATTATTGAGATTGCTACTGCACCAGCTGCAGTTAGTGGCACTGCTACTGCGTATTATTAAGCTCACTATTGCATTTTGCAGTTAGCATGTCTTGAATCATTGCATAGCTTAGCCTACTGCGCCTAGCGTTTACGATGTAGCCAGCAGAACTAAATACGCGTTCCATGCAGCTGGGGTTGCAGGAACACTGATGCTTGAGATGAATAACACGAAGACGAGCAAATCTTTCAGTGTTACATGAGCAGAATGGACATATTACCATAGCCTAACAGATAATTGCAAATTTGAAACAACAATCAGATAAATAAGTAAGTAAAGTAAGTATATTCTTCAAACTCAATATTAATAAACTCATTCTTAATCATTCTTAATGAACGCGTTCTCAGCTTAATTTTCTAACATCTAATCGATCAGCTAATCGATTTTCGATTAGCAATTAGCTGCAATTGCTAATCAATTAGAATTAGAATTAGCATCAGACGACAGCTAATCGATTAGAATTAGCTGTTCGTCTAATCGATTAGCTAATCGATTAGCATCTAATCGATTAGTTACCCATCTCTGCACAGCACTGCGTTTTAAAAGTCCCAAACAGCAAAGCAATATTGTATCCGTATGGGCTTCATATGGGATCCCGTATGGTATGGATCCCTATAGGCCTAATAGATTTATCTGGTTTGAGCTACCACTACTGTCTTCAAATGCAGACTCTGATTTCTCGTTCAACTTTGGCACGAGCCAAAGCTACTCCTTCAAGTTGCTTCAATAGCGGAGGACCCGTCAAAGTGACTGCTCTGCCAACATGCTCACAGGCGTTCTATAGAGTACCCATACTCCCATGTGGGACCCGGACAGAAACCATAAGGGTCTCATATGGCAGGGTGGTTGAATGGTCGGCTCTTATGACCATAAGACGCAATATCCTGTGAGTGCGTCGTAATCGAAGTCAACAAAATTGAACAAATACATTGTAACAATCAAGGGTGCGTTCACAGAAGACGTCCTACAGGCAGTGTTGTGCACAAGACCAAAACTCTAAGACGAAGACCGAGACCGAGACCGCGTCGTCCAAGACCAAGACCACGTTCTCAACAGGGCTGTTAAAGGCTTGGTTTTTTGGTTTTTGGTTTTTTTTGTTTTAAAACAAAAAAAAAAAAAAATCTGCAAATTTTGGTTTTTGGTTTTTACAAATTTCAAAATTATAAATGCCAAAATGTCGTCTCTTGGCAATTGTTGTATGGTCTTTGTTAACTTCGTTTTAAGACATTCTACGGTTCTGCTGTTCTAATTAATTTCATTTATATGCATCTGATTAATTTGAACGGTATTATGCCATTTTTATGAGTTTTATGATCCGAAATAGGAAAATCTCCAAAACAAAAAACCAAAACCAAAAACTGAAACCAAAAACCAACTTTTCATTTTGAAAAAAGTTTGGTTTTTTGCACCTCTGGTTCTCAAAGACAACAGACTCAAGACCATAAACTATATGCGGGATGTCCTGCACTGGTTGCCACTACCCCAATGCATCTCATCTAGGGTCTCTGCCTTCGTTTGGCGTAGACTCGTTGGTACCGCACCTGCTTATTTGCAGGAGCTCTGTCGCCCTATTTCTGCCAATATTGGCTGCCGAACCCTTCGCTCTGCAGACAACAGTTAACAATTATTACTCCCACCGACACCACACCCCAAGACCAAGACCAATACCACACCTTTAAACCAAGACCAATAGACCATGACTGCACCCTTAAAGCCCAAGACTGGTACATTCAAGACCATTACCACATTTTTTCGGTCTCGAGATGGTCTTAAGACCAAGACCACGATCTCGAGACCACGTCATTGGTCCTAGGTCCTCTATGCTGGTCAGCTGTCATGTTGCACTCACAGAAGCTTAGGCCTCCCACTTTTTATTGACAATTATTATCGCAAAGTCAAACATACTGAATCTCCAGAGTTCGTAACTCTTTGGCTAGAGCCATAACTGATAAGTTTTCAAATATGACCATATAACTTCTGTTTAAATCTTTGCATTGGCTTTTTTCAGCAAAGGATATGTTTAAAATTGGGACTCGTAGTTTATAAAACATCGAACTTACAAATTCTCGCTGCAGTAGTGTCATTAAGGGCACATGTTAACATATCGTAACCTCTAATGCACAGCAACGTGATATGGGATTTGGTTTCATGCATAAGAACTAAATTAAAAAGAGATTGTTATACTCTTTTATTTAAATTCCTCCTTCAGTTGGTACATAATCAATCAGCCGTTTATTAAATCAACAACAGCACAATTAATTAACAATCAGTCATTTAAAAAATTTTTAATCTGCTGATGCCGTCAACAGGACAGCCCTAAAGGATAAAATAATCTGCTATTGCAGGGCTGCCCCCTTTCCATATTACATTTACTGATGGCAAGACGATTTTTATGATCATATAGTTATAGATATGTGAAAATTATGAACAAGCAACCTTTTCTTCTCCCTACAAATATTAATACACATTCACAATATAATATAATATTCAAACACATTCTAATTATGCATAGATATAAACACCAAGTTACATGTATGGTAAATGAACAAAGCGCAGTCACCAAAATAATATCATGATTCTGTCAACCTTTAAACAAACACATAATAAACAGAAAAATGTAATAGCATTTTCAGTTAACTAGCACCATAGTAATGTGTCACAGCAATAGTAATTTATATTATGCATAGTAATTTATTCATCATATAAAGAAAAATGCTGTTCAGTTCCATCACCATAATCTAAAAGCACCATAACGATGTTTCTGCAGCACAACTTCCTCCATGCTTGGTAATTCGTTCCTGTATATGCTACCTCTAACTCTGTGAATTACCAACACCTGCATGTTTTGATACTTATAAAGATTTTGCCAAAAATATCAAGGTTTTCAATATAGGTGTGTGTAAAACCTTTAGAAATGTTTCTGCTGCAATCATGATTTATTTAAGAGTTTGTTGGTGATCCACAATTAATAGCTCCTATAAAACATCCTTAGATAACAATGCTTTCAGCTGAAAATGCAGATTTGAATGCAAAACATAAATGCTGGGCGAAATCTTTTGTTAAAAATACAAGGCATGTAGAAAACATCACAACTCCTGTACATCTGTTGCTAAAGCACAACAATGGCATCATTCACAGAAGTATGCACATGATAACAATAGGCTGCAACTTATGTGTTGTGCCTTTACGAGTGCTATGAAAACACGTCTCTACGATGGCTTGTGGAAATGTGTTTATACAAGCATTAGTACAAAACCATCCAAATATTGCAAATAGGAATATATTAATTGTGCCCCATAATATCACAGTCTAATAACAATAGGCATACATGAATGCATTTGCATTAACCATAATTGTGGATAAACTTCACACATTTTACATTTCTAATCCTAATTATGCCAATTGCTCAAATTAAAACATTTCCGCCTTCTCCACGATTCTTGTAGTTTCACAATCTTTGTTTTCCTGAAACTTCAGAGAGTCGTCCGTCGTCTGCCCATTATCATCATTAAGACCAGTCAGTTCTTTTATCAGCCTAAAGTACTTGTCTCTTTCTGTTTTACAGCTGTGATGTTCTTCAATTCTGTTGCGGGCATTTTCTATTAGTGCATTTCGCAGACCAGAGTCACTAATCAGCAGCTCCACCATCTCAATAAACTCCTGAATAAAACGAAATGGATATAGCCAATTCTGAGCTTATGCGTTATTTCAAAACATCTGTGCTCAGGGTTTTAAGTTTGGCTCTTAAAAGTGGAGTGTTTACTAGGTTTGTCTGAGGCATATAATGTTGACTAACTGTCATAATCACACATTATTATTCCCTTCTTCAAGGGAAACTCATTGACATCATTTAGCAAAAGTTTTCAACTACTGATGGCTGATAGCAAAAGAAAGACCAAGAAGCTCATAATGCAAGAAACTACATAACCTATTTTTGATTGAAGAAAAAGGTCATAGCAGCATCAAATGATAAATTTTCTACAGACCCTAACCTGGTCCAATTCACATTACCAGAATCTGCAGATAGAGAGAGAGAGGGAGCCAAAGAGAGTGAGAAGTTGAGGTCCTTGCCCAGAAACTCACCAACGTCTGGAATAGTGTCATAATATTGTATATGTATCTGAATGGTACACTGTTGCCTTTAAGGAAAAGCAACAAGGTTCTCATGTCAATGTCATTATTGTCTGTTTGTGCTCTGCTCAACTATTTAAACCATATTTGCAAGAGATTCAACCTGAGCAATGCGACAACATCCAAGAACCAAGCCCTTTTGGATATCCAAATGGAAGTACCTCATGAAGATATTTTGGAAGTGGAAAGAAATGAGTGGAAAGGGGAGACAGGAGAAGCTGAAAAGAGACAGTTCACGAGGAGAAAAGGGAAGGAAAGAAAGAGGCTGGCTTCTTTAATGCTCTTATTTCTCTAATATTCTAAGCAGAAACTTACTGTAGGATTGTTATAGAGAAGTCCAGTGCATTTGTGGCTAATGATGCTGGCGTTCCCAGAAATATTGCGTGCGATGACAGGAACGCTGAGCTCCATGGCCTAAAGTTAAGAAGAAATGTCCAGTTTAAACCTTGCAAAACGTCTCCAATTGAAAGCTCTTGGCAACTGCCTGTTATTTAGAATAATGCCACACCAGTGACAGCAGGAAAACTGCCTACACAATCCAGTCTTCAAAAGGTTAAAAAGCATTATCTTATTTGAAACTCATTAATAAGGAGTCTCAGCACAAGAATAATTTGCAAAAAATCAATCATCCAGTTACATGTTTACTTGCTCACATCAACTCTGAACTCAGTTTTCAGCAACTTAGTCAAATAATCGCTGTGCTGCTTTCAACTGGACTAAACAAAGCAGATAAGAATTTCTTTCATAATTTGATTGATAAATAATTTCTCATAAATCTTCTTTCTTTTTATTCTTACACAAGAACTAATTCTGTTTCATTGCTTAATAATGGGGGGGTTGTAAAAAGGCTGTTTAGCACCTCAATTATATAAGGAATATCTACGGTAATAAATAATGTTAAAAACATTAATATTCCTGATTTACAGGTTCAATAAATAATGTCATAAAACTGAACAGTGAAAAACTTTGATCTTCAATAATTCATAAAACTGAACAATTTCATCTGGTTCTGTTGCCACTATTATACAATTTTCCAATATGCCATGCAGCTTTCCATTTACTGCTTATTTCGCATGCCTTCCACACAAGAAATAATTCTGTTTCATTGCTTATTAATGTGGCTGCCCTGAATCCCTACAGAACCTGATGACTTCAATGAATGTGACTTTACAGAATGCTTTTAATGCTTCATCTGAATACATCAACAGAGACTTTACTACCTCAAGAATAGCCGTAGACATTCCTTCACTGATAGATGAATTGACCAAAGCAAAGCTGTCCATAATCACTTGGTGAGTCTTTGGAATGGACAGCTGTCCAAGGTACACCACACCTTTCAAACTGTTTTCAAAGTCAAGACAAACACATCCACTATTTCATCATTACAATGCTGCATTGAGTGATTATACAAACAACTCCTTTGCACTGGCTCTCCATCCAGCAGCATAATCAGTTTAAGATCGTGACCCTTATGCGTAATTGCCAAACAGCACAGCACGGAAGAGTTCAGCTTATCTTCACAAATGCTGTGTTCAACAGCCTGAAGCTGGAACTGTTGCAGGGACTCTTGGCCCATTTCTGCTTACCCATCCCTGCAGTTCTCATGCACTTCTTATTCAGTTCTAGATGTCTGCTTGGCACCACCTAGCCATCCCATCCTCCTCTTCTCACCTAACTGTAACTCATGCACTGCATAACTACTGTAATCAACTCCTTCCAATGTGGATGTCAGTAGCTCAAGTGATCCTCCACAGCCAGTTGAATGGCATATTTGGAGGACTTTTAGTTGGACTGCTACAGCAACACCAACGCATTGCACACTGCAAAAGCATGTCTGACCAGTGGGTCTCCGAGATGCCCAATGCCCCATCTACTTACCCGCTGAGACAGGTCAGCTGGTTATCTGACTCTTCAGCCCAGCTGCCGTAGAATGAAAAGAGTCAGATAATCACAGACAGAGACTGCTCAAGTTCATGATTCATTGTACATACATAATAGAAAGAGGGAAGTCTGTGGAACAATGACAAACATTCCTTTCTTCCCTGACCCCTGCATCTTCTTCTTGAACAAATATCCTAAAGAGATGCTATATAAAATTTCTCTAAAGTATGAATAAATGAAAATCTATGAATGTTAACATGGTAATCTGTAGCAAATGTCTAGTAGTCAAGAATAAGACAAACAGTCAAACTCCAACCTTTGAATGGTTTTGTAAAATCTCTCAAAATAGTCTTTCTGAAGCTGGAAAATGTACAACAAAATCACAATTGTTTACACCAATCAAAGCTGCATGTACTTAGAACTCAAGAGACAGCCAGACACGAATTTCTTTCATGCTCTCAAAACACTAATTCCACAAAATGACAAAAATATTATTCTAAAATTTGTTCTCTATTTCTATTGTGTATAATCACAATGTTTACTTATTTTAAAATACATTTACTTCCAGAAATTACTGGTAATGGTTCTAATCTTATCTGATACGTCTTAGGTATCAATCAAAGGTCACTTCTAAGTAAACCACACTCATTCATTCATTCAATCAAAAAATTTATACAGCGTCTCTTCAGGAGTCCTACTCAGAGGCGCTCCCGGCATTCATAATCGTAACTGATTGGACAGAATCAAGCAAGATTCAAGAGACCCTGCTGTGGAAGATGAGCAATCTGAAAAAGATGAGACTATATCCCAAACAAAATAGACCTGGACTGAACAGAAAGATGACTAAGTGACTTTCAAAGCCTTCAAAGGGCAACCATGAAAGTCCATGAATCCAGGAATGTTCTTCTTCAGGGAACAGCAAAAGTAAATTCTGCGGCAGTGGCCATCAGTTTAGCTTCAAACAACAGAACTGCCTTACCTCAGGACCAATAATCACCAGGTAAGCAATTAGATGGCCCTTCTGCAGCCACCAATCTGTAAGAACAAATGAAACAATGCAACAACATATTATATTTATCTAATATTAATCACTAATGACCACCAGCTCCAATGGCCATCTCACTATTCTTGTCAATGTTTTGTTCTAATTTCTTATTAGGTTGGAACCACACAAACGTCTATACTTGATGCAATCAAGAACTTTAGCATTCAAATTCTAATATTAAAATTTTGATGCCTGGCACGTAAATCTCCTATTATTATTATTTTGATGCCTGGCACGTAAATCTCCTATTATTATTATTACTATTATTATTATTATTATTATTATTATTATTATTATTATTATTATTGTAATTATTCAAATAAATTGACAGAATATTGTAGTTTGCTTCTTAGAGAAACATAAATCAGTTAAGAAGCTGACACAAGATACAAGAAATGTTGCACCTGAAAAGCAGTGAACCAGATGAAGAGGATCTTTGACCGGTCGTATGCCAGCGACTAATGTAAAGACTTTACAGTCGACTGGAATTTGATATTCACTTCTCCAGTTGTAGTTCACAGGATACGTTTTCACAGCTGCAAATTAAGTACATCATCAGCGTCAATGCTTTCGCAAATTATTGAACTCCATCAGACATTTACAGTATCTCTGAAAAATATGAGCAGAATAGAAAGCAATTTGGTAATTTTCCTAGTTCCATAACATGATTTAGGAAAAGGACTAAACCTGAAAATCAAATTTCTAACAACAAACATAAAATTAATAAATCATACAATGGATGAATGAAAATTAAATTTGCATAAAGTGTAAGAAATTGCAAGCTTTTACATACATTTCACCAAGTTGGCAAGTTTCAAGAGAAAACTAGAAACTAACAAAACTTTCAGCAATAATACAATAATGTTACAGCACTTGTGTACTTCAACATGTCATTTCTGACAGGAGAGATTCTTACTAATTAACAATAAATGAGACGAGACGTTTCAATCACATATTCTTCTTCTGTTATCATCTCCAGATTCCTCTCCTCTATCTTATGTCCAGCATCACCTTATTCTTAAACACTGACCTTTCCTGAATCCTGTCTGCAAACCCACTATACCACAATGCATATTACCATATGCCATCTCGCTCAACTTTCTTCACATCATCCTGCACTTCAAAACTACATCCACCATTGCCATCCCACAAATTCACTCTAGAAAGACTTCTGCAATACACTGTTCTTGAGCACACACACACACACACACACACACACACACACCCAATGACCCAAATCCACCATCTCCAATCCATCCAGAATTCTGCAGCTTCTACTGCTCCTAGAACAGCTTCACATCAACACCAATTGAGTTCTCATATTGGCTTCCTGTCACCACATCTTCAACAGTTGATGATTATTTATAATAGCTCAAGCTGCTCCATCTCTTTGGAACAAACTTCCACCGGAACTATAGCAACTATCCAACCGACACCACCATATCTGTTCTTCCTTAAGGGCCTTTCATTCAAAACTGAAAATAGTAGTTTAAAAAATCCAATCCAGATTCCTCCACTTCTAATCTTTCTTGTCATTCATACTCCAAACTCCATTTAACCATCTGCCGGTCATCTTTGAATTTCATTTTGAAACTGAATCTGATCTGATTTCACCAGTTTGGTTTTTGATTAAGCGCCTCAAGATACATTAATTCCCGCTCTGCTTATTGGGCCCTGAAGTAAAGTGTGAGTTTACAATCATGATTAGTATTAACAAAATTGACCCTGAATAACGTTAATCAGTATAACTGACAGAATGCAATGAACTGAATTCAGCTCTGTTCTAAAACAAGTTCTAATGTCTAATGCAGCTGAAGACTGAATTGTATCCAAATGTTTGGCAGATATCGTATATCATAATTTTATGTGTAACTACAACAGTTACCTTGAGGTATTATCTTAATTCTTTTTGGATCACACTGTGGCTAAAACAAATAATTCTGTCATGTTACAATCTTCACGCTGTATAGAAATCCAAAACAGTTTCTTTAAACTAGCATCCAGGTTTCTGTGGTCAATTTTATCCAACAAAAACAGATTAACCAAGTTTCACAGATATGTAAAACCTTGACGCCTGATTTCAGACCAAATCTGGTGCCTTACCCCTTGTAAACACATAATATAGTAGTAGTTTTAAACTGTTATGCCTACAGCCAAAGAGTTCTGAACCCTTTGGAGCTTCTGCACATTAGACTTAGAGATACTAGTAAAATGCAAGTTACAATAATCCAGGTGACTGGAGATCAATGAATTCGCCAGAGATATCATAGCAGACAGGTATATAACGCCTGTTTCTGTTGAAGTCATGAATATGCATGTATGATGAATTGATGATTACAAATACCATTAACATAGTTGGTAAGGGACATCATGGAGTTAAAAACAACACCCAGGTTTTGAGCAGAACCAGCCAATTCAACAAGCGTGTTCCCTAGTTTGAGAGACTTAAACCGATGTGACACTATTGGTCAGGCACTATATGCACAATTGTACACGAGAGATCACCAGTGATGACTCTTCATGTTATTCAACCATTACTTCCTTAACAATGAACCCGCTGCTCTGAATGAACTTTAACATCACTAGGCTAGCAAATGCAGCATTTTCTCAGCGGTACTTAAAAGGCTAAAAGGGACTATAATTTACATTTAGAAACATACACTGAGACACAAAAATGACTTCTTGTCAATTTAAGTTAGAAAAATTAGCTTATTAAATACACTCTTAGGACCTTAAGAAATGATGACACATACGAGCAACTGGATGACCTTTTCAGCCATTACTGTTGAAAATGCTACCAGACATCTGCAACATGAATCAGACCACGAGATAAAACATTCTTAAAATAACTGATCAATTCACTGACCAAGAAAGAAGAAATATGAAAGAAGCAGGTATTTCCATGTCAGTTCTTGCCAGTGCTTTTTTTCTAGAAAAAAGGTTCCGAACTCAACAAATTCAGAACAATTATAGGGACATATTTTATGCTAATATTTCTATTTCATATATATATATATATTCATATATATATATATACATATATATATATATATATATATATATATATATATATATATATATATCTCAATAGTAGGCCTAATAAACACTGAAAACCCTGAAATTAAATTAAACTATTTAAATAATTTTAAATAATTTTCATTGAAAACTTAAATAAAATAAATTATTTTTAATAGCTGAAAAAGGTCCCGGAACGCCGTTCCGGCTGAAAAAAAGCACTGGTTCTTGCCAACTAAAGCTTGAAAGAGATAATTTTACACTATAACGCCTCAGAACTGTGTAATAAGTTTTCTCAACTAATATTAAAACATGGTGAATGGTGAACTTTAGGTGTATTCCATGTTTAGGAATGGAGATTTGCACCAGTCTAGCTTGGAGTGACCAACAGAGGTCAGCAATTGTCATTGGTTAAACCTTAATTAAGCATTAAGCATTTACATAAGTAAAACAATACAGTCACATGCAAAGATGGACAATCATGGCAATAGCAGGAACACAATAGGTATTAGGCTGCAAACTACAGCACATGTCTGCAACCTTGCTGCTGACCTATAAGATCATTGTCTGGTTCCAGGGCAATAACCCCCAGCCAATAACCTCCTTCAAGCTTAACAAGTAAGCACATTAAAAAAATGTTGAACATGTTTTATTTCTAACTTACACTTTGCTATATATGGTAATACCTAACAGTAATACCTAACAGTGTACATAACTTCTATACAAAATATGGAGGCCCGATAGCGCATTGGATAACATCTGGCGTAGAGAGCGAGAGGTACCGAGTTCGAGCCCGTAGGGCGGATATGCTTTGTAGGCTGCTATTAGCGCCATGGATTGCAGGCTGTATGTTCTGTTAGTAGTTAAGATTTATGTCTTCTGTCATTTGCGTTCTTGTGAATTGTTTCAATTGCACAACTGTAAACTGTACCGGTTGCGATGTGTCAACCAGATTGTTACAATAAAGGAAGAATTATAATTAATAACATTGTAGTAAAGTACACACCATTAATCAATTTTTAGAAGTAACGTTGGTTACTAATCTGTGGAAGAAGAAAATGTTTTTCTTCTAATAGATGCCTAATGTAGATTATTCTAGTCAGCAGATTTCATGCTGAAGACTAAACAAAGAATGAAAACATCTTTTGGCTGACACCTCAAAGAGAAGCATATTTGCGTTATTATGAAACTACGTTCAGTTAAGAAGACAGTTAAGAAGACAAACATATACGAGGATCCATTGTCAATCTGCATTCAGAGAATAGATACCTCGCCGATGTTGCAGTACTTGAAATCATTTCTTTGTGTGCACCAGAATTGCTGTTTTCATTCAGATCTGTTCCTCCAAATATTACAGCATATGGAACAGGACAATCTAAGTGTCAGAAAAAGAAAGGATTCAATCAAGTAGTTTATCAGAACAACAGATAAGCCAAATATTACCATTAAAATGTACAAAAACATTTATTACCTTTCAACATTTGATGCTTACATTGAACGTACACATGAGCCGCACAACGAAATTTGAAAACAATGCATTAACTTGACTGATGCATATAATTTGGAGAACCCAGCCAGTTATATTGCTGATACCATTAAAGTCCATTATGTCGTGCATGATATAACATTTTAACCTTGTACAAGTTATGTTACAGAATACACCAGATTTAAAATGATGCTATGGAATTAAAAACAAAATGCAGTCAGAGATAAAGAAGCATTAATATTCTCATTATGGTTATCATCTGTTTCAGTATTAACATTAAATCAATTTCACCTTAAAAGAATGAGACTGATGAGGAAAAACCAGTTTAGCCTTCAGTGAGGGAGGAAGGTCATTCCAGATGGATCCTCTCTAACCTACCACAGCAAATGCCCGATGTTGGGCCAGAGCAGTCCTAGTCCTATAAAAAACGATCAAGCTGATCAACAGAGCGCAAGCAGCAAGATGAGGATGCAGATAATGGCTTTCGCATAAAGTCCGAGAGGTATTTCAAAGCATTGCCCAGCTGCAATTTGGAGACCAGAAAGAGGATCTTTCAGTGGATGCACAGTAATAGGGATCCAGCGCAACACTTCAAACATATATGTAGAGATAATGAGCAATATGAGGGAGTCAGTCTACGAGCCTAGCCGATGCATTTAAAACCGATTGAAGGGGGAGAGATGCTGCTTAGAAAGTCTTAGAAGTGAGTTGCAGTAGTCTAAGCAGGAGGAGACAAATGCATAGACTATGTTGGCAAAAACATTAGGGGAGACCGATCGATCATCCGATGGCCCTGACTCACCTAAGTTAAAAGAAGCAAGAGTGGGTCAGGTCAAGATATGTGCTCCGTGAACGTGAGGGAAGAGTCAAGTGGGACACCAAGTCACGAACTCTAGAAGACTAAACGTATGCACGGAAATTCTCAGTCAGTAAAAAAAATAGAGAAGTCAAGTTTGGCAAGCTGTTGCCTAGTTCCAGACCAAATGAACCGAGTCTTTGCAGTGTTTACGCAGAGTCGGTTTGTCGACATCCAGTAGTGTAGATCAGGCACAAGACAGTCAAAAGAATGAACCAGGAAAAGTTGACCCGATGAGTGACCTGTACAAAAGCCTGGGCAACATCTGCATAAAGATGGCCATTTGCCCTATATTTGGTAAATAAAAGAGGGATGTCGGTGGCAAAGAGAACGCAGAGGATGGGGCGCAGTATTTGGTATCCCTGAGGAACACCAAATACAAACTATTACACATCTTACAAGCAGCATGAAAAAACAAGATTCCAAATAATTCACAAAATATATCAAAGAAATAATTGGCAATCTGTAAACTTAATCAATCCATAGAAAACAGTTACTTTGGCCTCCAGTGAACTTTGACTGTTTCTAACCTTTGAGCACTGCAGCACACTTAAAAGCATGAATAGCCAGAACACACTGGATGCGATTTGCAGAAATGAAATCCCTGAATTGCAAGACACTTTCAAAATCACTAACATTCTTTGTATAACAAACGTCCCTGTTATCTTCAAAGTAGCTCCTACAAATGTACACATTGACAAAGTCTCATTCATTGCACATGTGATTAATCAGTCACATCTCAAAACTAATTTTACTAGTACATTTTGTGTTTTATTGTAAAGTCTGCATCACGAGTGGCATGCACCTGGGGGAGTTTTGCTGTTCCCACTGCCATGCCACCTCTGAGACCTCTCTTCACCTTAGGACAATTTCCACGCAGATTGGTGGTAAGGGTGCAAATCAACTGCTTAAGTTTCACGCATCTCCTTACTGTGTGTGGCCCATTATTGGGTCCATCTGTGCATAGGCCATCCAACTGGTCTCTTCCAGCTTCTCAGAAGGCAGGATATCATGACTCAAAGCATCCTTGTGAGGTCCTGGGTGAAGTCCCAGCATGTGACATGTCCGAACCAATATTTCTTCTAAGCTGCACAATTGTGCACAAAATTTAAAGTTGTAGGGCACAAATTTTTTTCTTCTTGCACACAAAGGTGCAAGACAGACGTTTCATAAACACGTGCTATAAAAAATATATATTCGTGTTCAGCAATGTCGATCTTTCCAACTATTGATCCTTGAATTAGCTACCGGTAGATCATGTTCTTACTTTGTGAGCTCCACATGCTTGTTGGGAATGTTTCACTTCGGTGTAATATACTTATAGAGTATAAGTTTATGCATTTATACATACACAATAAATTCAAAGCCATGTCTGACGATAGTAAAGTGTGTATGTATGCATATGGACATTTACATTATGCCTTTAAGAATCTGTATAAAGTGCTGCTCTAAATACAGCTGACTGATTCTGCATTATAAACTCTCTAACTATGTCTTTACAGTAAGATATTATTGAAAAGCATGAAGACTTCTATTTAAAATTCTATCAGAAAGGCAAGACATTGCCCAACTACCAGCCAATGTAAACAATAATGGCTGTCTAATAGTTTTCTAATGGCAGTGTTATTTCACCTGATGCGGTTTGCTGTTGAATAATTGCCACTCCCATCTGTTAGAGGACCAATGATCAGAATCCGCATAATATCAACCTCTGGACTATTAGCCCTTTTCATACGACAAGCAGTTAGAGTTGTGGCCGCCAGTTTGTTTCTCTTCTTGTTCTTAACAAATTCCCTGAAAGTGAGCAAAACAGACAAAACACAAAAATTAAATCATACTTCTTTCTGTTCTCTCTGGTGGTCAACTCCCGAGTGTGGCTGCGTCCACAACATGATGCCCTGCTGGTCTGTCCTGGGTCTTCCTCCATGCTTCATGAAGACTACAATTTAACTCTATGAGATCCCCAGTTATTTTGCTTTAGTCACATTTGCTTTAGTCATTATTTACAAAGCTTTCTTTAAAGCATTCAGACAATTGTTTGATCTTTTGAAATCGGTGGTTCCATTAAGACCTGCGAGGTTCTTTCAAGTAACCTCTTTGAAGTCGGTTCACCTGTTGTTATCTTATTTCACACTGGGCTATCATTAAAGCTTTGTTCAATGTTTAATGGTCGGGAGCTATTTGGTCATTGGCAATTTTGATGGGGGTATTTTGACGAGATCTTTGTACGCAACCAGCTGTTCTTACCTCAATCTGACTGTAACATGCACAGTGGTGAACGGTTCCCAGTAGGTGTGCCTTTGTTGCTGGCCCAAGACCCTGTGGAACTCTCTTTCAGCATAAGTTCACTCTGTTCTGGCCCTCAGATCTCAACAAAAACTCACCTTTCTCTGAACTCATTTCCTTGCCTTCTTGGAATTCATTCTTGACTTTTGATCGAACTCACCCTAGAATTTGGCTTGCACAATAATTTTGCATAGTAGCGACCACTGACCGATGCCTTGAGCATTATGACGACTGTGGCGCTATAACAGTTCTTATATTCGATTTGTTCAATCTTATAATGGCGCTAAAGCTATCTACTACACTATATTCGTTTTATTGAGAAAAACAATCTGACAAAAATGCAGAAATGCTAACATGAGTGCCAATGGATAATAAAAGTTAATTAGAAATTTTAAAATAAACTAGTAAATATTTTTATATAAGGACCTGGGAATAAATTGAGAGTTGTCTTTGGGTGTGAGAGTATGGTTGTGTGCTCTAGGTCTTAATTGGTGAGAGGAGAGGGGTCGGAGTGGAGGTAGGAGTTGGTGAAGTACATTGTATTGTATTGTATCTATCAATTTGTATAGCGCCTCTCGCAGTGCACACCAATCAGAGGCGCTCCCAGTGCGAAAGACCCAGAGAAAAGAAAGTCTTGAGACAACGAAAAGAGGCACTTGGCCCACCCGTTAATAAACAGGAGCGAGTCAAAGGAGGAAGCTGGTTCCATAGTGCAGGGCCAATGAAGGCAAATGCTCGCGATTTAGCCATAGAAGTTCTCGCTCGCAGGACAGAGATCATGCCGGTTTAATGAGCGTAGCGGGCGAAGAGAAGTAGCCGAGGCCGGCAACCGGATAAGGTCATATAGATACTTGGGAGCTTGGCCAGTACACGACCGGTAGATTAAAGAAAGTATCTTGAGCTGAACCCGAGCAGTAATTGTTATGCTTGGGGTTGTGCAGGGTCCGATTTGCCGGGGGGGTCGGGGGGGTTGGACCCCCCTGCTTCCTCCTTTGAACCCCCTTGCTTCTAGCCTTTGGCCGACCCCCGAGGGGGTCGGCTTGACCCCCTCAAATTTGTTACCCACAGTCCTACACCAAACGACTCCATTATGACCAGTCGGCCTGGCCCAGCTTCTCCCTCCCTCTCTCCTAGTCTCTCTGAAAGCCCATGCACCGATATATAGGCCTATATATATACATATACATATACCATTATATATATATATGTATATATAATGGTATAATGGTCACCGTTGTCTTGAGTAGGCTAAAGTTAATACTATCCAGAGTTCCTTGGATCAGGTTTCCACTCGGTATGCTTCAGGCGTGGACTCCGGGTATAGGAGCCAGGGTCGGTCCACGCTTAAGGCCTCCCATGGCACTAGATAGTCGCCCTGCTGACCTTTCCCCTTTCCCTTTGCCAGGCGGGGATACCGAAACATTTAGTACTCCATGGGCCAGGACAGGCGCTGAGTCATAAGTCGTGTACGTCTGTACGCTGGCCTTGTCGAAACTTTTAGCGACATCAACTGAACAGAACTCGGTTTAAGAAATTTTGTAAGAAAAACGAGCAGCAGCTGCAGCAAGTCCTGTGGAGTTCAGCAATTTCAGATTAACAAGACATTGAACCGAGTCATGCCACAGCAGTTTATCAGCCACAATGAAGTAGCGCATCTATTAAGTTTGCTGAAGACTTTGCAGATATATCAAAGATAGAAAAGTTTTGTGTCTGGTAAGAGCCACATTTTCATATAGCCTAATAGAATAACGTTCAATATTGTACTGCATTGTATTTATTAATTTACATAGCGCCGCTCACAGCAGTGGCCATTCAGTAACGCTCCCAGTGCGAGAACCCCTAGAGAGGGAGAAGGCTATAGGAAGAGACCCAGAAAGAATGGTCACACGTAGAGAGGAGAGAAGGGCATTCCATAGCGAGGGCCCACTAGTGGCAAAAGATCTAGTTTGGGTCAAAGTGGTCCTAACTCGTGGAACAAAAAGGAGCGGAGAGGTCGATGAGAAACTGGAGAGGGGAGCGAATGTGATCCCTAAGATTTTAGGAGCAATGCCAAATTTGGACTTAAGGACTTAATATAGCGTTTGACTAACTGTGTTTCGCTAAATTTCTATTGGGGGCGCTTCCTGTTATTCGCCCCGGACGTCAAACTACCTAACCACACGACTAATCAAATCACTTGCATTGGAATTAACTATCTCGGACAGGTGATAATGACTCCCCAAATCCAGTGCTTTTCTCAACCTGAGTGTCGCGGCACCAAAGGGCGCCGAGAACCTACCTAAGGTTGGATGTAAGATAGGTAGAACAATAACATTTGTGCAGCTTTTTATGTGAACAAGTTTTAAAATTTATCACTACTAACATACGCCTATAATTATTTTTTTTAAACTGAAAGTTGTGTAGAAGTAGTCGCAAAATAAAGAAACGTTTCTTATGAGTAAAATAAAGAACTAATCAGAAGAAATATAGTTTATATTAAGGTCAAAGGTGCCGCTGATCTGCCGTTAGGCTAGTAAGGGTGCAATGCTCTCGAAAAGGTTGGGAATCACTGCCATAATTACTTTATAAATTGTATCTCACTGTTCCTGTTACTTCGGCCACTGCAGTACATGCAGTGCCCCGTTCTGGCCATCTGGTAGCCTAACTGTACTGCAGAAAGAACTTTGAGCAGATTGAAAATAATAAAAAAATTACTTGCGACCCACCATCAGATATGAACGCTACTTTCAAACAGTTTTATATAGAATAGTATATACTAGGGGTCTTAGTGCTTTTTTTCTACAACAGAAGGTTCCGGAACTCAACAAATTCAGAACAATTATAGGGGCATATTTTATGCTAATATTTCTATTCAAGAATGTAATCAACATCAATGAACACTGAAAGCACTTAAATTAAATTAAAATATCTAAGTAATTTAAAATAATTTTTTAGTAGAAATTTAAATTAACAAAATTATTTTTTAATAGCTGAAAAAGGTCCCGAAACGCCGCTCCGGACCGCTCCAGCTGAAAAAAGCACTGAGGGTCTAGCCTACTACACTATAACTACTGCGCATATGGCATTATTTCAAATAATTATAGGCTACTATCATTTAAAGTTAATTACCATTTTTTACCCTAGAACGTGTCTCCTCCTCAAAAAAAAAAACTTGGCCCACACAAGCAATCCTCTGGATCCGCCAAAGTTCTCGACCCCCCTGCTTCTTTTTTGACAAATCGGACCCTGGGGTTGTGCAATATGGAGAAAAGGAGTTTTGCATCGGCTATATTGACAAGTTCAGAGACTCTTCGAAAGGATTGTTCTAGGTAGCTGTGAACAAACGTTTTGCATATATAATGAGCACAGGTGTTTCTAAGGTTTATATATATATATATATATAATGTGTATCGATTGTTAGGCGGCCAATGCGAATATACATGTATATATAGGTCTTAGTTGCGCCGTCGGCTAGCGAGAGCGCCTGGCCTTAAGTAAACATTGGCTGACGGTATATTGCAGTGTTATTTCTATTAACTGTAACTGTAACTGAAATAGCAAAATAACTGAAAATGTTGGTCAGTTAACTGTAACTGTAACTGAAACTGAAAAATGTTGAATAACTGAAACTGTAATAGTAACTGAAAAACAAAAACTGTATAACTGAAAAATAACAAAAGTTAACTTGAAAATAAAACATGAGTGTTTTTCTTACTTATTTTTTGAATGGTAATCTTACTCTAGTCTACGGCCAGTTTTCTATGTTCATTTCATTTCCGGTTCCTTTTCATTGTGTTGTCGTTGGCGCTAAACCGTAAATTCGTAAAACAATTGACGACTACGAGAACAATGTTTAAGCCAAGTAGTGGTCGAAAAGTAGAAAGTGGCATGTGGGAATATTTTTTTTCAAGGCCGCAGACGACAAGAGTTGATGTTGTGTTCACACTGTTGCTGGCCAGGACCACTCTACGAATTATTGCAGTTCATGGATTGCCTCATTTTTACTGATTTGTTTTCTTACTAAAGTAATAACGTGACTCCCAATTCACTGGCTCCCCATCAGCCAAAGCATCTAATTCAAGGTCTGCTCTCTCATGCGAAGCTGTCTTGCTTGCTCTGCTCCTCTCTATCTTAGGGCATATTGTACCCCAGAGTCTACATGACCCGAATCAGCAGCATGAGTGTGCTCATGCAGGTAACTAACAACCGACAGATCGGCGTTTAATTTCACCTTTGCTTTGCACTCACTTAACGTTGTTCCTGAACCTCTACGCCGTTCGCACTCAAAACTTATTAAGTCATTAGCTAGGTTTTTTTGTTTTACATAAACATAACCGTTTAAAACAACTTTGTTTTTTCCACGTATACTTGCGACAGTTTCCAACTCCATCTCTTGCGATTCTGCTTCAACTGATCAAACATAACAAATCTGGGCAGCTTATATACCAAGAGAAGAAGAGAGTACACACATGAAGGCCAACGAACAAACCATCAGACCTGCTTTTGATTTGACTAATTGATTTCCTAATTGATATCCCTAACTGAGTCTTGTTATTTACCTACCTACCTAACTAAGTCAGATCAAAAGCATTTCTGATGGTTTGTTCGTTGGCCTTCATGTGTGTATACTGTGTATATCTTCTCTTGGTATATAATGCTTTTGATCTGACTAATTGATTTCCTAATTGATATCCCTAACTGAGTCTTGTTATTTACCTACCTACCGCTTGACTGACTAATTGATTTCCTAACTCAGTCTTCTTATTAAACAACCAAACATCAAAAAGACTTGTTATGCTTTTGATCCCTAACTAATTGATTTCCTAATTGATTTCCCAATTGAGTCTTGTTATCAAAGTCAATCAAGCGATACGGGGGGGAAATGACCGGGGGGAAATGTCCCGGGGGGAATTTTCCGGGGGGGAAATGTCGGGGGGGAAATTTCCGGGGGGGAAATTTCCTGGGGGGGAAATCTCCTCTTCCCTGTCATTCCTCCATTCGGTCCTCGGCCCGTGGTTACTTGGTTGTCCTGCGGCTGCGTACTTCTACGGCCCAGTCCATTAGTTTCGCTATTGTTGGTCCAAATAGCTGGAACCAGTTACGGATTGATTTGCTGCGTAAATATTTCTGGTAACAGTTCAGAATACTTGTGGTCAGTATGTCGTTAGTCGTGACTTGTGAAAATAAATAACTGATGCTATAACTGAAAAATAAAGAGAAATAACTGAAACTGTAACTGAAAAATCAAAAAAATAACTGAAACTGAAAAATCTGATTGCAGTTAACTTTAACTATAACTTTAACTGAAAAATAACAAATTAGATAACTTTAACTGTAACTGTAACTGAAAAACCATAACTGAAATAACACTGGTATATTGTCTCTTTGCACGTGCCGATAGCGTGCCAAAGTTGAAACTTGCTGACGGCAGTCTTTTGAACAGTACAGTTTGTTTTAATGCAGTAGAGAGCTGTATGTTAGTAGCTACAGTTGAGTTTTGTGTTTGATGAAGAACATTGATATTGAAGTGTTGAGTTTTAAATAACTGTGTTTGAAGGAAGAACAAACATTAAAAGAACTGTGTCAATTTAATTCTTAAACAGTTAGAAGACGTTGAGCGATTATATGTAGAGGTAAGGAAAAGTGTTTGAGTTAGGTCACAACTAAAAACTAAAGAAAAGAGTTGGTGACAGTAGCCTAGGCATTTGGCTCTTTTTAGGAGTTTTTCCAGGCGTTCTTTATCGGAAGCCAGGGTAAGACCCCACCAGCATGGGGAAGCATAACGAAGTTTAGCAATGGTAGTGGCTTTGGTTACATTATGGATGGATGAGGAAGAAAGGCCATGGGTTTTGAGTTTTCTGATAGCACAAAAAGAGGAGGAGCAAGTGGCTGTTTGGTGGTCTATTATGGGCTGTGAGTTTGAGATTATCTTTTTTAAGGATGACACCCAGTATTTTCAAAGTTTTAACTCGGGTAATGGAGGAGGGTCGAATTGGTGTCGAGGGCGGAAAATGTTCATTTCTTTAGATTTGGAGTTATTTTAAGGTAAGGTAATGACTACTAAAGATCCTGAGTGGCCGAGTGGGTTGGTAGCCCGCTCTCCACGTCGGCGGCCCGGGTTCGCTTCCCGATCGGTCGGTTTATCAGAGATTAATTTCTCGGATCTTTACTGCGGGTGGCTCGGTCGCAATATAAACGTGGAGTACAATACAACACAATACAACACAACACAATATACTGGGGCGCGGTGGTATAGGTGTATGTTCGGTGCCTTGCAGCTGGAGGGTTGCGGGTTCGAATCCACCTCAAAGCCGCCGCGTAGGGACCCTGGGCAAGTCCTTCACTCGCAATTGCTCATGCGCTTCGGCGTGAAATTCCGATTCAGCGTCCGCGCAGTAGTCGGGAGCGCCTCTGAATGGGAAATCTGGTAGGGGCGCTATAACAAGTCTTCAAATACAATACAATACAATACAATACTAAAGAAATGCAATCATTAGATAGCTTTGACAGACTTGCCGTTATAAAGTTATACGGCAGCGCTGTTTGAAATTAATCTAAACCTCTCAGAAGTTGTGGAATCTTTGATGTTATATTCACGTGAGTTATTCAGCTAAATTCCAGATCATTCCAGGTGTTTCCAGCTTCACAGGTGACGACATCCCTCTTCCTTCCCTCCTTCTTCCCTCTTTCTTCGCCTTTTCTTTACCAGCCAGATGTTTATATTAGGACCACTTCCACATCGTTCCCGAGTATGCACCGAACACGATCATAATTCTGGCAGAGCTATATATTACCGGTAATAGATAGCTCTGAAATTGTATTTGATTATTTATAAAACGCTTCTCATAGCATAAGCCTTTTCTTTTTAAAGAAATCTGGTATACTCTGATCACAACTAAAAGTCGGATCATCATGCATGAGAACATTTTGAAGTTGGACGTGTTATTTCCATGTGTATTAGAATTTCCCCATTTGCGTGTTTGGTTGATACTATTATTATTCGCTTAACGGCTTTGAGTTTTGATACGTCAAGAGTGCTCAACGCTTACTAGAGGACGACATGGAATGCGCCAAGTGACAATATTGACGCTGGTTCCCTAAAGCCAGCATTTTGCGTCTAGTCACAAACAACAGCCTCAGAACAGTAATATTAATATTATTATTACTGTTCTGATTGCTGTTAAATGTCTGGCGTTTTGAAGCCCCGACGCACATTAGCATAATTTTAGCATTACGTGTTGTTAACGTAGTACGAAGTGTATCGCCATTTAAAAAACAAACTCAGCGAATTATTATAGCTGAAATAGTAAATAATTGTCAGTTGAAAGTATAACATATTTTCTTGGAAGGCCGATAGATAAATGCCATGGTAACATCACTGGCGTGAAGAGCAAAACATCAAGTGGGAAGCGGGATCAATTCCCGATCCACCGTAAGGTTTACTCAGCCTTCCATAATTCCATTCACCAGATAGCATTGGTAAAATGAGTAGTAGGGCAGATGGGCGCCTTGCATGGCTGCCATGCAGTTAAATTCAACTTCTGTTAAACTTGTAATCACCTGTTGCTACTGTGTCATGCAACCTTACTGTGTACTTGTCAGTTTGAATTAATAAAGAAGAATATTATATTATTTATATTTAAATATTATATTTTAATATCTGCTGTAATGTCTATAGTGCAAATTATAGAACATTTGATTTAGTTTAGAAGATAGTTGTTATGTAAGGTAATGTAAATCTTCAGAAATTTCTCAGCACCCATAAAAACCACATCGAGAAGACCAGCTTATTCACCAGCAGTGTTCAAACACATTATGTCTGAGATTTATGAGAATGAAGTTCGGCAGTATTAGTTTTATGCTGCAATTATTGGGGGGCCCGATAGCGCATTGGATAACACACTGGCATGGAGAGCGAGAGGTACCGAGTTCGAGTCCCGTAGGCGGACATGCTTTGTAGGCTGCTATTAGCGCCGTGTATTGCAGGCTATCTGTTCTGTTAGTAGTTAAGATTTGTCTTCTGTCATTCGTGTTCTTGCTAATTGTTTAAATTGCATAACTGTACACTGTAACCGGTTGCGGTTTGTCAACCAGATTGTTTCAATACACGAAAATATTATTATTATTATTAGATATTTAAAATATTTAGTGTTGAAATACTTGAACTTTATATTACTACTATATATATTACTATGGTTGCAATTCTTTGTGGGTTTCATTATGCTATACACTGGCAGACAAATTAAGGGCCACCTAAGTATGTATGTAGGCCTAGTCAAAATCTATTACTAATGTGCAGCTAAACTTAAATCTTTCAGCTTTGTCAAAAGGACCTCTATCCCAGGTTTATGCACGAGGGACCACGGCCTGACTTGCCCATATACTGAAGCTATACTTAAGGTTACATCTGTATGTGTGCATAGGCATACAAGGCCCCTTAAGCCCACTGTGCCAACACGAACAATATATGGTTTGTGGATCTTTCAATCCCCACAATTTGCCCCTGGATGATTAGCTCCCCACATTTTGTCCATCAGAATTTGCCTCTCTGTCCCATTTATTTCACTTTAAGAAAATACACAATAAGGGCAGTAGATTGACAGAAAAAGTAGATACTGTGGCGGATTTTTAGGGTTGCCCTCCCCAGGAGTTGGACTGGCCCCCCTTGGTTTTCGGACAAGGTGATATTGCTCTCTGTTGGTGCTTTGACCCTGTGCCTGTCTTTGTATGTGTGTTCTTCCTGCCTTGTCACTGTGGTTGTCTGGGTGCGTCCTTCTTGGCTTCTGCTCAGCCCTCCCCTTCCCCTCCGGGCGCTGCTCAGTCCGGGCGCTGCTCAGGTCTCCGGCTTCTGCTCAGCCCTCCCCTTCCCCTCCGGGCGCTGCTCAGTCCGGGCGCTGCTCAGGTCTCCGGCTTCTGCTCAGCCCTCCCCTTCCCCTTGGGCCTTGCTCAGTCGGCTTCTGCTCACCTCGCGCCCGGGACACCCCCCGCAATTGTACTATATATAGAGGACGCTTTTGTGTAGAGATGACGATGCATCTGACTTTGCGACGGACGTGTGTGTGCTCTGACTTGGTGAACTTTGACGACGTTTGTCTTGCAGTGGTGATTGATTCCTGTCTACCGTTGCGTGTCTGTGTGACAGTGGTAGAGTGGGCTGACGATTTGGCAGAATATACGGGTTCAAAACCTAGTGACTTTGACTTGTCTTCGATTGATCTGAGCGCGTCGTCTGCGGCGATTGCCATAAGTCGTCAGCTATACCCCTGACGCCGGACTTGCGCTCTTTCGAGCGACACGCGAGACTGTAGTCCTCCTGCGCAGAAACCTCTGCTTTCGCAACACGAGAAGCGTGCGAACTGCCCTACCTGGGTGAGAGGCGATTTCCGCGACACTGGTACCAGAAGAAGTGGGATTCGAGTCTTCCGCCAGCCGACGACGTTAGAATCAACCGATGATGCTCCGTGAAGAAGACGACGACTACGACGACGGTGAGATTGCCTTCCGGATGCCGAGTCAAGTCCGAACGCCTGCCGATATTTCTACGCCAACTGCGAGACGGATGGCCGCGATCGGGACGAAACCGGACAGCAGCCGTTTTTTGGAAGATCTCTCCTTCCCGACGCCGAGTCAAGTCCGAACGCCTGCCGAGACGTCGACGCCAACCGCGAGGAGAGCAACGATGGAGATGCCGTCGGAACGAAGACGCTTGGTGACGGAGATCGACTCCGATGACGAAGAGCTGCCGCTGAGATCGAGCCTCCGAGAAAAGATGGGCGAACCGAGCTACGAAAAGATGAATTTGAGACCGAGCTTCCGCGAAGACAGGGAAGAAGAGATGACCGTGAAACCGGAGAGATCGAGCTTCCGAGGAAAGACGGGCGAATCGGCGACAGAAAAGATGAAATTGAAATCGGATGGCCGCGTAAAGACCGAAGAGACTGAAAAGACGGGCCAACCGAGGAATTCGACGACGAATCTACTGGAAGATGTCGGTGGTTTGCTGCGTAATCGGCCGACGCCGATGAAACCAGGCAAGTTCGATGGGACGGGCTCGTTGGAGTCGTTCCTGGTGCAGTTTGAGGTCTGCGCGAGGCATAACAAGTGGACGGCCGCAGACCGAGTCGACTACCTACGATGTTCGCTGGAGAAGGCCGCGACGCAGCTCCTTTGGGACTTCGGCGCTCAACCGAGCGTGAGCTATGAAGAATTGGTTGAACGCCTTCGCCAAAGATACGGGACGGAGGGCCAAGCAGAAACCTTCCGTGCTCAGCTGTATTACCGACGCCAACGATCGGAAGAAAACCTGAGTGATCTGCTGCATGAGATTCGACGGCTGGTTGTCCTAGCCTACCCGGTGCCTTCCAACGAGACGACGCAGATCATCGCGAAGGACTCCTTCTTGGAAGCGATGAGGGACCGAGAACTTTCGCTCAAAGTACGCGAGCGAGAGCCGAAGACGCTTGATGAAGCCTACCGGACGGCGCTTCGCCTGGAAGCCTACCAGCGAGCGACCGACTCCGACGATCGGAGAAGGCAGCCGAACAGAGTGCGTGGAGCCCAGGAAACCGACGTGAACCCCCAGTTGCAAACGCAGCTGGACCGGTTTCTGGCTACGCAGATGGAGGAGCAGCGACGATTCCAGCGAGAGATTGAGCAACGAATCGACCGTCAACTCCGCGAGATCCGCCGAGGAAATTCGATGAACGATGGACCGGGTCGAGACGCTCGCCCCGATGAACAACCTACGACGCCATTGGAGAACACGCGACGATCCGTGACTTGCTACAACTGCGGACGAGCAGGTCACATCTCGCGTAACTGCCGTCAAGCACGCCGCTACCGGAACCGACCGTTGGAGACCGCACCGCCCGACGATGAACGAGCTACGATGCCGCCGGACCCGGTGGCCAGAAACAACACGACACGCCCGAGCCTGCCGGACCGAGCAAGCAAGAACGCAATCTACATCCGAGGGACGATTCACGGACGATCGCAGCTGTGCCTGGTCGACACTGGATCGGAGGTCAGCCTGGTGCCTTCATCTACTGTCGATGGGTTAGAACTTCGCTCTTGCGATCGCTTTTTGATGGCTGCTAATGGGACTGCTATACGCGTTCTTGGGGAGGTCCAGGTGCCCATTAAGATAGCGGGTGGTTTACCGATTCATACTAAATTTTTGGTGTCAGATCAGATTGCTGAGCCCATGCTTGGGATGGACTGGTTAAGGGAGCATCGCTGTCGCTTAAGTTTTGGGACTGGGGCTTTATTTATTGACCGTAAGCGTATCTCCCTGGTGAGAGGTAATGGGTCAATGTGGTGCCGGCGCGTGATCGTTGCCGAGGAGGTTATAGTGTCCCCTAGGTGCCAGAGCGATGTCCCGGTGAAAACTTTGTATGGGGATTTGACTACTGTAGCGCCTGCTTGGATGACTGAGGCTCAAGAAATTCAACCCGGTGTGCATCTTGCCCGTGTAGTGGTCGATGATCACGCGGACAGCCGCGTTAGAATTGTGAATTTAAGTGAGAACCTGGTGCGGTTGACTAAGGACCAGATGCTAGGAGGCTTACACCCGGTAGAGGTTGAGACTAACAAGCAGAATGATGAGAATGTAGGGCCGATTGATGCTGTTACGCCTAGTGAAATGTTGTTGGCCGATCTGCCCGACGATACGACGCCGGAAATTAGGGAAAGATTGAGTGAAAAGCCGGTAGAGTACGGTGATGATTTCTCCGTTACTGACCGAGACTTGGGAAGGACGTCAGTCTGTAAGCACAAGATTGAGACGGGAGATGCGCGCCCCGTACAACAGCTTTTACGGCGGCGACCACTTTCGCGTAAGATTGCTGTGGGCGAGCAATTGACTAGTGTGTTGGCAGTGGGAATACTGTTGGTGTTCTTTCTAGTGATTGTGGGCAGTGTCACTGAGAATACGGGAGCCATTCCAAGGGATAAACGTGAGACTACCTCGGTGGTAAGATCCCTTGTGGAAAAGATAGTTGTGAGGCATGGGGCACCGCCACAAGTTATGGCCGCTCGGGTTATGCTTTTAGTGGGGAACCCGTTTCGGGAATTTTGTAGGCTCTGGGGGATAGACCAGCTAATGACATCTAGCTATCGCCTTAGTGGGTATTGCTTTATTGGGTGCCTTCCCCAGGCCCTGGGTGCCATGATGGGAAAGGTAATAGCAGCCATTAAAGGTGATTGTTTTGAAGTTCTTCCCCGTGCCCATGCCGCCTCGATGACGAGAGACGTGATGTCTACGGTTCCTGTGCATCACGACGACGGATTCATGGAACGTTGCGGCCTCATCAACTACAGGCTACGTAAGTCAGCGAACGCACGCCCGTTTATCGCCCATGTCGATAAACTCCGCCGCTGCTTCGAGGAAGGCCTGGACGACGCGAGTGGCGACCTCGCTCCTAACGACGATTTCATGGACGCTGTGCCAGCTGCTGTGGACAATGGGAGACCGAAGCGGACGGTGCGCTTACCCGCCCGTTTCCGCTAGAGACTCTGGTTCCAGAACGATGCGCGCTGAACAGACTCTGATTTCTTTTTAGAGACCTATGGTTTCTGTGGTTTTTTATTTTTGATTGTTGTGATTTCTGGGCCGTTGGCCACTGCTAATTTCATTGAATTGTATATAATTTTTCTGGGCCGTTGGCCGCTGCGTGAATTTAATCGCACCTTTTCTGGGCCGTTGGCCACTCGTTAATTTTTAGAGACTTCTCGGGCCTTGAGCCACTCGAACTGAACTGAACATTTACGTTTTAGAGACCTTAGTCTTTGCGTATCAGCCTCGGATTTTGGGCCCATTGGCCGCGCTTATTGTTATTGTTTGGCCCGGGATTTTTGGGCCATTGCTGTTAATTTGTCTCCTTGCGGGAACGGGGACGTTCCCATTAGTACTGGGGGGAGGATGTGGCGGATTTTTAGGGTTGCCCTCCCCAGGAGTTGGACTGGCCCCCTTGGTTTTCGGACAAGGTGATATTGCTCTCTGTTGGTGCTTTGACCCTGTGCCTGTCTTTGTATGTGTGTTCTTCCTGCCTTGTCACTGTGGTTGTCTGGGTGCGTCCTTCTTGGCTTCTGCTCAGCCCTCCCCTTCCCCTCCGGGCGCTGCTCAGTCCGGGCGCTGCTCAGGTCTCCGGCTTCTGCTCAGCCCTCCCCTTCCCCTCCGGGCGCTGCTCAGTCCGGGCGCTGCTCAGGTCTCCGGCTTCTGCTCAGCCCTCCCCTTCCCCTTGGGCCTTGCTCAGTCGGCTTCTGCTCACCTCGCGCCCGGGACACCCCCCGCAATTGTACTATATATAGAGGACGCTTTTGTGTAGAGATGACGATGCATCTGACTTTGCGACGGACGTGTGTGTGCTCTGACTTGGTGAACTTTGACGACGTTTGTCTTGCAGTGGTGATTGATTCCTGTCTACCGTTGCGTGTCTGTGTGACAGTGGTAGAGTGGGCTGACGATTTGGCAGAATATACGGGTTCAAACCCTAGTGACTTTGACTTGTCTTCGATTGATCTGAGCGCGTCGTCTGCGGCGATTGCCATAAGTCGTCAGCTATACCCCTGACGCCGGACTTGCGCTCTTTCGAGCGACACGCGAGACTGTAGTCCTCCTGCGCAGAAACCTCTGCCTTCGCAACACGAGAAGCGTGCGAACTGCCCTACCTGGGTGAGAGGCGATTTCCGCGACAATACATACACCAAACACCGAAGTTTGAATTTCTCGTCATTTCCATTCAACAGTTCACGTTTGTAAATGTAGTTTGAGAACTTCATTGAAGAAATATTGTCGAGCTTCAAAGACATCTTTGCGAAGCTTTGTATGTCATGATTAGTCTTAACTAATCATATCAATACCTAGTGTCGGCGATACCTTGATAGCCAGAGGTTGAGAAACACATTGCAATGATATTGTTTAAAGGATAGTCCATGTAGTAATTAATATTATCTGTTTTATTTATTTTAGTATTGCCCTGAAAAATATTGCAAAACATGTATCATCAAACCAAGGAAAGTCAAAGGTTATTCATGACAAAGATACTGTATGTATTTTCAGGAAAGTTGTGGCACCGTTTCTTGAAACATTTACCAGTTCATCGAATACGTGAAAAAGCAATAAGGTTTGCATAATGATGTTATTGTGATGTTGACTGCAGGAAGTCAGATAGCGGAGGCTATTTTGAAGAGGATCAAAATAATTGTGGATGATGCCAGAAAAAGTGACAATATTGAATAATAACAGTGTTGCTTATAACTTTGATTTCTAGACATTTGCAATATTTGAATTAATTGAAATTCAATGCATTGTCTTTTACTTCATAATAAACTTCTTTTATAATTCATAAAATGTTTTGTTTATTATTTCTAAAGTTCCGATGGGCAAAACTTCCGAGGGGTGAAATATGGGGAGCGAATCTTCTGGAGGCGAATTGTGGGGCTAATTGTCCGTATCCACAATATATACACACGTGTCTCTATCTTATACATATATATGTATGTACATAATTAATTATACCTATCCAGAGATACCCCTAATCCAGTCTAACAGGTGGCAGTTAACATCAAATTAACTCGACAATATGTGTTTCCATTTCAGGTTATGCCATATTTTTTTAAACAATGAACTTCAAATCTTTAGGCTAAAATGTGGAGAGGCAAAAAGGATCTTTTGCCCAAAGTTTCTGGTCTGTTCCCATTATTTCTGATTGCAAAAACTTACTTTGCCAACAGAATAAAAAGTAATTTATCATAGATACCAACACATAATCTGCCTTACAGAGAGAATTTTAAAGATAACATGACCAACGAAACCAAACGCTATTTAATTCTATTGTAACACAAGTCAACAAACTGTCAGTGCAATTAAATGTAGCACCAGCCACATGATTAAAGCACTCAATACCCAGCACTTGAGAAGTTTAAATCAAAACAAAGCAGAGGAAAAGCATCTTGACACCAGTTCAATTCCATTCTGATTGTTGTGCATCGGAGGCAGAGCACCAGCTGAGACGTCTGATGTGAAGATTCTCATGTGTTTCCACTCAATGCAGAAGGTCTCAATCTTCAGCTTTTATCTGTAAAGGTAATCTGCCTGGAGGTTGGCAGAAATCTCAGCTTCCCATTTATCTCCATTTTCCAGCAATTTTTCCTTGTTGTAGAACAGTTCCTCTCGAGTTTCTGTTGAATATTCAAAGTTCGGACCCTGTGACCAGACAAACATGAAACAATCAAGGCAATACAATCGGCAAAAAATAACTGAATAATGTGTAATTAGAACAAAGATTATACTCAGTAAATGCTTTAGCAAGCATTCAATATGCTTAAAGGGTCATCCATTAAGGACATCTGCAGAGAAGGGAGAGGGTACTCAAATGTGCCACACGGGGAAAGGGAGTTAAGCCCAATGTGGATATCCATCTCTATCACCCAAATGATCATCACAGGATGCTGCAACGAGGTAGAGGGGACCGGATCAAAGAGATGCCACCCAACAGCTGTCTGGTGCACCAGAGGGACCAAGGGGTCAAAGAACTGAGGAGACCGATCGTCGAAGGAATACCACATAGATCCAGACTTTCCTATCAGTTAACATACCAACATAGATCCTTGTAACTCACACTTGATCTATCACAACTATTGCACCAATGTATACCTCTACACCATCAACATCGACTAATTATCGACTAATCTCTCAACACCACTAAGCATCGCTTCTATATAGACCTGGGAGTCGACCCCAATAAGTCGACCCCAGTCGACTTGGGCATCCCAAGTCGAGTCGAGTCGTTTCTGCTTAGCGCAACTGACCCCCAAGTCGAATTTGTACAGAAAAGTGACCTTAAGTTTTCTACACAAGTCGACTTAAACAGACTTGGGACACAAACAAATCTAAATTTATCTCTCCACACTAATGATCTTGAGGCCACGATGGCGTTTAAGCAGTTGTATAGTGTTTTTAGTGTGAACAAGCGTTTTTAACCCTAGGGCTACCAAACTTTTTGGTTACCACCCCTTGCTAGCCAGTGTTACAAAAAAGTTTGGTAGCCCTAGGGTTAAAAAACGCTTGTTCACACTAAAAACACTATACAACTGCTTAAACTATCGTGGGGGGGGGGTGGTTACCACCCCCTGGATTTCGTGTTTGGTTTTACATATCATAACTTGTAATATAGCAATGGATTCAGCATTCATTTCTACACAGAATGGTATATTTAGTTGTACATTATGTGAATGCATCTCGAAATTACATCACTTTTAACAACGGAACCCATTAATTAGCAATATTGTATATTATTGCGTACATTTTGTACTTTTTGGATAAACAAATATAAGATTATGTGTGTTTTGAAACTAATCTATGTATAAAAGATACACACAATCATCCCTACACCTATTTATATAGTATAAATGTACATCCATACATATAATCCATACATATATACAGGGCCGTTTATAAGGTTCTGTGAATGTGGGTGCAAAAAGTTACTACAGGGGCCCGCGTCGGCCGAGCGGCCGCTGGTTTGCCGTTGTTTTTTTATATCCCACTTATCCCTTAGTTATAATCCTTATACACAATAGTAAGTGGCGCCCACTGACTGAGAGGAAGTGTAGGCCTAAATAGAACACTTCAACACTAGGCCTAGGCTTACATAACAACAATTATTTGTCAATAAAATCTGATAGGCCTAAATCTCAAAATATGTAATTAATTCTTTAACGCTGCAACCTGCAGCAAATGAGCAAATGTCATATACCAAAATATCAGCGAAGTCCGTTTTCATCTCTCACAGTCACACAATTTGGCTAAATCCAGTGAACGCAGGCTAAACGGTCCAAATCCTATACGTCTAACTTTTTGTGACATGAAAGCGTCAACAACTTTGTCCAGTTGCAAATCGATTACACTGTAAGTTTATTGCTGAGTCACCGAGCTTCCCAGTTTCACTCGCTTGTCTTTTCTGCGATCCGTATTTGTTTATAATGAGTGATTTATAATTTCAACGCTGCTAACGCATCCGAATATAATTGAATTTTCAAACGCAATATTATATAACCTATACGTAGCCTACATGTATACATGTAACAGTCAACGAGAGGCACAGCCACTTGCTAAGTTTAACGTTTTAACTTGTAAGCAATATAAACACGTCAAAATCCCCGGGGCTTAACGATGTGGTGGGGGCGCGATAACGGTGGCTCATTTGCTTTATGCAGTTCCGGCATGGTGGGACTTTGCCAAGCAAAGGAAATGCTCCAGTCTCTAATGAACAGATTGATCCGTCAGCGATACCTCCCAAGTGATAGCTCAACCTTTGAACAACTATACCTTAAAGCCGACATCTGCCTATCTTCGGCGGTCCTGGAAAACCCAGGCCATGTACTCCACAGGTGTCTCCCTCCAAAAAAGCTGTTAGCCTATTCGCTTCGACCCCTATCACATGACCGTGTTTTATCATTAGCTGACCATAACATGAAGAAACTTTATTCATAATTGACTGAATATTGATTGCTTATTATACTGTATATGATGTATGTACACCGGAATTCGGATTGCATCTGGTTCAAAAGAATATACTTACTTACTTATCAATAAAGAACATACTTACTTACTTACTTAAATTCAGTCAGACACCGAGCTAACTATAATAGGTAAATAGATAAATGCGTCAAAATAATGTGATGTCACGGATTGGAGAGAGTGGGGGCGAGCCATAGATATAATGTTAAATCTATGGTGCATGCACAGTTCATAGGACCATAGATCTATAACAATTATGGAAAGCGGGTGCATGTTATAGGTCTACGTGCCGCCGTGGAGGGTGAGTAAGCAAGCAAACAGAGTAAGTAGGCATTAGTAAAGATAGTGAATTAAATCAATATAATCACTAGTGCTTCCTTACACTTTCTGATTTAACAGAAGTGAGACTGAGACTTGCACCTGACATTCGGCAAATAGCAACAAAACTCGGCTCAGGGGCCCGCGGTGCACCGCACCGTTTGCACCTATGGTAAAAACGGCCCTGCATATATATCGGTTTATGTTGTAATGCTGTATTCAGCCATTTTCACACAGATTACGCGTATTATTATTTATTTTGATCACTTCCGGTATTTAAAAGACAAAGATGTAGGATTGT
>JACEVL010000071.1:5029963-5177463 GCA_020284085.1 Aporrectodea caliginosa
CTTAAGTTTGAGCAATAATTTTTTAACTACTGGGAACAAAAGGAAATAAAAAATTGTATCAAAATGTGATACAATATTAATACATTCAATACATGAACTACTAACAGTTAACTAACCGTACCAACAAAATGTGTATGCTTGTAAATCAAGACCAAGTGCTGTTCATCTAAGTCTTAGATGAACAGCACCTGGTCTTGATTTTTCACTCACACTCACTGACCTTGAATATGTATATAGTTCAGAGGACCTCTGCCGAACCCCTGGCACTGGCTCACCGAACCCCAGGGGTTCGGTCGAGCACTGGTTAAGAAACACTGTTCTAGTACATGTCTTAACGAATTTTCTATTGAAAAGTTGCACTGTTAAATGATAACATAATTTATGGGTAAATGGCAGAGATTTAAATCAGTATCCCACAATAAACTTTTTGATCAAGAATGGAGATCCAGAGGTTTGACTTGAGGGATTGAATATTTGCAAGATGCATGGCATATCCAGACCATATATTGTGCGGTTGAGCTAACACCTTGGCCCCAAATCTGGGAAAGAGACTATAGTCTAATTGGGATCCAGGATCTGCCCTTGTGCTGAGGAAAGGAAAGGGAGTTTAGGTGAATGGTTAACACTCCGGCACGAAGAGCAAAAGATCAGCATGGATGCAGGATAGATTCCTGCTACCCTCCCAAAGGTTCATTCAGCCTTTTATTCGCCAGATGGCATTGATAAAATGAGCAATAGGACAGATGGGTGCCTCGCATGACTGCCATACAGTTAAATTTGACTCCTGTACAGTAATAACTTGTGATCATCCGCTTAAACTATTACTTGTAATCATACTGCGTTCATGTCAGTTTGAATCAATAAACAAAGATTAAAAACAGCTCAGAAAAAGTAACTTTGAACATAAATAACAATTAAAAAACAACTCTACAACAGATCCTGATATTTAGAAAGGAAGGAAGCAAAGCACCTTTTGCAAGTTCCAAAAAGAAGACCTTGGATGCAGCACGATCTGTGATGTCCTTCCACTCCATGCTTGGATCTTCAGGAGCCACAACCTCTGTTCAGCATCAAAACTCAACAATTGAGACAACTTATGAACAAGCCACAGCTATCAGCAACAGAATAAGCATCGCAAGCAGACTCAGCTAAACAGTCCCAGTTCACCAAACCAGGTCCCTTACAAACACAACTGCTCATTGCACAAGTTGTACCGAGCTGTTTCTAGACATTACTTTTAAGTGTGATGAGCCAGCAGATCAACAGTCTGGGATAACAAACGTGATACCTGGTCATTCTCTGGCCCTGCACTAAATTGGTTTAGTACTTATCTTAGTCCACGCACTCAATCAGTGTATTTAAATGGTAATTATTCATCTGATGCTTTGTTGACATGCGGTGTACCACAGGGATCAGTGCTTGGCCCTCTTTTGTTTACACTATACACCACACCATTAGGAGCATTGCTTGATAATCATTCGCTGAGATATCATTTCTATGCTGATGATACTCAAATTTACATTTCATTTGATAGTCTGTCATGCGACTCATCTATACAGATGTTGTCTGCTGTCTTTGATGAAGTACAGTCCTGGATGGCATCCAATAAACTCCTCCTTAACCCATCAAAGACTGAATTTCTGTTACTTGGCACTCCACAGCAACTTAAGAAATTTGATGGGCTTAAGTCATTGAAACTGGGTGACTCAGTTATTGAGCTGGCCGACGCTGCACGCAACTTAGGCGTTGTTTTTAATTCTACCATGTCTCTCACTGGCCATGTAAACAGTATTTGTAAGTCATCCTATATGTTCATTCGTGACATACGCAGAATTAGGCGTTATGTGCCCATGTCTGCAAGAATATCTTTGGCAAATGCATTGGTTTCCAGTCGCCTAGACTATTGTAACTCGCTTCTTACTGGTATCAATAAATCAAACATACTGAAGCTGCAGAGGGTTCAGAACTCTTTGGCTAGAGCCATAACTAATACATCCAAATATGAACATATAACCCCTGTGCTTAAATCTTTGCATTGGCTTCCTGTTCATGAAAGAATTCGTTTCAAACTGGGGCTCATAGTTTATAAAACTTTGAACTCTGGCCAACCACAATATTTAAAATCTGTTCTTATTCCTCTGACTTATCATTATTCAATGAGGTCATCTGATTGTCTTTGTCTGGTCATACCTAAATCAAGAACTGTTCTCGGTGAACGAGCTTTTTCAGTATCTGGACCTACTTTTTGGAACTCTCTTCCTGTGTCTGTACGCTGTGCTCAGTCGCTTGTGTCATTTCGTTCTCGGCTGAAAACTTACCTCTTTCAAATTGCTTATCCGCCTTAGGCTGCCTCTCTGTCTCTTACGGACTGATCTTCTGGATGTTGACCTGATTACGGCTTGGTTTTGGTGTGCCATCGGTTGATGCCTTGTGCATTAGACACCGGCGCAATAGAAGTTGCTAATTACATTACATTACATTACATTATATTAAACTGCAACGCCTAGTAACCACAGTCAGTGTTCCTGTATCCTTGCTTCAGCATTGCTCTTTCCTAATCTCTACACAGGCACAAATGTGTCTCAGTTACTGATGAGGCCTTTAAACTCCCTTCCACTCCCGTACCGGCTTTTCCCTTCTTTTTAAATCATTCCAGTGTTTCTCTTCCAATTGAATAAAAGTGTTGCATTAATAAGAACTGTTCTAAACAAGACCTGTTCAAAGTTTATCTTCCTGATAATATTTCCTCTTCTTCAAAAACAGATAAAACTATGAATATGGCATATTGAAGAATTACAACCTGTCTGGCAAGTAGGCCTATCATCAGACATCCATCCTGAAGCCTGGGCACATGACCAAAAGGCTGGGCTTGATTGCAATACCAAGTTGTTTCTAGACATTACTTTTAAGAGTGACGAACCAGCTCAGCCAACAGTCTGGGATAACAGAATGCAGCTGATGAGCTCAGGCTGTATGTCACCACAAACCAGGCTAGGTCAACTGCAGCAAGTGGGGATGCAATTATCATAATTTACCTTTTAGTTACTTAGCGATCCTAATAAACATAGGACTAGAATATTCGCGTATAATGTGGTGGACCTATGGCGGCCATGAATCCCAAACACACGTGAGCTTCGCAAGAAACACTTGCATAGCGCATATATTCTCGCTGCATTGATCTTTGTTTTCTCATTGTTCGCCGACCTGATAGTTGGTCAAATGGTTGCGTAGCATTCTAAGTTAGCTGCTAAAAAGTGTCAACGTCATATATTTGTAAGATTTTAACTGGTACAGAACATTCCACGGTATTTTACTAAACTATTTATTCTACTATCACTGTCGTTTAAATAGCTGCATCACAGAAATTATTTAACACTTTAACAACGAGATGCATGTTTCCCAGTCGCTTTTAGTACGCTCTTGTCGTTAAAGCGTTAAGGCTCTAGGAGTGATTGCAACTGTTAGACTTAGGACTATAGACAAATACAACATAAGAGAAGGAAGAAGACTGAGTGGATGACTGCTACTATGGCTGTTGCTGGCTTAGAGACTGCTTTCACGTGGTTCAAGAAGTGAAATATCAAATTACGCCGCTATGTAGCAGAAACCGCACAGCAAATAATGTTATTGCTATAGGAATGCAGTGCATATCAAAGACTCACTGTAGTGTGACTTGTTTGCTGTAAGACTGATAGGCCTGATTCCATGCTGAACGAAGCGCGGCCCGTACACTGCATAAACAAACAATAAAACAAATTGGTTTATACATCAACATTGTTATTATTTTGTTTTTTGTATAGCATTGTATTTAAGCATTTCTAAAGCGCCTCTAGTAGGATGAACCGTTCAGAAGCGCTCCCCAAAGCGCAAGGCCCCGCAAAAAGAAGCAGGTTTTGAGAAAAGCGAAAGGAGAAGAGAGACTGCTAGATAGAATTGTAGAGCAAACAGAAGAAGAAAATGCATTCCAAAGAGAAGGAATAATTGAAGCAATGGAATTAGGAACTTAGCCATAGCAGTTCTAGTACAGGGAACCAAGAGGTCAAGCCGATAAGGAACGGAGTGTACGGTGGGAGGAAGCTGAATGAGGCCGAAGTATTATTTCAAACAGATATTTCGGGGCAAAACCTCGCTGAGCATTGAAGATCCGAGTGAGGATTTTAAATTGTATGCAAGCATGGAGAGGGAGCCAATGAAGTTCATCAAACATAAAGGAAAGTTCATCAAACATAAAGGTGCATAGAGATGCAAGAGTACCGCGGAAGACGGGCTATCAGTCTCGCAGCGACTGAAGAACCCAAGCGAGTGCATGGAGAAGCCCCGACACCACAATCCTTGTAAATGAATTTCCACCAGATCCCACAATCGGGTTTCAGAGATTCGGTTATTAAGTTTCAGTTGTAGTGTTTTGGATAGATGATGGTAATTTATCGTTTTAGCGTTCTAAATTATGTGCCCATTGTGTAATTCTTGCTCAATACAATACAGTACAATTAGACATTTATAGTGCGCGGTTTAACTAGACAAGTCGTGCACGAGAGCGCATTTGCGCTGTGTTCTTAGCCATAGTGTAATACATGAGTTTTTAATTTTTATTTAAATTGGGTAGCAGATGAATATTGACGGATTGTAGTTGGAAAACTGTTCCATTCTCTGGGTTAAATAAAAGTTGGATTGATAATTTGATATGCGGTTTTGAATGCGCATGCGTTAAGGTTTTCCGTCGCAGAAGTAAAATTTTCCTTTTTAATGTGGAATCTTCTGCTGCAGAAGATTTATCCATGTTATAATGCGTACATAATAAAGAACGCTAAACCGACAGATTACCTAGATGACCTCCAATCTCATATCTAACTGCTGCACACTAATAATTATTTTAATAAACCTGTTAATACTCTTCTGCTTTGTGATTTTTCCTTTCGACAACAGCACATCATTAAAGGGACAAACAATAGTAATAGGTTTTTAGTAAGACCGCTGGATGGATTAGAGGGCATCTAAGGCCAGCAACTCAGACAACGCAAATGCATGATCTTAACTGGCTATAAATGATTTCGGTGACAAATGTTCTTATATGCCTCTGTACTACTACTAAAAGTCTTACCTAATGAACCAAAGCGACCAAATTTAACAACACTCGTCAAGGCCATCGTTTCCCCTTAGCTAATCTCCCCTCGAACGGACGAATGGACGATCACTACCCACAGCTTGCAGCTAAATATGCATATATATATATATATACACGCAAATATATATATATATATATATATATATATATATATATATATATATATATATATATATATATATATAATCGACGAATAGAATAAAATGTAATAAAAACGATATATATATATATATATATATATAATGGAAACTCAGCGACTAAATGTGCATCCTTGCCCCAGATGTCGCCACGTTTCAATTTTTTTAAACCTAACCTAATATGATATTTTGCTCTACACAGGCCATTTTTTAGTCTGAAATCATAATTGTTCGACGATTTGTATTCATCAGTATAGTAAAGTATAGTAACGAATGCATTCGTTATGTAAACAAGACACGATACATTTTGTCCGCCAGATGGATGCTCTGCAACTAGTTATACGATTTTAATGAGGACTCTTCCTTTTCTGTGGAGTTTTGGTCCTTGCAAAATGTGCTTCCGTCGCAGAAAAGTAAGTAAGCGAGTGGACTCGAATGATTAACATTATATAATTGATTCAAACTGACATGTACACGTACTAAACAATAAGATTGTGTTATAGTAAGAACAAATTCTGAACAATGTATGCTTCCAGCCTTCCACCGCCTGGTGGGGTCTGGCGAGCGAAAAGGACAAATCCTGCCTAGAACGCCTTATGAACAGACTAAAACGCTCTGGGTTTATTAACACAGATTCCCCTTCTACGAATGTTCTTGCTAATAAAGCAGACGCTTCACTATTCAAAGTCATTCTCTTAAATGAGAATCATTCATTCAGATGCCTTTTCCCAGCCAACATTTTACGCCCTATTTTCTTAGGGTCAGACCACATAGCCTCAGGGGCTTCTATCCCTATACAGGGCGGGCGCAAGTTGAGCCCAGTGAAAAACAGGGGGAAAGTGTTTATTTCAATTTTTATCACACTTTCTACACGTTACAGAGTCTTCACTTATAGTCCTATGAAAGCCCCACTTTTCATGTATAAATGTATAAATTAGTGTGAACCGGTGACATCGTCCGATTAAGTCGCTCGATTTTGTTACCACACTATTTTAATGTATGTAGCCTATGTATGTATGAGCACTTGTTATAGAGCCCCTTCAAGATTTCTACTCAGAGGTGCTCTCGACTACAGCGCGGACACTGAATGTGTTAATGTGTTATGGAGTTCTCGCAATTATTCGCGCGACATTATCTACTAAATTCACACGCGTTGACTCGCATGCTTAAAATTGAACAACTCTACTGGTAATCCTCCATTTTAGGTGCTTTAATTATTATTATTATTTTTGCATTGGTAGGCTATCCATTGTAGGCTATATTGTCAATTTAAAATGGAAGCTTGATTGAAGAAAGTAATTGTTTGCCTAAATGGAAGCTGGATTGATGAAAGAAATCTTTCGCATAAATAGAAGTTGGATTGATAATATTTTAGCAGACGAAACCTATGAATATGAGACACATTTATCTAATCAAAAATTAGCTAAAACCAGTGCTTTTTCCTAGAAAAAAGGTTCCTGAACTCAAAAAATTCAGAACAAATAAATTATTATAGGGACATATTTTATGATAATATTTCTATTTCATATAATATCAATAAACACTGAAAGCACTGGAATTAAATTAAAATATCTACATCCTTTTAATTATTTTTTTATTAAAAATTAAATTAACTAAATTACTTTTAATAGCTGAAAAAGTCCCGGAACGCCGCTCCGGCTGAAAAAGCACTGGCTAGAACTCACGTCGGCAATATGGGATCTGAGAGAGAGGGGAGGCCTGGCCCGGGAGGGGGGAAAGGGAGGGATTGAGCCCGGTTGTTTAGGGGGGATAGAAGCCACTGCATAGCCTAACTTTAACCCTCCTGACAAAGACTCAACGAAATTTTATACCTCGTATGTTATTCCTGAACTCTTACTAAGCTAGGCTATTACTTCATAGTAGGCCTATAGGCCTACTACCTAGTTTTTTCTATGAACACCTACATCGTTATGTCTGTTGTTAACACAATAAACGAATAGGCTAATAGTAGTAGGCCCTAACAGTTGATAACAAGCTGAAAAAGAATTGAATTTAACTTTAGCCTAGCTGCCTATGGCAGCCTACAAGACGCCCACTTGTCCTACGGTACTGCTCATTCTACAGTCGCACTCCAAAAGCGTGTTTCCAGATGCCTATATGATACTCCGATGAGGTTGGCTGACTTGCTTGACACAACTTTTAAACAAATCCCTGGCCACTGCCATTTAGGTTCTTTGGTCGCACCGTTGCCTTTGGTTCTCGTTATCTATACAACCAACGACCTCTTCTTATAGGCCTATGTCTACAAGTTACTGTTACTGTAGCGGCCGTGCCGCCCTCTAGCGGGCGATCGTGATGTTGCCGCAGTTTGGTATATGGTAAGTTATCTTGGGACAAGATTCGAACCGGGATCCGAGAGAAAGAGGAAATATGGGGTGCAGACATTTCAACATCTGTTTTAGACCTCAGCAATTGTTGCAAGCGGGTACTTAGTCTAAGACCTCCATCTAGCGGTGCTACCGAGTGGTGAGTAGCGTCGCTCTCATTACATACCAGGGAATCAACATCCGACATTATTGCCCACGGCTTCTGCAGACTGCAGACTAATGCATGGCGATGCATCCGGGTTCTTATCCTGCGCAACATCAGAATCGGCGCTAAGTTTAGCCTCTATTAGGTGTAATTTGACCGCCATTAGCGCTAGTATTTCCGTTTGTTCTTACTGGCGTCTAACCAGGCTTTGCCAAAGTTCACTACTTATTTTATCACTAGGCAAAGAAGATTCATCTTGCGCCATTTTAATGTATTTAATGATGATCAACGTCAAGACACAAACAATTTAGCGATATATACAGCGCCCTCTGGTGGCGTAATCAAACTAATGTTCAAAGTTCAATTGCACAATTACTTCTATCAGCGTCAATAATAACATAGACAAGTTACTAATCAATAATATTAATTACATAGACAATCATTAGGATTCGAACTAGAGTACAAGTATCTTAAACGTCTGACCTCTATACCACAGAAACCTTGAAGACTTTTCCTTCTTCTGTGCCAACAACAGCGCTCACCGGAAGAAGGTCATCAAGGACGCGCAGAAGACCTCCTGGAGGGAATACTGCACGACTCTCAACGACAAGACCAAGCTCGGAAAGGTCTGGGGCACGCTCAGAAAGATGTCCGGTACAAGATCAATACCTGCAATTCCAACGATGAAGAAGGAAGGACGCACCTACACGACCAACCAGGAGAAAGCGAATCTCTTCGGAAGGTGCTTCTCGGAAGTCAGCTGCACTGGCAGCCACTCCGCGGAGTTCCAGGAGCGTAAGGACGCCTTTGAAGCCGAGCACTCTGAGGAGCTCCACGGAGAGCACCTTCTGACTGACGAGAAGCCCTTCAACGAGCCCTTCACCATCCAGGCTCTGAGAATCGCTCTACTCCGCTGCAAGAAGGATACAAGCCCGGGAGAAGACACCATCACCTACGAGATCCTGGCCCAGCTTCCGCATCCGAGCCTGCTTGCCTTGCTGGAGCTGTACAACATGGTGTGGGAACACGGACGACTTCCGGCCTGCTGGAAGAACTCCATCGTTGTTCCTATCCTGAAGCCGACGAAGCCGGCTCACGAAGAAGACACCATCACCTACGAGATCCTGGCCCAGCTTCCGCATCCGAGCCTGCTTGCCTTGCTGGAGCTGTACAACATGGTGTGGGAACACGGACGACTTCCGGCCTGCTGGAAGAACTCCATCGTTGTTCCTATCCTGAAGCCGACGAAGCCGGCTCACGACGCCAACTCCTATCGGCCGATTGCCCTGACATCCGTCTTGTGCAAGCTGATGGAGCGGTTGGTGACGGACCGGCTGACCTGGCAGATGGAGACCAACCACCTGTTCAACAGATTCCAGTCTGGCTTCCGCAGGCTTCGGAGCTGCCAGGACCACATCGTTCGACTTCAAGACGACATCCAGAGAGCCATTCAATCCAAGTACAGTCTTACTGGTGTCTTTGTAGATCTCGAGAAGGCTTTCGATCTGATGTGGACCGACGGACTGCTGCACAAGCTGCAGCAGCACAACATCACCGGTCAGATGTTCAACTGGATCCGGGACTTCCTGACCAACAGACACATCCGTGTCCGCGTCGGAGCAGAGCTGTCTGAACTCTTCCACATGGAGAACGGATCGCCACAGGGCAGTGTCATCAGCCCTGTGTTGTTCATCATCATGATGAACGACATCCCGGAGCCAAAGAACGACGTCAAGCTTTCTCTCTACGCAGACGACAGCGCCATCTGGAGAGCAGGACCAAACCCGGACGTAAACCAGCGACACCTGCAATCCTACCTCGATCGCCTGAAGATATTCTTCGACGACTGGGGTTTCAGGGTATCAACGACAAAGACCGTGGCCGTCGAATTCCACCGACTCAACACACCAACAGCACACCGGCCGCTGAGACTGGGGACTTCTCGTCTGAGCTACAAGGATAGCGTCAAGTTCCTTGGTGTGATATTCGACCGGTATCTTACCTGGTCCGAACACATCAGGTACGTGGCGGATCGTTGCAAGAAGCGCCTCAACCTGATGCGCGCTATTGCAGGATCCCATTGGGGGGCGTCGAAAGACACCCTTCTGATGGTCTACCGAGCTCTCATCCGCTCTGTCATCGACTACGGCTGCATCGCGTACGAGAGTGCCTCGGCGAACCAGAAGAAAGTGCTAAACACAATCCAGTGTAAGGCACTTACGATCGCTTCTGGAGCGCTCCGAGGAACGAGCCTCTCCGCTCTGCAGGTAGACTGCGGAGAGATGCCACTCCACCTACGACGAAAGCAGCAGATGATGGAGTTCATCATGAAGACGGAAGCCATCCCGGGCAATCCAACGCAGTCCATCACCAGCGGCCGAAGACGAAGGCGGCCAAAGACGACATGGACCCAATCCGAGTGAAGGCGAGAAACATCAACAGCGAGATCGCAAAGCCTACGATCCAGCCACTCGCCTGCTCGACAAGACCAATGTGGCGACTCCGCCAACCGATCATAGACACCACACTCAGGGATAAGATCAGAGACCTGCCTAATGCTGCTAATGCTGTTGTTCTTTCAGATTCCCTCAGAAGAAAGAAGACGTGGTCGAAGACCATATCCGCATTTACGAGGACCATGTGGCTGCCTACACGGACGGATCAAAGAACACCGCAGGTCATGCATCATGTTAATTCTACGTGCCCTCTTGTGGCCACCATGGAAGCTACAGGATGAGCGGCGGGTCGTCGGTCCTGGCAGCAGAAATGGAGGCCATAGGCAGGGCGATAGAATGGGCCACCAGCGCTAACATACCCAATGTTGTTATCTTTTCAGATTCTCTCGGTGTCCTGCAGAGTCTGGAGAAACAGCAGTCCGGGACAAGACAACATCAACTCGTTGACCTGATGATCGCCATAGATGACTACGGGCAACACGCAGAGTCGCCACCGAAGATCGTTTGGATCCCCGGTCATCTCGGCATCCCAGGCAACGAGACGGCAGATGCCCTGTGCAAACAGGCTCTTCACAACACCGCCGTAGATATCCCGATGACGCTCGAGTATCCAGAAGCCCGACGCATCTACCGCGACCACTTCCTCCGGAAGTGGCAAACAGAGTGGACCACCTCAGACACCGGCTCCGACTACAGGGTCGTCGAGCCAGACGTCAGCCTGGTCCGCAAATACACCGACCCAAACCGGAGGAAGGAAGTCACCATCACCAGACTGCGATTGGGCCACTGCCTCCTAAACACGCAGCTGAAGCTGTGGGGTCGCCACGAAACCGGAAACTGTGACGAGTGCGGTGACGCCCAGGAAACCGTGCGCCATTTCCTCTTGGAGTGTCCATCTCAGGCTGGTCTCCAAGACCAGCTCCTCCGAGAGTGCGCACGGAAAAACTGGCCTTTCGACCTGTACACCGTACTCAGTCAATCCAGCTGCTTAGACACCATCTACAAGTGGCTGGAGGTTTCCGGTCGGAAGATCTGAAGGCGGCCCCCTGCCTCCACCGAAAAGAAGACAAAGAAGAAGACAAAGAAGAAGACAGAAGAAGAACATTAACATTTTATTATAAATAACACCAAGAACAATATAAACTTTATTATAATAAACCAAGAACAATAACGCAGAACGCTGCCAACTATTAGAGACTGTATATATTATCAATTTATTATAATGATTATTATTATTCTTATTATTATTACTATTATTACTACCATTATTATAACTATTATTATTATTATCATCACTAATTTTCTTATGATTATGATTATTGTAACGTTAAACGGGGTTTCACGTCTCAGGATGCGAATGTAAGGCGCGTGTCGCTCAGGATGGGAGCGTTAGTCCGGCCTCCGTCGTCTATCGAAGGACTTCAGCATCTGCCAGTCGACGAGCTGTAGCGGTCAATGTCACCCACCGAAGGAATCAAACACCAGAGTTCAATCGACGATCTTTATTCACCACACTTCAGATCCACAACATACAAGCCTCACAACAAAGACCTCAGAACACACCTACTACACAAGAGCGCCCTCTATATATACCCAGCTGGGGCAGGGGTAGGACTCCAGAACCAAGGCTAGGTTGCCAAGCCTAGCAGGTTGCCAAGCCTAAGTCGCCATGCCTAGGGAGTTGCCAAGCCTAGGTTGCCAAGCCTAGAAGTTGCCAAGCCTAAGGTCGCCAAGCCTATCAGGAACCAAGCCCACGGGTTGCCAAGCCTAGGGGTTGCCAAGCCTAGAAGTTGCCAAGCCTATGGTCGCCAAGCCCAGGAGTTGCCAAGCCTAAGGTCGCCAAGCCTAGAAGTTGCCAAGCCTATGGTCACCAAGCCTAATACCCCACGGCCAAACCGTCAGCAGCCAGAAGAGGGTGGTCCAAAACGGGGAGACCCAGAAAACCGAGGGTGGTCCCAAAAACCGGAGGGTGGTCCCTGGCAAAAACGCCACATTATTATGATTATTACTATTATTACCATTATTATTATTATTATTATTATTATTATTATTATTATTATTATTATTATTATTATTATTATTATTATTATTATTACTATTACTATAATCATTATTATTATTATAGACATAGACCTAAAACACTGCTTAGAGCAGTAACACGTGAACAGTCTTGTACCCAGCATAACTGTTACAAGAAGTGACGCCAATCATCGTCGTTATGACTGCAAACATTGACTCTAATGTAAATACTAATATCTTAGGCATATTTAGCATCTATATACTAAAGACATAGGCACAAGCTGTTGCAACAGTCGAATACGACCAATTATGTACTCTGCTTAAATGTACATATGATCTTGTTAATGACGCCAATCATCGTCGATATGACGGCGTCGTTAAATAAACGTATTACACACACGCTCACCGGAAGAAAGACTTGTTCAACACCACAGCTTGCAACCTTCGGCGTCGAACCCTCGACCGAAACCAAAGGACAGTTGCTCTCCTTGTGTATCGCTCCGATCTTCCAGCGGCTATTGTTCTTCAGGCGCGCCAAAACTGTTTCACCTAAGCTCTTATAGCACTGGCGAAGGTCCTTCTCTGACCACGGCCTAACTCCAACTGACGCCTACTGCATATTGTTGTTGTACTTCGGCTTAACGACACTTTTTCATATCGAAGATGATTAGTGTCGGAGGCAGAAAGCAACCTCGTACTCCACGATTATATTGCGACCGAGCCACCCGCAGTCCTACTGTCCTACTGCATACAGCGCTCTCCTCCTTATATAGCCGTGCTGTCCCGCCAATCGCTGCCACGGTTCGCGGGCTTGTTTGCGTGCAAAATTAAGGCGCGTAAGCGGACCTCGAAAACCGATCAATAATTCCCGCTCTCTATCTTAACATCTCAACAGGAGCAAGAAAGGGCGCCAACCAGGCAGGAATACCAGCAAGGGAAAGGCGCGAACATGTACCCAGGTTCGGCACATTACACTACTAGATTTATTTGCATTAGGCCCTACTTTTTTAAATATATGTTCTTGTATATTTCATATATATTTTTGATTTTTATATATTTTTGAAGTTTTAACCGACAAATATAATTCTCCCCTACGCTGTATTTAAGTAAGTAAGTAAGTAAGTAAGAATGTTCTTTATTAAACGCAAACAAACGCTCAGCGCTTTACATACAAAGTCAGAAATAATTTATGTAGGCTACAACGAAAACAATAATTAGAAGAAAATTAAGTCAAATAGAAAACATATGTCTAACTGTACAACATCCTAGCTAAGAAGCCACGCCTGGTAAGGGAATCAAATCTAGGGAAAACACGGTTATGTGAGCGTGGGCGCAGGTCATGACCAGTGCAATTGACAGAGGGCAGAAGGTCGTGGAGGGTGTGGCTAGTATTTGTTAAGATGTTTCTAAAGAGGTCTATATCAGCTTTTTGCAAAAAAGAGGCTGTCTTTAATATAATAGGCTAAATGCTAATTATTAGGAAATATTTCTATGTGTGCATAACTACATTTATGTTATATTGCCAATAAATAGCCTACTTATGAAGTTCATAATCATTCTGTTTTGGTCGAAGAAGGGAAAATCCCCTTCTCCGAGAGATTCATTCATTCATTCAGAGCATTTATATAGCGCCCCTTCCAGAGGCTACTCAGAAGCGCTCCCGGCCCTGCCACGACTAAAGAAAATGACTCGAGGGACTTGTAGAACCCTGCCGGATGGCTCACAAGTAAAGAGCGGAGCCTAAGTGGGAGCTGATTCCAGATGGAAGGTCCCACAACCGAAAAAGCACGGCTCTGCTTAATAGAGATATGATATATATTAGGGTGGAGTGAACAAAAATTTGTTTGAGCAAACGTTTTCTAATAGTGATCAAAAGTTGCCAGTATGTTAGAGTAAGTAGTGTGCAAAATATTTTTAATTTTGCTTTATGTCTTCTGCCCTCTACCGGCGGTTAAATATTTACATGGGAAATTCTGTGGAAAAACATCAATGTAGTGCATTTATTTCTTGAACTGTGGGCGAATCTTCAGATCGATTCGCCATATCAGATCAGGCAGTTGTGGAAATTTCATCTGGTGTGATAGGCTACAGGATTGTGGAATGGTATGCCCAATGAGTGCAGCGACGTCATCTCAAGGAACACAATTAGGAGAGAACGAAAGAAAGCTCTGCTAATGCAGGGTGTGTCGATGCCCTTCGCATTTCTTTTAACGGTCGAAAGGACAGAACCGTAGTTCATGAGATGTGAACGGAAAATTGCATCGCAGAGTTCATTCATGACGTCGCTGCACTCATTGGGCATTACCATTCCACAATCCTGTAGCCTATCACACCAGGTGAGATTTCCACAACTGCCTGATCTGATATGGCGAATCGATCTGAAGATTCGCCCACAGTTCAATAAAAAAATGCATTACATTGAAGTGTTTCCACAGAATTTCCCATGTAAATATTTAACCGCCGGTAGAGGGCAGAAGACATAAAGCAAAATTAAAAATATTTTACACACTGCTTTTAATACTCTAACATACTGGCAACTTTGATCACTATTAGACAATGTTTGCTCAAAAATATTTTTTTTCACTCCACCCTAATATATATATCTTACTTTCGTTAATCTCACATAATAATTAGGCTATGTTTCTTACCAGCTCCTTCTGCAGGATATCCTACTGAAGGATAGGCCTATTCATTGTGGTTCAGTCGACTCCGAGTTCTTGTCGCAATCGTAATCGTATATCTCCAGACTTCTAAAACGCCACTCGAAAGCCAAGCGTAGGGCACCAGCAGTGATATTTTCGTTAACGAAAGCTAAAATTAGAAGTAAAAATAAAGGATTTCGTTAACGAAAATTAGAAGTAAAAGTAGGAATTATTTTGGCTTCAAAAACGAAATTAGGAATTAAATTATGAATTATTTGCAGAACTAAAATTATGAATGAAATTAGGAATTATTTTCAGAAGTAAAATCATTTTACTTCTTGTGGCCCTTAAATTGAGATGAAGCAAAGGGTGAAACGTAAGTCTAATAGGCCTAATGCAGCAGATAATTATGCCAGTGTCGCTGTAGGTCCCGAAAATAGGAGATTACTTGTCAAGGCACAGTTTCACTGCACTGCAGAAATTTAAATTTCTCAACATGAAACTTAAGTCACAAACAACATCAACATTGCCCAGCAGCAGCACCAACCAAGATTGTGTAACAACTCAGATGGATCGTTATTTGGCAGACATAAGGGAAAGTGATATTAGGAATTCTCTTTCTTCCTGGAAGGAAAGGGAAACTTCGTACAGCAAAATTGCACCATTGCAGAGGATCTTTTGTCGGCTCCAGCCTCACAGGCCTTTGTGGAAAGAATTATTTTTGTATGTGGAATCTTGACTTATGGACGAAGAAATCGTATGAAAAAATCTCTGGAAATGAGAGTGTTCTTGAAACTGACAGGGCCGATGAGAGGGGGGGTCAGAAGGGGTTGCTGCCCCTGGGCCCGGTTCTATGGCAGGGGCCCGGAAATGTCTAAAATTTTGCTCAAACTGAAGAAACCTGTGGGTTTTGGCCCAATGCAGTTTGTGTACGACGGATGCTCGATGAATCATGATACACAGGGCCACAGACGTAATACTGTATGTATGGTGTCTGTGTACAGTTTAGGTCACCCGATGTGTCATAGTATTTGATCCACAGTCAGAGGCGCAACCACGGTTCAGAAGTTGGGGGGGGGGAGGACCGAGCGCCGAAGGCGCGAAGCTGCGATTGCCGAAGGCAAGAAGCCCCTAACGACTAAGGGGTATGGGGGAGCGTCGTAAGCTCCCCCATCGGGGTCTGGGCGGAGCTTCAGAAGCCGACGCAATTTTGAGCATTTGATGCCAAATGGAGTACATTTTGGGCTCTAATTTACCTCAAATTTTTCACCGATGATTTCGATATACAAGTACCTAAACCATCTAGATCTGTGAAAAATGTGACTATTATATGAATAAGCTGAGATTTTAGGTTTTCGAAGAACACCACTCGCAGTCGCAGATTTAAAAATTGAAATGTTCTTCTAGGCTTCTACCGCGAGCCATAGTCGAATTTTAAAAAGCGAGATAAGTAAAGTTGTGGAGTGAAATTATACAGCAACATTCTTTACTGAATTCTGATAGACTTGTCTTGAGTTTAGCGGCTTTAGCCTGACGCTTTATTTTATCGAGAGCAGGATCAGCGATTTGTTGGGGGAGGGACCTACTATAGAACGTCCGAGTGGGGGAACTGCGATTGCGGAAGGCAAAAAGCTCCTAACGACTAGGGGAACGGGGGAGCGTCGTAAGCTCCCCCAGAGCCCCAGAAGCCGACGCAATTTTGAGCAGTTGATACCAAACGGAGTGCATTTTGGGCTCTTGTTTACCTCACATTTGTCAAAAGTTGGGTGGGACCGTCCCAACATGTTCGAAAGTTGGGGAGACGCGTCCCACGGGTCCCATAGGGTGGTTGCGCCTATGCCCACAGTTGACACGAACACAGTTGTACACGAAGATACTTTCATTCTGTTGGACAACAATATAGGGCAAGAGATTCCCCTAAAATGTACAACAACCGCATACCATTTACCTCGGCTTTACCTATCACTCATCTCCAGGGCTGAGGAATGCTGGAAATAATATCTGCCTTGTCTGGCTCTCTGTCTCTGTCTGTATAGGTTTTTCTGTCTGTCTCTGTTTCTCGCTCTCTCTGTCGCTCTCTGTCTCTGTCTCTCTCTGTCTCTCGCGCTCCTCTCTCTGTCTGTCTCTCTGTCTGTCTGTCTTTGTATTTCTCTCTCGGTATTTCTGTCTGTCTCTCTCACAAGTCTATCTATTGTGAAAGTAGTAAGTAGCTATTCATGTTCAGAATACAGTCGCTAATCCATTCGTTTACTTTTAAACAAAATAGCGATTTCAATTAAATTCTTCAATTTAATAGCTAGTTGATGAAGTTTATAATAGAGAAAGCGGTCTATCGAATCTCTTTGCCAGAAAAGCAAGACAGTAACGAATGTGACGGTGAAAATTGGACTGAAGAGGTTAGTTAGCACTACAGATATTCTATTGGCAATGTTGTCAACGAAAACGATTTAGTAGCTCTGTCACTTAACATAGTCTCAGTTGTTCAGTCAAAGAATAAAGGCTCGAGCACAGTAACAGACATTGGGCATCAGAATAATTTCGGTCTAGCTGTTAGTGCGAAGTTCAGTAATGAAGACAAATTTCGATTTCTGACTGAATTCCATACTCCACCAGAATCATATGCGTAGCCCAGCACTTCGCAGTACGCACCTCTGTGGTAAAAATCCTAGCAACGCTACTGCTTAATAAAGGCTGTCCTACTATTTCAGTTATTTAAGTCACAACTGTTGTGGTCATATTATAGTTGAATAACTTTAATTTAAAAAAGATTGCTATCCCAGTGTCCATTTGTAAGTAAGTAAGTAAGTCGTTAGATTACTTCGCTTCGACAGAGCCATGATGAGCTGTACAGTGAATTCTGTGCATGTGAAAATTGTGCACGTTACAAATTAGTTATTATTATGTGATTCGGATACGGAAAGCCTGAAGAGTTCCAACAACGAGAGGAGTGGCGACGTCGGACATTAATTTCAACCTGCCTAAGAGGCAGAGAACCAGACGAAGAAGAAGAATAAATCGCCTGCTTGGAGCCAAAAGGGCCTAACTGCAAGTTTTACCATTTTCGGGTTTATTGCTGATTTTGATAGTAATCGATGGCCAGAACACTTGGGCCAAACGGGCCAGTCTGATTCGCAGCGTATTTGCTGTATGGCATGCAAACTATAAGGGCCTAACTGCAAAGTAATAATTCCATTCGGGCCAAAACGTCCTATCTGGCAGATAGGACGTTTTGGCCCGAATGGAATTATTACTTTTCAGTTAGGTCCTTATGGTTTGCATGATGCCGTTGACGTAGTTTAGGCTAGCTGTTAGGTCACTCGTTAAAATGGCGGACTTTTCAAAACCTAGGTCGTAAGAAATGTTTTAATGTCAAAGCGGTGATGCCTTTGCTGGATCTTTTGGATGATAAAGAGAAGGGCAGTAATTTAGAGATTAACATTACCAGAGACAAAATTCTGAATATTCATTTTTATGGTAGGCCTATAGTCCTTATACTGCATTCTAATGATTCTATAATTTGGTTTTGTTAACTGAAACTGTTGAGGCCTCCCAGACTCATTTAAATTTAGTCCCTACTTAGGCGTAGGCTACAATTTTGTAGAGACACTGATGAAGTCTACAAGGCTCATTTTAGTCACTGCTTTGAACGTTAATGTAGCCTAATGGTGTAAATTTTGGTTGGTTTACATGGCTGAAGCATATAAAGCTCATTTTAATCATCGTTTAGATGTTATTCCAAAAGTATAATATTGTTTCTGTTGACTGCATGGGCGTAGCCAGAAAAAATTCCGGAGGAGATTTTAAGTTTTCGGGGGTTTCCATTGGAAATTGTCGAAAAATTTAAGTTTTTTGTATTTTGCATATAATTTCATAAAAAAATTTCGGCAATTTATTGGGGGGGGGTTGAACCCGTAAACCCCCCTAAATACGTCCATGGTTGACTGACACTAATTATCATGCTTTTGAATTAAAATATGCAACAACTCCAGCAGATGGCTCTTTAGTGACACAACATGAGTATAGTTTTGTAAGAGCCAGAAGGGCTCATCTGCCTAAATAATTAAATTTCTCATCTATCCATCAACTTTTAACGAATTTTAATATTTACCCTTTTGAACTGTTCACTTATGACAATTGTTAAGTGCTAACTTATAATGTAACTTGTATAATGTGATTTAGGGCCTATGCCAAATCTTCAAGTCGCTTTTTCTCGATTACGCATAAATTGCAGTTAGGCCCTATTGGCTCCAAGCAGGCGAAATAAGAAGCGATTCGGTTGTTTTGTTGCAATCGTAGGCTACGTCATCGCGAGTTGCCATAGAAACGTCTTAGGACAGTAAGCGGAGACGTCGTTTAACATCAATAAATTCATCTTGCAAAACCAGTAAGTTCGATTATTTCCTTAAAAAATTATGTTATCATTTGTTTATAAAACTTTAGAAATATATAGTTACTAATATTAACACACAGACCTACTGTTATGTCTAATACTGTGGCGATTTGGGTGGTCTGGTGCCTTGAGTCCATCTCTCTTTCACCGACCGTTGCTTTCCCACGCCTCGAGTCTTTATTGCCTCTTCCCCCCCCGCCGACTGCCGACTCGACGGACATTAGCGCTTGGGTGGTCTTCTCTTTCACACGGTCTGTCGGGCGCTTATCTCTCCCCCGCCGACCGCTGTCTTGGACTTGGCGACTGCTGCTCTGTGGGCGACCCTCTCCCCCGCCGGCGGCATCCTTTGAGACACCCTCTCCGGGCCGGCAGCGGTCTCTTTGAAACACCCTCTCCGGGCCAACAGCGGTCCCTTTGAAACACCCTCTCTCGCCCGGCAGCGGTCTCTTTGAGACACCCTCTCCCGGCCGGCGGCGGTCTCTTTGAGACACCCTCTGTCGGGCGACGGTGTTACTGCAGGCGACCCTCAGTCGGTCGATACCCCTCACCCCTGCTGGGTATATAAGGAGGTTCTGAGGTCTTTGTTGTATGGTGATCTGATAGTCGTCTTTAAGCTAGCTTGGCCTGTTGTGATGGTGGTGTTTGAATAAATATCGTCTTAGAACTTTGACGTTGATCCTTCGGTGGGTGACACTGATCGCCTGGGCCCGTCGACTGGCAGACGCAGAAACCCTCTGAAATAACACGGAGGTCGTACTTACGCTCCCATCCTGAGCGACACGCGCCTTACACTCGCATCCTGAGGCGAAACCCCAGTTTTGTCACATTGGTCCCATCAGTGGGGTCAATTCAGACTACTTGAAGGGGACGAGTTCATCCAGCTCCTGAAAATAATAAAAAAGTTGATTTTTACGGCAACGATAACGCATAATTTTTCTATGAAAAATTTCTTTTTTAAGATTTTGCACCTGAGTTTCTACTACCAATACGAACAGAACGGGGGATGTCCCAGGCATTATTAAAAAAATACTTTTTTCACTGCCACCCTAATGGAGATACGTTAAGATAATTATTATCAGGCAAAAACACTGTTTCGACCCTCGTCCTTACCGATAATCAGATACAGAACCGAAAGCACCTGTGCCCCAATGCCCCATCGCGTACACTAACCCTACTCTTCAGTCTAACTACAGTTGGATTTCGAATGCTTATAACTTATTCGAACACTTATTCTAGTCTTGTATATTACTCTTAGTTTTCATACAGTCGCATATTTTTGGTATATTTGGTCCGTTAACTCACTCCCTAGCATCGATTACTCTTGCCCTCTTTTTCTTCCAGAAAATAACTTCTCTTCCTGCTTCAAAACGGACATTGATAACAGTAACTGTTGTCAACTGATTGAACTATATTTTCAATCAGTAGGCCTAAGCTCGAGAATAGCGCTAAATATAACTCTTGACTCTTGACTACATTACGATGTAAACGCAGTGCAGTTAGAAACTAAAAGAAAATATATACAGCACTAAATCGATGTCTAATATGCATTTAGAAGCAAACTCTGCAGCATTGCCGATGACTACAAACCTGAAACGGAAGTCCAAAAGTTGTCATAAAAGTTGATTAAATAGATGGGATGCTGAAATGTAGCATAGATATCACATAACGATGGGACATCTTATGGCAATCAGATTTGTCTCGGCCACTTTATATCATACTAGCAGAGTTTTGTCTTTTATAAAGTGCTAGGTGATACCAGACACTTCGCAACACAAGTAGTCCTATTAAATTTGTCACTCATAGCAACGTCATCCACAGACAGTTTTTTGTCTCTTTTGCGATGCCGTTATTTAAAAGTTGCATCAAACTTTGAAATGAAGACTAACAGACTAAAGGTCTACAAGCACGTGCAGCGAGATCGGTCTTCGTTCATTCAAATCACAACAATTTATTCAGTTCAGAACCTTGCATGGATATCAAGTGTACACAATATTAATACAGTTACAAGGCACATCAATGAACAGGAATCAAAGGGTGATTCCAGAAGAAGCCGTAATGGTCCGCGAGTAGGGAGCCCAGCTTCCGTAGTTTGTCAAAGGCAGTAATATCAATGTTATGATGTAAATCATCAGCAGGTCCTTGAAAACATTATATTAAAACACAGTCTATTAAACTGGTACTAGTGTTGAAACAGTGACATCGGAAGGATATAGTTATTAATTAAAATGAACAAAGGCCTGAAAGTGAAATTAGAGTTAAACGCAAACAAGAGTCCACAAATACATGTAGGCCATTTGATAAGTTTCGATACAGTTGAGCATAAATTACTTTTTTCACTTTGTTCTATCTTACATTTCATTTTAGATTTGAGTAAATTTGACGCATTCAGTACAGGAATATACATGTAATAGAATTGAAACTCACTTTTCTTGGCTGTGGGATTATTTGGTGCTCAACAGCAGGCTGAATACCTGTTAAGTCTTGCGCTATATTACGTTTACCTGTCGCAGTTAATTGACATAGACTCAAGGTGCAATGAACACGTGGCATTGAGGGTCATCTAGTGGTTCGGCTCAAGGTTTTAGTCAGAATTACATTCGTAATAATATGGTCTACGCTACAGTCAATATTAGCATTTTAATTTTAATACTTAGGCTAATTAAATTAGTTCGATCGATATAGACTGGACAAATGTTTGTAATTAACAACGTTTACGACTTGCAGGTGCGTCTTGGGTAGATTTTGTGGGAGTATGACATTTACATTTGATAGCCAAGAGTTCATTAGGCCTACGCCAATAGTGAAATCGAAAGTGCTTTCGATTTTAGGATCTGTCTAGTTTAGAAAATGGCTGCGAAAGATTTAGATAGTGGCGTTATTAAAAAGCAAGAGCTCGACGATATAACTACATGTTGTATATGCACCGATGTCTACAACGATCCGAAAGCCTTGCCATGTATTCATACATTCTGCATGAAATGCATCCAAGAGACTGGACTTAAAACCAGCAAAGGACCCGGAGATGAAATGCCTTGTCCAATATGTAGGCGAATGTTCAAGATTCCATCAGATGGGTTTCGTGGACTTCCTAAGAATTTCTTTATTGAGAGGCTGATACAAATGGCAAATGTTTCAGTCTTGTCTCATGCATCGAGAGCATTGTGTGATGCATGTCTGGAGGATGAGAACGAAGAAACGAGTAAAGAAATTCCAGCAGCTGATAAATACTGTGTTGACTGCAAGCACAAGTTGTGTGAGGAATGCTGCACTGAACATAGGAAATTTAAATTGACAAAGAATCATAAATTGATACCAATAAATGAATATGAAGGTGGTCAAAAAGTGATGGCCGATCTAGTACCAAGTGTTTGTGAACTGCATGAACAAATGGTTCTGAATGTATATTGTGCTGATTGCAAAACAGTTGTATGCGCCATCTGCTTCATTGACGACCATAAGAATCACGAAGGTTCTCTTGCTAGCAAATTCGTCGATGGCTTTCGAAAACAAATCGAAAGCAATGCTAAAGCAATTAATGAGTGTAGATTTCAGGCTGAAACGAAAAAGGCAAAGCTCCTGAAGGTAAAGGAAGATATACAGGAAAGGGTGGGAAACTTAGAATGTGATGTAGAGACCAGAAAAGATGAAGTGAAACAGTTGGCAGATAAACATGCAACTTATCTTCTGCAAAATCTATGTTCGATACGGCAAATCAAACTGAAAGAAATCCAGGTGGCAACAGATGACATTGATACATACTTATCAAGTCTAGAAACTTACAATTCTTACTGTCAGAATATAATAGCTAAAGGATCAACTAGTGACATCTGTCGCGCATTCTCGGACTTATCTCTTAGAGCAGTAGAGTTGCAACAACAATGCCAACCTACGACTGAAACAGATATTCAGTCCTTCAATTTCTGCTTTAGAAAATCAGTTCTTCAAGAGTTCATCGAGGAAAACTGTGACAACTTGATTGGTGAAATTAAAGGTCAGTGATTAAATTTGTTAATAGTATCAGTAGCTTACGCTAATGCTCGTGCTAAAAATACAATTTATCATAATAGTTTTGTAACGTAACAGAACACTTTAAATTTATAACGCGTCTATGATCCTCTCAGAGGCGCTATGTAAGCATCTATCAGTTAGATGGAAAAGGTGAGAATACAACAGAACGCCTCCAGTTAAATTTCTGCCAGGCTGGTGCATAAGAAAGATAGCTGATTCCCAGACATGAGGGCAATCTATATGATGGATCCTCTATTCATTCTGGAGACAGAATTATATTCATCTGTATTTGACATGGTGCTTTTGACAAGATCTGGCATTGTGAATGAAATATAATTAGGTGACTCCCGAGTTTAACTGGCCATGCTGAAATGCATTTCAATTATATTATTTCCTTTCATTACAAGAGTCAATTGGATGGAAGGTTAATTAGATCAGATTATCAGTTTAGGCCTACAGTTATTTGAGTATGAAAGGAAGTCCTGCTGTGGACCAGAATGGAATACAGATCATGGAGTGCATCAAGGCTGACGCATCTCACATATCTCTGTGTACTGTATCGCTTAGTGCTCAGCTTTTCAGCCTTCATCCAAACTCTGTTTATTACTGTGGAAACTGTTTCATTTATTAAAAAATTGGAGTTGCACTTTGGAACTATCATGAGTAGCCTAGTTGAGTACCAAAGTATTGTTTGCAAGTCTATTTCTTCGCTCATTTCCGACAAATCCTGCAACATCAAACACTAGCTCTATTGACGTTGATGTCGCAGGATCAACATGATGTTTCAGATGAATTTTCGAAATCTAAGAAATATTCTATTTTCTTGCCAGAAGAAAAGAATGTTAACAATTGCTCAAACAGGCACTTTCCAATACTTTCGAAATCGTTTTTACATTGAACATTTTTCTAATGCATCGTGCGTATTCAGTGCTCTGATTTATATACGCCAATACCAAGATTTAGAACCCCTCTGAGGAGAAACTTGTAGAATGGAGATGCTTAGCTGTCCCCTTCTAATAAACAAATGTTCTTGCTGACTGCTGTTGTAAGAGAGCGTACTAAACTACGTTATATATATAGGGCCTATTAGTCTCATAGTTCGTAAATATATTTTAGATATTGCAAATCGAGAGACAGGAAAAGATGAGTCCGGACTTCTTTTAGAAAAGGTGGCAGGTCAGGGCTACATTTTAAGTTTTCCAAGTTTGTTATATGTCAGCAAGATGACTGTGATGGGCCCACTATGTAAGCTAAGCACTAATCTTCTTTCACGTATTTGATCATCGAATAAGATCTTCAGTCTTATCCGAGTAGAAACTTCTGACTCCAGGACGGTCACAAGGAACAGTTTTCAAACGCTTATAGAATGTGTCGGAGAGTGACCTAATGAACAGGCGCAGCTCAATAGGGAGGTCATTCCATATTGCCGGGCCTACGGTACCACAGAAAAAGCGCGACTTAGCATGATAGAGGTACGGGCAAACGACACTGAGAGCGTAGGGAGCGATTACTCCGAATACCCGACACAGGCCGACAAAGGACAAGTAGGTAAGTTGGAGTGAGGCCTAGCATATGCCCAATGCCCATACCCAGCGATAGGGTCATGCTGCTAAGTATCTAATCGAGACTTTTCTGAATTCGTCGGACTTGCCATTTTCATACATGTTTTCCCCGATTGTCGGTATTGTAGGTCCCACGAAAATAATCTGTTCACTTGTTTAGTGATCGTAATCGTAATCTCCAAACTTCTAAAGCGCCACTTGAAAGCCAAGCGCAGGGCACCAGCGTATTCACGAGCGCTGCGTCTTGTCAGAGGGGTTGTCCAAAAGAGTAGTCCGAGGGAGGTCCGAGTTCGGTTTCCAGGGGATCAGAGAGGGCACAGCAGATGTTAAGGCGGGTGTCTTTTAGGTACAGGATCAGATGAGTCAGGATAAGAGTTCTTGAAAAGCAGAGACTTTAGTTTCGAGTGGAAAGCCTTGGGGGTGATGGATAGAGGAGCCTGAGGCAGATGATGGTGGATGATTGGCGATGATGGTGGAGAAACCGAAAAAGTGCGGCATTCAGGAGGTAGATCGTTCCAGAGACGCGGCGCAGTGTTGGATATTGCTCGGTTGGAGAACTTGAGATGAGTAGTGACAGAAGGTCGAGAGAGAGTGAGAATGGAGGATGATCGGGTAGAGCGGGTTGGCTGGATGGTGAAGAGTTCGCGGAGATATCTGGGCTGGGAGTGTTGTAGGGAGTTGTAGGTTAGTGATAGGACTTTGAAGTGAATTCGCTCTGGGATTTTTAACCAATGGAGTGATTTTAGGATTGGAGTGATGTGATGATGCTTGGGCGTTCTGGTGACGGCTCTGGCTAGTGAGTTTTGGATGAGCTGCAGACGCTTTAGTTGGGTGGCTTCAAGGTTGAGAAAGAGGAATTGCAATAGTCGAGCTTTGAGTGGACAATGGAGGTAGCAATGGTGGAGGCAGTTTTGAAGTCGAGCATGGGTCGGATGCGGCGGAGGTCACGAATGTGCATGAAGCAGGAGCGCGAGAGGTTGGAGATGTGATTAGAGAAGGAGAGATGTGGATCAAAAGTAACACCAAGATTGCGGACAGGGGCATCAGAGGTGAAGGTAAGAGATGAAGAGTTAGTGGATAGGTGTATTGAAAGGTCAAATATTTTCTTGATTTGGTCAGGAAGGCCGAGGATGATGAAATTTGTTTTGGAAGGGTTGAGGCAAAGCAGGTTGGACGACATCCATTGAGAGACTAAGTTAACCACATTGAGTAGTTTTGCAATGGAAGTAGAAAAAGAGCTGGGGGAGAAGGATATGTAGAGTTGGGTGTCGTCTGCGTAGAGATGGTGGTCAACAGAAGAAGATTTTATTAGATGGCTTAATGGTGTAGTATACAGAATGAAGAGCAGTGGGCCTAGGACGGAACCTTGAGGGACACCACAGCAGAGCGGGAGGGGTTGCGAACAATGACTGGATGCTTTAACAGAGAAGGATCTGGAAGACAAGTAGGACTGAAACCAACATAGATCAGTACCAGTGACGCCAAACCAAGATGATAGTCGATGAAGAAGGAGGCTGTGATCGATGGTGTCAAATGCGGCAGAGATGTCAAGGAGAGAGAGGCAGGAGACTTGCTGATGGCTGACGGCAGAGACCAGTTTATTGTACAGAGAGGCGAGTAGAGTTTCTGTAGAGTGGTGTTTAGTGAAGAGAGATTGGTGGGGTTGAGGAGTAAGTTAGAAGAAAGGTAATCGTTTAGCCTGGAAAGGACAATTCGTTCAGTTAATTTAGATAGAAAGGAAATGGTTGGAGATAGCTCGGTAATTAGATAGGTTTTCCTTGTCAAGATTTGATTTTTTCAGAAGTGGAATAACAAGAGATTGCTTGAAAACCATTGGAAATTTGCCAGAAGAGAGTGAAAGATTTATAATTTTAGTGATTACTGGAATGTGGACGGAGGCACAGTCTTTTAGAAGATAGGTGGGGATAGGATCTAGTTCGCATTGTTTGTTGGGAAGAGAATTTAATAGGAGTGACACTTCTGTTTCAGAGGCAGGAGAGAGGATTGAGAGCGATGACTGGGAGGCAGGAGGAGTAGGGTCTGGAGAGGGAAGTGGATCAGTGCTAGGGGAGTGTGAATCTAGAAGAGACTGTTGCGTGAAGCGAAGGGATGAGATTTTGTCCAAGAAGAATGAGGAGAAGGTATCAGCGATAGACGGGTGATGACGTGTATTTTAAATATTGGAAGCCACTGATCACAAGTCCTAACCACCTTCTGAAAGTTGACAATTTAGTTACCTAAGTGAATTTCAAAGACTGTGTTAAACTTAATCTACTGCTATAACTTGTTAAACCTAGTTTAGAATGTGTTACGCTTTTTTGGTAAACGAGAGGATTAAAAACACGGTTCACGTGAGCTTGGTGTCGGTGGAAATTCTATCTATAAGAAAACTAGATTCTTACTCAAAATTCTTTTCCGGCTCCGAAACTGAACAACAAGCCAACCCTTGTTGGGGTAAATATAGGTCCTGTCTTTTTTCCTTCTTCCGTTCCTAGATATGTTTCTTTATCTTCGACGTAATTTTCTTCTTTTTTGTGATTCCTCTTTCTCCGAATTTTTTATTTCGATTCTCTGTCCAATTCTTCTTCTTAGCATTCCATATTATTTTTCCATTTAGTTTTGAGAAGGTGTTGAACCAATAACCCGTTCTTGTCGAACGCAAAAATAAGGTCTTATTGGCTCTCATTATGCAATATGCATCTCACTAGTCTCATGTGCTGTGACATTTGGAATCAGGATCGGTTTGTGCACAGCGGTTACGAACCAATCCATGATTTTTATAAGCCATTTTCTCCTTGTTTTATCTAGCATTCAGCTGCCGTCCTTTATTCCATATACGAAATTATTTTATATCCTTTTCTTGTGCGTGTTTCAAAAATGTGTGAGGAAAAATTTAATTTCCGTTACTTGCTGCAAGATGTTTCGTGTGAAACCTACTCGTTATAATTCTCACCTTAGCTACTTAGCTTTTGTGATTTTCTGTTGCCCTCTGATGCCCCAGATCTTTCGGTCTGTAGCATCTCATCGAAAATCCTGGCATTTCCCTTTGGTCTTTTCAGTGAAACGCCCATGTTTCACTCGCATAGAGTAGGCCTATCATGTACGTTTAGGCGATAGTATATCTATGTTGTATATTAGCCAATGTCTCTCATGGAGCATTATGGCATTGACTAAGATAAAGCCATTCTGAATTTGACTGTAACTCTTGAAGAGACTGTCACCAACTCTTCTGTCCTTTCTTTAGTTGTGACCTAACTCAAAACTTTCCTTATTTCTACGTATATTTTGCTCAACATCTTCTAACTGTTTACGAAGTAAATTGACACAGTTCTTCAAATGTATTTCTTTTAAACCACAGTTAATATTCAAACACAGTTCTTCATTAAGCACAACGCGACTGTAACTTCTACATCACAACAACTCTCTATCTCACCAAAACAACTACTGCCTTACATATCTTCAAATTTACTGTCATCAGCAGTTTCTAAGTTCGGCGCGCTAACTACACGTGCAGAGAATCTGTCGTCAGCCAAAGTTTAGGCTACTTTAGGCCAGCCGACCGCGCAACTAAGGCCTAAGACTAAAACAGCTTAACAATCAAATACGAATTATATATATATCAACATAAAGAACACCTGTGCTCATTATATATGCAAAACATTAGTTCACATTACCTCCTTCCCTTTCTTTGGATTGAGCAAATTAAACTTAAAAATTTGCGAAATCATCAGAAGTACTAAATTATGCAATAAACTTAATACTATATAATACAGTAAAGTAAACAATCTTATAATCTAGATAAACAATCAGCTACAACATTTAATCGTCCTTTCTTGTAATTAACTTCTACATCAAAAGTTTGCAGTGCCAAAGCCCAACGCACCAGTTTAGCAGACTTAGACATAGATTCAGTCAGATAAGTTAAAGGATTGTGATCGGTAAAGATGTGAACTTTAGATCCAATGATTATCTCTTTTAACTTATTTAGAGCCCAAACAATAGCATAGGCTTCTTTCTCTACAGTTGCCCATCTCTTCTGGGTGTCAGTCAACTTCTGACTTATAAATGACACAGGGCGCTCTATTCCCTTATCATCCATCTGCGTTAGCACAGCTCCTACTGCAAAATCACTACTATCGCAGTACAAATTAAAAGGTTTTCCAACATCAAAAACATATAAAACAACTTTAGAACGTACAGCATCTTTAAGTAAATTAAATGCCTGTTGATGTCTATCAGTCCAATCAATCTTATCTGGAACATGTTTGCTTGTCAAATCAGATAGAGGCTTCGCAATCTGTGCAAAATCTTTGATAAACTGTCTATAGTAACCAAAAAATCCCAGCAATTGCTTAACTTGTTTCTTCGTTTCTGGGGTTTTCAAATTAATTAAACTTTCAATTCTATCTGGATTCATTTGAATCGTTCCAGAACCAACCACATGACCGATGAACTTTACCTCACTCTTACCAAAGATACATTTCTTTAAGTTCAGAGTAATGTTATGCAGTCTCATTTGCATTAAATATGCATCTAAATGCTGTAAATGAATCTTCCAATCATCTGAATGCACAGCAATGTCATCTACATAGGGTTCAGCAAATTCATTTATAGGCTGTAAAACCATGTTAATTGCTTTAACAAATGTTCTTCCTGAGTTGATCATTCCGAACGGAACACGAGTAAACTCGTACAGTCCATTGTGAGTAACAAAAGCAGTTTTCCATTGATCAGTTTGCTTAACAGGACAAGTCCAGTAAGCACTTCGACAATCAAAATCGAGATCACATTTGATTTTCCAACTTTGTGCAACACGTCTTTTACAATCGGCATCGGATATTTACAATCCACAGTGAACGAGTTGATGTATCTGTAGTCGCAGGCAAGTCTCAGAGAACCGTCTTTCTTTTTAACAATTACCAGCGGACTTGCCATTCTGCTCGAAGATGGTTTTATAATGTTGGCTTGAAGCATTTCTTTTCTTTTGTATGGAGTAAACGATGCATTACCTTCTCTCGCGACAAACCTTGGTGGTGACTTGTTATATACCGGACGTTGTCTGGCCATCATCGACTCTCTATTCTCGTGAACTACCGGATAATTTGGTTTCACTTCTGTACTTCTGAACTGATTTCCTGTTTCTTGATTGCTCTTCCAATGAAAACCAAAATTTGGAGTGAACTGTTGATTTCTTTTGCCATTGGGAACAAAACCAAAACTTGTCTTATTCGGAATTGCCAAACCAATTCGATTATTAACATGAATGTCTGCTAGGTCTGCCACAACACTAGCTTCGTAACAATCAGTTCCTTCCTTCGACAACACAAACTGTAGTGGACCTGGTGGTAGTGATTCTTTCAACTTATCCGCCACTAACAAATCAAACAGCTTCTCAAAATTCTTATCCACTTTGCGACTTTTCACATAATAGTTCAGCAAGTTCTTCAGCCTAGCTGTAAACATTGTATATGTTTCTTCAGCTGTCTTCTTCGCATCAATAAACTTCGATCTATACTCTCTCGGTGTCAACTTGAATTCTTTTAACAAGTGTTCTTTCACGATCTCATAATCGTCTAAATCAGCGAATGACAATCTGTTTAGAACAGTTCTAGCTTTCGGAGTCATCAATGGCAATAGTAACTTCACCCAGAATTGTTCCTGCACATTGAAACTACGAAACGCATTCTCAACCGTTTCGAAATATAATGGCACCTCCATCATATCGTTTGGCATTTTAGGTAACACGTGTTTCATGGCATCACCAATTTTCTTTATTTTCGAAACCATCGTTTCACTTTCTTCCTGTTTCCTTTTCTGTTCTTCTCGTTCTTCTTCTCTTCTTTGCTCTTGAGCTTCTCTATTTTGTTTCTCCTCTTTGAGTTGTGCTTCTTTTAATGCTATTTTTTGTTGTTCCAACTTTAAACGTTCTTGTCTTTCTGTCTTCCGCCTTCTCCATGCTTTCTTTCTGTAATTTCAATTCTTCTTGTCTAACCTCTTCTGCTCGCTCCAACTCTGAAATTCGTACTTTTCCTTTTCTTCTTCACGTAGTCTCTTCTCTTCAATCTGTTGCTGACGTATCTCTTCGTCACTTTTCCGCGCCCTTTCAAATTCAATCATCTGCTCTAATCTTCTCCTTTCAGCATCTTCTCTATCTCTTCTCAATTGCTCTAATTGAATCTCAAATTGCTGCTTTTGCAATTCAAGTTCTGCCACACGAACTTGCTCTGCTTTCTCTTCTTTCTCTCTCTGAAGACGTTCTGCCTTCTCTTCCTTCTCTCTTTGAAGACGTTCTGCCTTCTCTTCCTTTCTCTCTTTGAAGACGTAATTCTTCCTGTCGTATATCTTTCTCTTCTTGTCTCCGTTCTCTCCTCTCTTTCTTTCTCGTCTTGTCTTCGTTTCTCCTCTTTCTTTCTTTCTCTTCTTGTCTTGTCATCATCATCCATTGCATCATCGTCTCCATAGACATAGGCCCAGGCGGTTTCTCAGTAACCTTTTCCACAGCACCACCGACAGCACCTTCTTCTTCTTCTGCTTCTTCTTTAAGCCAGACTTCAGCTAGCGCTTCTAGCATGTCTTCACGTGACATATCTTCCAGTTTCTCTGCTTCAAAACCAGCCTTTAACAAGCGCTGTTTTAATCTTTCAGAAGACATCTTCTTCAGTTCTGATTGTTTCTTGACACTTAATTTCTCCATCTTACTTCTTTACTTCAGTGCTGTCCTTTCTGGAAAACACGAGTTTTCTTTTGTGTTTGAAGTATTGGGGATTGTTCTTTGTTTGAAAACAACACAACTTGTATACCTTTGTCGTTGAGGCTTTCGTTGTCGTAGATTTACCAATGATTAGAATGCGTATTCACCAGTCGACGTTGTTTCAAATCTCCAACGTTGTTTCGAATCCCAGACGTTGTTTCGACTCCTTCAGACGTTGTTTCGAATTCCAGACGTTGTTTCGAATCCCAGACGTTGTTTCGAATCCTTCCGACGTTGTTTCGAATTCCACCGCTGCTGCCACCAAATATGTCACCAACTCTTCTGTCCTTTCTTTAGTTGTGACCTAACTCAAAACTTTCCTTATTTCTACGTATATTTTGCTCAACATCTTCTAACTGTTTACGAAGTAAATTGACACAGTTCTTCAAATGTATTTCTTTTAAACCACAGTTAATATTCAAACACAGTTCTTCATTAAACACAACGCGACTGTAACTTCTACATCACAACAACTCTCTACCTCACCAAAACAACTACTGCCTTACATATCTTCAAATTTACTGTCATCAGCAGTTTCTAAGTTCGGCGCGCTAACTACACGTGCAGAGAATCTGTCGTCAGCCAAAGTTTAGGCTACTTTAGGCCAAGCGCCGCCAGCCGACCGCGCAACTAAGGCCTAAGACTAAAACAGCTTAACAATCGAATACGAATTATATATATATCAACATAAAGAACACCTGTGCTCATTATATATGCAAAACATTAGTTCACAGAGACTATTCACACCACTGAAAACAACTCGCGTGAATTACAGCCCAAACACAGAGAACATAACTTTTTATAGCTTAGAAGTCGGAAAGACTTATCAGTGCATTTATAATAAAAGGTACAACCAGTGGCGTACGGAGCTGAAATGTCGCCCGGGGCGAGGGCCGAAAATGCCGTCCTTGGCCACTTAATTTGGATATGCTCTTTTCTCTAATACATAGCAATTTACATGACGATCGTAGATCGTATTATATATACAATTTTACTGGATGACCCCGTCGACTGGCAGACGCAGAAACCCTCTGAAATAACACGGAGGTCGTACTTACGCTCCCATCCTGAGCGACACGCGCCTTACACTCGCATCCTGAGGCGAAACCCCTGTTATGTCTAATACAATAAACAAAAGTAAAGCATAGGCCTAGAGATGCCTAATAGGCCTACGACTTCTTTCGACCTGGCTTTTCCAGTGGATTGTGAGTTTTGACTGCGATTTTACTTGAAGCGACCATCGACTGGTGTCTTGGACATTATGATGATTAGGCTACAACAGTGCTACAGTGCTACCACAGTAGAATTATTTATACTGTGGTGCTACGTATAGCATTAGATTAGATTAGATTGCTACGATAATTCAAAAGCCATAATTATGTAGAACACGGTAGCCCATTAGTTAGAGCGCTCGATCGCCTTGTAAAGCGGACAAGGTTCAAACCTCCCACGAGACTGCCTTATGTGTTACGAAAATAGCGCCATAGAAGTTTCAGGGGTAAAAGTGTATTTTAGCGTATTTTATTCCTGATGCTGCCGGTGTCACGAAATAGAGTATCCCGGCCCATACATGAGTATCCCCCTTAGCGAAATGAAGTATTTCCTTTAATTTACATTATTGGCGGTTTCTAAGTGTATGCGGTCGTACTGTTTGGATTTATTGTACACATAAAATTTTTGAATTGCGTATCTATATAGCTATAGTTTGCAGTGGCGGCACTACACCAGGGCAAGCAAGGGCAAATGCCCTAGTAAAAAAGTCTTTCCCCTGGTCGTTGCCCTGCCAAAATTTTTGCCTGTCGAGAATTTATTTTGGGGCATAAGTCGCCCCTGCACCTGTGGCGGCGCCAGCATGGGGCTAGGGTGGGCTGAAGCCCCCCTATCGGTGACTCAGCCCCCCGAAACAAAAGTTGGAAATCACTGCCAATGCCAGAGAGGAGGGGAGAAATGGAAGGAATTGGGGTTTTAGCCCCTAAACCTGAAATCCTGGCGCCGCCACTGCCCTGCACTGGTTACTTGTATGATTGCCCTGGTTATGCCCTGGTTTAAAAAATGTCTGACGTCGCCACTGATAGTTTGTACGTCGACCTGAAATCAATTTACTTCGTTTTGGTGATTTTGACTGGATATTCGTCGAGGATATCGTGATGCGTATGACGAGGGGGATAGAATGGTTCATCCCACCGGATACTCTAAACCGGTTAATTCCATCCGGGGGATATGCTTTAGGGGGATAGAATATCTCGGGACACCTGTCGAGTATTTTAGCGTATTTTATTATTTCTCTTATGTCTCTGCATAAATGGAAGCTGGATTGATAAAAAATAGTTCTTTGCCTAAATGGAAGTTGGATTGATGAAAATACACGGTGGTTCAATAAAAATTAAGCCAAACTTTATAAACAAATATTAAAACTTGAACTATATTTTATTAATAATATTTTCAAAATAAAAATATGCACATATTACTTTTTTTATTTTAATGACTTCCGGTTTATATTTCCTACTAAAAAAAAAAAAGCAGACGATAATACGACAGAAAACATAAACAAGAAATTAACAATTTCCGAAAAAATGCCTTTTAGTAAAGAAGATTTACTCATGATAAAAGGTTTGAGGAATCCAAGAATTACAGCAGCCGTCAATTTCTATGAGAAATTTCCAGAAAAACATTGGACCAGAAACGGATTAGATAAATTCCTTGGAAAAATTAGCGTAACAGGGTCAGTCGACCGCGTTATTGGTAGTGGCAGACGAAGGTCATCGCGCACTGAAGAAAACGTTGCCCTTGTCGGAGATCTTATTCAGAGTCAAGAGGATCCTCCGAATACTCATAGAACAGCATCTTCTTTAATTAATTAAATAATCAAACCATAGTACTGAGAGTTTCTTCAAAAAAATATTAAATAGGCCTACTGATTTCATGTTAGAAGTAGTTATATGAAATACAAAGTTTGGCTTACTTTTCATTGAACCACCGTGTAGTTCTTTGCTAAACAGAAGTGGGATTGATGAAACTAACCTTAGCTTGAATAGAAGTGGGATTCCCGGGTTGATGAAAAGAATCTTGCTTAGATAGAAGCTGGATTCATTACAGTTATCATAATAATCGTTTAAATAATAAAATACGCTAAAATACACGCCTACCTGACACTACACACGACAGTGTCTTCTAATTAAACTGTCATCGCCTATGGAGAGGCTCTCGATGATGTCGCCTATGGAGAGGCTCTAGATGATGTCGCCTATGGAGAGGCTCTAGATGATGTCGCCTATGGAAAGGCTCTGGATGATGTCGCCTATGGAGAGGCTCTGGATGATGTCGCCTATGGAGAGGCTCTGGATGATGTCGCCTATGGAGAGGTGCTGCATGCAGTCGCCTATGGAAAGGCTCTGGATGATGTCGCCTATGGAGAGGCTCTGGATGATGTCGCCTATGGAGAGGCTTTGGATGATGTCGCCTATGGAGAGGCTCTGGATGATGTCGTCTATGGAAAGGCTCTGGATGATGTCGCCTATGGAGAGGCTCTGGAATGATGTCGCCTATGGAAAGGCTCTGGATGATGTCGCCTATGGAGAGGTGCTCTGGATACTGTCGCCTATGGAGAGGCTCTGGATGATGTCGCCTATGGAGAGGCTCTGGATGAAGTAGTCTATGGAAAGGCTCTGGATGATGTCGCCTATGGAAAGGTTCTGGATGATGTCGCCTATGGAGAGGTTCTGGATGATGTCGCCTATGGAGAGGCTCTGGATGATGTCGCCTATGGAGAGGTGCTGCATGAGTTGCCTATGGAGAGGCTCTGGATGATATCGCCTATGGAGAGGCTCTGGATGATGTCATCTATGGAAGGGCTCTGCATGATGTCGCCTATGGAGAGGCTCTGGGTGATGTCGCCTATGGAGAGGCTCTGGATGATGTCGCCTATGGAGAAGCTCTGGATGATGTCGCCTATGGAAAGGCTCTGGATGATGTCGCCTATGGAGAAGCTCTGGATGATGTCATCTATGGAAAGGCTCTGCATGGTGTCGCCTATGGAGAGGCTCTGGATGATGTCGCCTATGGAGAAGCTCTGGATGATGTCGCCTATGGAAAGGCTCTGGATGATGTCGCCTATGGAGAAGCTCTGGATGATGTCGCCTATGGAAAGGCTCTGGATGATGTCGCCTATGGAGAGGCTCTGGATGATGTCGCCTATGGAGAAGCTCTGGATGATGTCGCCTATGGAAAGGCTCTGGATGATGTCGCCTATGGAGAGGCTCTGGATGATGTCGCCTATGGAGAGGCTCTGGATGATGTCGCCTATGGAGAGGTGCTGCATGCAGTCGCCTATGGAAAGGCTCTGGATGATGTCGCCTATGGAGAGGCTCTGGATGATGTCGCCTATGGAGAGGCTTTGATGATGTCGCCTATGGAGAGGCTCTGGATGATGTCGTCTATGGAAAGGCTCTGGATGATGTCGCCTATGGAGAGGCTCTGGAATGATGTCGCCTATGGAAAGGCTCTGGATGATGTCGCCTATGGAGGAGGCTCTGGATACTGTCGCCTATGGAGAGGCTCTGGATGATGTCGCCTATGGAGAGGCTCTGGATGAAGTAGTCTATGGAAAGGCTCTGGATGATGTCGCCTATGGAAAGGTTCTGGATGATGTCGCCTATGGAGAGGTTCTGGATGATGTCGCCTATGGAGAGGCTCTGGATGATGTCGCCTATGGAGAGGTGCTGCATGGAGTTGCCTATGGAGAGGCTCTGGATGATATCGCCTATGGAGAGGCTCTGGATGATGTCATCTATGGAAGGGCTCTGCATGATGTCGCCTATGGAGAGGCTCTGGGTGATGTCGCCTATGGAGAGGCTCTGGATGATGTCGCCTATGGAGAAGCTCTGGATGATGTCGCCTATGGAAAGGCTCTGGATGATGTCGCCTATGGAGAAGCTCTGGATGATGTCATCTATGGAAAGGCTCTGCATGGTGTCGCCTATGGAGAGGCTCTGGATGATGTCGCCTATGGAGAAGCTCTGGATGATGTCGCCTATGGAAAGGCTCTGGATGATGTCGCCTATGGAGAAGCTCTGGATGATGTCGCCTATGGAAAGGCTCTGGATGATGTCGCCTATGGAGAGGCTCTGGATGATGTCGCCTATGGAGAAGCTCTGGATGATGTCGCCTATGGAAAGGCTCTGGATGATGTCGCCTATGGAGAAGCTCTGGATGATGTCGCCTATGGAAAGGCTCTGGATGATGTCGCCTATGGAGAGGCTCTGGATGATGTCGCCTATGGAAAGGCTCTGGATGATGTCGCCTATGGAGAGGCTCTGGATGATATCGCCTATGGAGAGGCTCTGGATGATGTCATCTATGGAAGGGCTCTGCATGATGTCGCCTATGGAGAGGCTCTGGATGATGTCGCCTATGGAAAGGCTCTGGATGATGTCGCCTATGGAGAGGCTCTGGATGATGTCGCCTATGGAAAGGCTCTGGATGATGTCGCCTATGGAAAGGCTCTGGATGATGTCGCCTATGGAGAGGCTCTGGATGATGTCGCCTATGGAGAAGCTCTGGATGATGTCGCCTATGGAAAGGCTCTGGATGATGTCGCCTATGGAAAGGCTCTGGATGATGTCGCCTATGGAGAAGCTCTGGATGATGTCGCCTATGGAAAGGCTCTGGATGATGTCGCCTATGGAGAGGCTCTGGATGATGTCGCCTATGGAAAGGCTCTGGATGATGTCGCCTATGGAGAGGCTCTGGATGATGTCGCTTGCGTAGCTTTGGCTAGGGGGTGCAATTGGAGCAGAAATCTATAAACCAAATTTCTGCCTGGTGGGGATTTGAACCCCTAACCTCTCGGTTGACACCCCAGCATGCTAGCCACTACAGTATGGCATACCCGAAGCTTATACCATAATAAGGATACAGTTTTATAGGGTTTGTGTTGGAGAGATCCTAAAATGTGGCGATGAATTACCATAAGAAATCTGGAGCTCAAAAAGGAAAGAAAGATTAGCGAAAGTCAGGAATACAAACGAGAGACAGACACTCCTTCAAAGTCTTGGATTTTCAATTTTATCAACAGCGGATGATGCAGCAAATCAAGTTGACAATATCATCGCTAGTAGTAGCAGTAGTAGTGTCCACTACTAGTGGAGTTGATGATCATGGCACAGAGCGAGTTGTTGATGTAGTCTATGTATACATTGCAAGTGACATATCCTCACCTCCTGAGATTGGACATCATAATGAGACAACTGTCACAAGTCAAGTTAACGTAGAGCCTGAAAATGGGTATGGAAGCAGTTTCATGCCTGCCTAGCAAGAAAATTAGACTTCGGTGCCGTGATCGAATTGTTTGCAAGCCGGAAAGCCTGCAAAGCACATTTTTACTACATATAGACTTAATAAGTAGACTTAAGTAGTCATTTAGGCCTGCATTTATTTACTATAATAGTATCTACTATACTAGTCCAGGCAATATACAGTTAGACCTGGGCAAAATTGCTTCAGAAGCTTTTTAAACGGTTTCCTGCTCAGTTTCCGTTGCTGAATAACATATCCAAAATCCCACAAAATCCGACCACGGGGTCACCCCCAAAAGTGCATTTTATCCAAGATGGCGGCCAATAATGGCGCCAAAACACAAAATATGTATAAATCAGGTCAGAGGTAAGCTACAATAACAAATAAAGTGTCGAATATAATATTTTCAAGGTCAAGAAATCGATTTATCGTAGTGGCATTAGTATCGGAATGTTACTATCCAAGATGGCGGCCAATATGGCCGCCAAAACAGAAAAATATGCATATATCAGGTCATAGGTTAGCTACAATAACAAACGAAGTGTCAAATTTAACATTATCAAGGTCAAGGAATCGAATTATCACAGTGTCAATAGTGTCCGAATGTTACTATCCAAGACGGCGGCCAATATGGCCGCCAAAACAGAAAAATATGTATATATCAGGTCAGAGGTAAGCTACAATAACAAATGAAGAGTCGAATATAATATTTTCAAGTTCAAGAAATCGATTTATCGTAGTGGCAATAGTGTCGGAATGTTCCTATCCAAGGTTGCGGCCAATATTGCCGCCAACACACAAAAGATGTATATCCTCAGCCTTTGGAACTGCTCTTCGGAACCATCATCTTCTCCACGACACTGACGAAAACTTTAAGCGAACTGTCTCTGAGCTATTTAACTCCTACGATCGCTGTGATGACTGAGCCATCTTGGATAAAATGCACTTTTTGGGGGTGACCCCGTGGTCGGATTTTGTTGGATTTTGGATATGTTATTCAGCAACGGAAACTGAGCAGGAAACCGTTTAAAAAGCTTCTGAAGCAATTTTGCCCAGGTTCAACGTATATTTGAGCTAGATTGCCTGGACTATACGGTAAATTTCACTTGTAACTGTAAAAATTAAAATCATTTATCACATTCACATAATGACATTTTCATGTTCCTGTAAATTTCTTTACAATTAGTCAGAGATGGATCTTTTAAACCAGAAATTGATTTTTACATTTACTTTTACTATTATTAAAATTACCATTATTATTATTCATTAAATTTAGTTTGATAGCCTTTTTACAGGCTTACATCAGATTCGGGCTTACAGATAAAATCGAAAAAACAAGGGGCCCTGATAGACTCTGAAAAGTGTCTGCCCCGGGGCCCACCTTGGCTCTCGACGCCCATGGAAACTGAACAAAGGTATCTTATGCGTGCATGTAGTAACATTCAAATACTTTTTACTGCACTGGAATTAATAATTATTTGGAAAACTAAAATAAGAAGTAAAATTAATTGAGAACTAAAATAGGAATGATAAGTAAAATTATTTGCAAAGTAAAATTAGAATTAGAAGTAAAATTCAAGGACACAGAACTGAATTAAAACTGAATTAGGAATTATTTTGAGAAGTAAAATATCACTGGGCACCAGCTTTTTCACAAGCGCTGCGTCGAGTCAAATGGTTGTCCAAAGGGTAGTCCAAATGAGGTCCGAGCCCGGTTTCCAAAGGGTCAGATCGAGGGGCAGGCCGGGTAGATGTTTAGGCGAGTGTTGTTTACATGTAGATCGAGAATAGGTCTGGAGTTTCAAATCCATCAGCTTTAGTCTGTTCTCATCTGTAGACTTTCGTAGACTGCATAATTAGTTTAGCATATTTTGAACTATAGGCCTAAGCTTATGCAGGAGACTTTTAATACGAGTTGAGGAAAGAGTTATATTATTATTATTATTATTATTATTATTATTATTATTATTATTATTATTATTATTATTATTATTATTATTTATTGCAACAGGAAACAGAACAGATGACAGTATACATCATGACAGAAAACAGATCAGTCACTGCGCAACAGGAAGCCAGGAAAAAGCTAAAAGCTTATACCACCCTGGCCCCTAGTACCTGGTTAACATTTCAGTCAACGTTTAGTGTTACACAGATCCAGATTAAAATATACTAACAGGTAGCTGAGTCCGAATAGTTTTAGTACTATACATTAGACATATTATACATTAAACAGCATCATCATCATAGAGCACATAAATCAGAACCAAAGTAAACAGAGGCAAATTTTATGACCAGATTATGAAAAATGAAATAAAATAAAACATAACACAAATGAAATGAAATAAAGCACTAGTTAATAGCACTACTACATAACTAAGGAATGTGTGCATCGAAGTTGGTCAAGACAAGATTCATAGGGATGGCTTGTTCAGTAGAGACCTATTATTTCTAACAAAGTTAGTTTTCACTGTATTTTAGTAGGTAGCATATTTTCAGTTCTCTTTTAAATGTGGACAGAGATTTCTCTTCTTTAAGGTCATCAGACAGTGAATTCCACAAACGAGATCCCAAGACCTGAAGGTTGCCCGCTCTGGATATACGTTCACGGTTCTCCTCACAAGGCGATCGATCAGGCTTCGACAGTCGACTCGGCCTCAGAATAGGCCTATACATCTTCGTTCCTCTTCTCGTTAAGGTAGGCCTACATAGACTTATCCTTAATTCTTACGGCCAGCCAATGCATTGTGCTTTATACATGTATATATACTGTATATGGCTCCATCTTCTGCGTTTGCATTTCCGTTTATTCTCTGTGAAACTCCATAATTATATAGGCCTATGTTGCCTCTGAATTTCCATCATCTGCATCATTGTTTCAATCTTTGACAGGCTAGAAGTTTATGTTTCTCTACAAGCTCCTCCACCTTCGGTGTACGCTACAGCACGCGCCTCCATTTAATTGTAACCAAGCAATGCCCGATAGCGCATTGGATAACACGCTGGCATGGAGAGCGAGAGGTACCGAGTTCGAGCCCGTAGGGCGGATATGCTTTGTAGGCTGCTATTAGCGCCGTTGTATTGCAGGCTGTCTGTTCTGTTAGTAGTTAAGATTTAAATTGCATAACATGTAAATGTACAGCGCGGTGCGTTTGTCAGGCGCTTAATAAAGAAAACATTATTATTATTTTTTTTACCCGAGGTAGAAATAATCCCTCAGGAACAAGAAATTAGGTTAGGAGTAAAAAACGTTCTCCGAGAAATCAGGCCTCGTCCCAGTTTACACAGCCATCCGGAAATGTGCCTCTGAATGCAATGGCATTGTGGCGCTGCACACAGATGGAAAGACGTTGGAACAGAAATTTAGTTTCCCGTTGATCTCCAGAGACAACTGAAATGCGACGTCCCAGCTCAGAGAGAAATTCTGCACCATCAGCGTTTACAGGTCCAAGGGTTTCAAAGGCAACGGGAACAAACATGTGGGTTGCAGGCAACAATGCATATTTGGCAGTCTTATGAACAGCGGCTTGCTCAGCTGCAGAGCCTGCTGAAATTGCAGTCTGTGACAAGTAGGAAGCAGCACAAGTGTGGACCACTGTAGCATCCCAGGTCATGTATTTGCCAGCAGACCAGGGAACAAGTGTAGCACCATCGGGCCGCTTGCCATCGGTCCGCAGAAGACCCGTTGGCTCCTTCGTGCTTGGGACATCTGCACTCTGTAGTGAACGCCAAATTAGATCAGTTATGGCATGATGGCGGATAGAGCGTCCCTTCGAAAGTCTACAAACTAGCCCATGGTGACCATCTGAGCCAACAGCATCTCCGCATTATTATTATTATTATTATTATTATTATTATTATTATTATTATTATTATTATTATTATTATTATTATTATTATTATTATTATAGCTTTTCCTTCACGTTCACATTAAAGCCTCTCGACTCCGAATCGCTCAATCCGTCAACTTATCGTCTGTACCTTCCTTTTCTTCTAAGAAAATCACCGTGATCAGCTATATACGGTGATTTCCGTTCGTCTGTGTTTGAGTCCTATTGATCGCACGGCATTTGGTAGGCCTAACCAAAATCGTCGACTCGCGTAGAATTCCCTCGTCGAATCCTCGCTCCTTCGTGACCTTGGTTCAATCAAATCGAATCCTACGATGTTGATAACCATAATTTAAATAACAGACGACTTTTCAAAGTTCTCGAGAGATGCGCTCATTGCTTGTACTATACTATCTCTCTCAATTTCAATGTCAATCTATATTGCTGCTATTGCAGCAACCTACTTAATTAGCATTGCCTCAATTAATAGCCTACTTTAGACCGAACTGGAATTTAATGTCCTAGAGAAGGTTCAATTCATGTACCATCATCAACAGCTGTTTAGCGGCGATGTGTTCAGATTAATGATCTCCGCCCATTTAGTAGGTCATTTGCAGTGGCGTAACAAAGTAGCCGGGGGCCCTTGGACATTCTAAACTTGGGGGCCCTTACCCATTATGTATCTACATGTATGTACGTAAATAATTGAACATTTATAATTATAGCGCCATTTCAAGACATATACTCAGAGCAGGGGTGCAAAAAACCAAGTTTTTTCTAAATGAAAAGATTTTCTACTTCGGATCATAAAACTCATAAAAATGGCTTAATACCGTTCAAATTAATCAGATGCATAAAATGAAATTAACTAGAACAGTAGAACCGTAGAATATCACAAAACGAAATTAACAACGACCATACAACAATTGCCAAGAGAGTTGAAGAGACGCAAAGTTTCTCATTTCTAATTTCAAATTTGTTAAAAACCAAAGAACCAAAATTTGTTTTTGTTTTGTTTTTTTTTTGGTTTAAAAAAACAAAACAAAAAACAAAGACCAAAAACAAAACCTTTAACAACCCTGACTCAGCCCTGAGGCGCTTTCTGATGTTAAATGTCATTACGAACGAATAATATTACATCAGTTAGCAAAACAGTGCACAGTAGGCCTAATATCTTCACCGCTGTCAACCACAAATTGGTTGGCTAGGCCCTAATTCAGTAATTCAGTAATATTTACTTTCTATGACCATCCATGGTCAGTTACACTTGCATTGTATGATGCAGTTTAAAGAAGACACTACTAACAAAATGATTAGTACAAATAATGAGAAGCATCGGTTTTACAACAATTTTTCTGCCCATGGACTGGCGTTTAGATGGCACAGAGAATCCAGAAGTTTTACAAATAAAGGTAGCCTAACTATTTGAGTTGTCTGGTTTATCTTGCTTGAATTTGATCCATTCATGGCGAACAATTTAAAGAATTTCGCGAATTGTGGACAAGGATGCTTTGCAACTTAAACTTTCTCTTCTATTACCCTGTTTGTGACTGGTTGTTAAAAAAGTAACACCGATTCAATTTCACAGAATTAATTTTTCAAGCATTTTTTATATTATACAATATACCATTGCTGCATTTCATTGCAACAAACGAGTACATCACACATAAATATTCTTGCATTTTTTAAAACTAAAATCAAATAACTTCACATTCCTTGAAAATAGCTTATATAACTAATCATAAGTACAGTGTCAATAACACATAAAAAACAGCTTCAAGTTCAACTTCGTGGGTTTTGCACATGATAGGCTAAACACCCCCAGAGTCTCAGACTCTCAGTCTACAAGTTCAGAAGAACCCCCAAAAATGTTTGCGCCTAGGTCCCCGTTTTCTGTAAACACGCCTCTGTTGAGCGATGGTGGTCATTCTGAGGAGGAAGGCCGTGCGAACGGAGAACCCCAAGAGCATACAGTGACGAGGTACAAGAGGAGAGTGCCCCCCCCTCGAGGTGGGAATGCATGCCAAGGTCACAACTGAGTATTACTCCGAGGATCCGGATCTTGTCAACCCGCTCGGCATCCTCTAATATCTAATACATTCAGCATTTAGATCTCAGTAGATATTAAGTCTAAAATGACAGCCCTGCCTAATGACAAGGTATAGGCATTCATTAATATATGTATCCACCAACACATGGACCTCACCTATGGACCCGCATCCACTCCATCCGCCAACCAAGTTTCGTTCAATCATCCATTCACATATTCATCCATTCACACATCCATCCATCCACACATTCATCCATTCACACATCCATCCAAGTCATTAATTCATTCATCTATACACCCTTGCACCCACCCACCATCCATTCATTGACTCCAACTAATTCATTTGTTCATCCATTCATCCATCCCTACATCTATCCCCATCAACACACCAGCCAGCTGGTTTATCTGTCCGTGTATCCATCCATCATCCCTCCCTCCTTCCTTCCTTCCTCCTTCCTTCCTTCCTTCCTTCCCTCCCTCCTTCCTTCCCTCCCTCCCTCCCTCCCTGCCTGCCTCCCTGCCTCTCTCCCTCCCTCCCTCCCTCCCTCCCTCCTTCCCTCCCTCCCTCCCTCCTTCCTCCCTCCTTCCCTCCCTCCCTCCCTCCCTCCATTCATCCATCCATCTATGGGTCCATCCATCATCCATTCCTCCATTCATCAATTCATCCATCTGTCCATCGAAGCAACCTGAGAGAGACCCTATCTGAACATCCAAGCCTTACCCAAAGAGAGAGTGAACCGAAGCTCCATCCATCCAACCACCATCCACCCACCAATCCATTCATCTATCCGTCTATCCATTCACCAAACAGCAAGAGCCACGCGCCAGACCATCAGCCATTCATCCATTCATCCACTCATCCATCCTTACATCTACCCATCTATCAAGCCATTCATTAATTTACTCATAGTTGTAAAAAACATTTTTTATTTTTTTCCAAAAAACCTCGTTTTTTTGGTTTTTTATTTATCGTCACGTTTTTTTCCGTTTTTTATATTTTTTTATGTAACTTTATTTATTTATTTACTGTCTGTTACTATTAGCTTAATTTTATTTTTGTCTGATATCCCTTACGTTGTCTCCGTCCTTTCAAGGATTCATCTAATTTACGTCACTATTTAGTGTCATCAGTTGAGAAAAATATACAGCACAGTACAGGAAATAAAATTTATAAAGGTTATTTGAATTTCTAAGTTATTTAAAATGCGAAATGTTGTCTTTGTACTCAGTAATTGACTGATAAACTGACGGATATTACTCCATATCAAGTTCTTATATAAGTCAGAATTGTAAGTAGACCTACAATTTTTAATTAAGTAGGCTACAGTACACTATATACTTACAAAATTTAGTTTCTAATTGCTTAAGTCAGCATACATTTATGTGGACTTATGCATACAATTTAAATTTGAAAAGATTTCAACATTTTTAATTTCTCAATTTCTTTTTAAACCAAACTTAAGAAAAGGGAAAATAATTGATCTAGATTAGGCGTGACACTGTCACTTGCATACATTTATGTGGATTTATGCATACAATTTAAATTTGAAAAGATTTCAACATTTTTAATTTCTCAATTTCTCTTTAAACCAAACTTATGAAAAAGAAAATAATTGATCTAGATTAGGCCTACTGTCACTTGGTGTTTGCTAATAAAGTTATGTTATTTGCTGACTAAAATTAAATTGTGTAAACAAGGTTTTAAAATTTTAAAATGCAGTAAAAGATGTAGCAAAGCCAAATTATTTTCTTTTCCGTTTTTCTCGTTTTTTCCGTTTTTTATTATTTTCAATAAAACGACGTTTTTTCCGTTTTTTAATTTGATTTTACCGTTTTTAACAACTATGCATTTATTCATCCATCTATCCTTACACTCATTCACCTATCAAGCATTCATTCATCCACCTACCCACCCTGTACGAAGACTGAAGTCCTACCAAGATAAAATCCTTGGGCCGTGCTGTTATGCCTACTCCACTGAAACTGCTCTTGCCTTAACGCTGGCAACAGCTTCTCATCTAATGATACCTTAAATGCATGCCTCTCAGTATGCCTTGACCTTAGTGCTGCTTTTGACACTGTCGATCACCACCTACCCTCTTATCTTCATCGGTTGTTCACGGTCCAACCACTTCGCTCAACCTGCTACTCTTCCGCCCTAACATACCTCTGCCCTTCCATCACCTCATCACTAACATTTGCAAACCACTCCTTGGCACTGTCATGGGCTCTCGTGCATTCTGTGTTGCTGCCCCAAGGAATGGAATAGACTGCCAATGTTTACCTGTTGCTCAATCTCCTTTTCTTCCTTCAACAAACGTGTCAAAACTCACTATTTTTCATTGGCCTTCAAACATATGGATATCTAACTACTCTTCACCAGGTAACTCACTAACCGCCCCTCAGATTCGCATTTCTGTGTGACTTTGCGCATGTTTAAGGTGTTTGTAATAATAATAATAATAATAATATAAAAAAAATAATAACAACAATAAATAATAATAAATAAATATAATAGTAGTAAATAGTAGTAGTAGTAGTAGTAGTAGTAGTAGTAGTAGTAGTAGTAGTAGTAGTAGTAGTAGTAGTAGTAGTAGTAGTAGTAGTAGTAGTAGTAGTAGTAGTAGTAGTAGTAGTAGTAGTAGTAGTAGTAGTAGTAGTAGTAGTAGTAGTAGTAGTAGTAGTAGTGTAGTAGTAGTAGTAGTAGTAGTAGTAGTAGTAGTAGTAGTAGTAGTAGTAGTAGTAGTAGTAGTAGTAGTAGTAGTAGTAGTAGTAGTAGTAGTAGTAGTAGTAGTAGTAGTAGTAGTAGTAGTAGTAATAATAATAATAATATAATAATAATAATAATAATAATAATAATAATAATATAATAATAATAATAATAATAATAATAATAATAATAATAATAATAATAATAATAATGTTGGAATGTTTGGCATAAAACGCATCAGATGTGGAAATCTATGGATAGGGCGATCAGGAGAGAAACACCAAACTGTCAGGCAGCATATAGGTGTAAAGTGTAAACTGCTATCAATATCTATAGTTACATCATACAACTAAACTGAAACCAAAGCCCTCAGTGCCTGGGTGAAATTTGAAGGGTCTGGGATAAGCTTGCATCAAACTCGCAACCCTTGACAAGACAAAGTTGAGTCATCGATAGGGGTTCGAGGCACATCTACAATCTAAATGATCTACACGTATCCAGAATGGCGGTTTTGGCATGATGGTGGTCTGCACCTCTCTGTCCCTGGACACCCCAAAGCGTTAAACCTTTCGGCCGTTTGCGTTTTATGCCAAGCATTCGAACACAACAGCACAGCCCTAAGATTTTCTATTTCAGGGCATTCTAGGGTTTGGATCTTCGAGCTGGGTTTCAATCTTTTGGTAGGACTTCAATCTTCATACAGGGTGGGTGCACATGGTGGATGAATGAATGACTTCATAGGTGAATGGGTGCAAGGATTGATGGGTGGATCAATAAATGAACGAATGACTTGATGGGTGGATGAATGTAGGTGTGCATGAGTGGATGAACGATGAATGGCTGGATAGTCTGACGGATGGCTGCACTGCTGTTTGGTGGATGGAGACAGACCGATGGATGAATCGATGGATGGAGGGGTGGATGGAGAGCTTCAGTTCACTCTCAATCTTTGAGCAAGGTTTAGACGTTCAGATAAGGTCTCAATCTCAGGTTACTTCGATGGACAGATGGACGAGTCGATGAATGGAGGGATGGATGGACGCATAGATGGATGGATGGATGGATGGATACACGGAGAAACCAGTTGGTTGGTGTGTGGATGGATGAATGAATAGATATCTTCATGGGTGGATGGTTTCATTCATACATTCATTTAAAAAACTTACAATAGCGCCCCCTTCAAGAAACCTACTCAGAGGCGCTCTCAGCCCAACCACGGCAATAAAGCTTACATACTTGAGCAACTCAGTAAACCCCCAGTCCTTCTTAGGCTCCCATAGTTAAGTCTACATGTCACACCCAAACTGCACATAAATCAACGTCTAACCCCTCCAGTTATTTTTTTACAATTCCCATACTGGCAACTCGTAAAACACAGTTCTACTGGACCTTGGCATGCAGCAGGTCACTTCCAAAAGGAGTCCATTCTAAATGGAGGGTCCAACAATTGAGAAGGCCGGAGCTGCCTAATTGAGGAGGGAGCCCGAGGGACTAAAAGCTCTCCCCCAGCAGAAGGCCCGGCCAACTATTTAGACTCGGGCGGCAAAACAGGTATAACGATTACAAATAATCAGATTACGATTACGAATAACCAGATCGCCCTTTGGAGATTTGCTCTTCGGAACAGAGAATGTGTTCCCATGAGCTCCTCTTTTCATTTCACATGAGGGCTCGTTCTGGTTGCTTGGAACACTTCACAGAGCCAGCATGACATCACTGGAAGACTTGGCCTTGAACCTCATTTCCTGAATGCCAATCGTAAACTTGTGAAGTGTCCAGAAGACTTGAGGAGTCGCTGAATTTGCTCTGACTAAACTGACTGCAATTGAAAACAATGAGTCAATGACAAACTGATATAATTATATTTTTTGAGTCAGCAAAAAACTGCAATATAAATTCACAGTGTATATGCTCTGTGATAATTGTACTGTGATAATTTTAAAGAAAATAATCGTGAAAATAAACCATACTTGTTATGTCTAGCGTTTCTGACATTTGGTAAATACCAAATCATCAGACTTGACTTCGACTTGCATTAATGATTAAGTGAAAGAAGAAAACATAAAAATAATAATTTGCCTGCTTTCTACCAATTGCTAAAGTCCTTTGTCTTTGGCCGTGACTGGACTGGGAGCGCCTCTGAGTAGCCTTCTTGAAGAGCCGCTATAAAAATTTCCGGAATGAATGAATGAATGATAAAACAATGTGAAGATTTGGTTCTCTGCAAGTATAATATTATAATCTTTTTAACAGAAATTCTGTTGGTCTACCTGGCTATTTCTCAAGTTTTAGACTGCACTGGAGTGCAGTATGTGGGCATCCTTGCACGACTTGACTTCGGATGTTATATAGTTGCACATCGACCATAACTAGGCGTAGCTGTAACTGTATAGTTGGCCTGCGTGAAGAAGGAGCAGGTGTCACCTAAATCAATATCAACCATAACCATGTTATTAATTTCATCTTCAACCAATGTTTGCATTGACACAGCATCCACTAATTAGTAAGTAAGTAAGCCATTTATTGACAGAGCATCAAATACCATAAGATCACAATAATCAGTACAAATTCAAGAAAACAATTCCAGTAGATGAATGCACAATTGCACATATCAAAAGGTCAATCCAAAAGGGTCACATGGACCCGCTGCGGCTGGATCGACCTTTTTCTGGATAATATTTGGCAGTAGTAACAGTGCAAAAAAACAAAATGCATTGTGTGAGAGTATGATACACAAATCACAAATCAACGAACCAAGAAAGTTTAAGTCTTAACATACAGAGTTTAAGTCTTAACATACAGAGATCAAGCAGTCTTTAAATTTTTTCTTAAACAGATTAAGGGTGGGAAGATGCTTAACATCATTGGGAATATTTTTCCAAATCGAAGGGCCAGAACATTTTATCGAAAACAATTTCATTCTAGTATGTGCAATGTCAGTGCGGAAGTTTAACAAGGTTCTAGTGTAATGATCATGCACAGCAGTTCCCTGATAAAAATAATCATCAAACGTACTAGGCAACAATCTGTGATAATAGCGAAACATGAATAAAGAAATCTATTTCGGTATGCCTTAATACGTTTGCAGCATTTAATTTTCAGGAGAGATAAGCATGTAAACCTTTTATTAATGTAACACAAAAGGCAGATGGTGTACTTAAACATCAATCAGAAAACTCCAGTAGATCAAACAAGATAAAAACATCTATAGCTGCCATTATGGGCATTAGTGATGCATGTCCCACGATTCAGGATTCCCTCACCTTTGACCTTAAAAGGTTGCGTGTGAAGTTCTGTATAAAATGGCCAGATTATAAATAGTGACACACAAAATACCTTGGTTCTTGGAGAGATGAGAAATCCCAGAATCCAGTGGCACCATCCCATGTTGAGATGGTGAGATCCTTGAACATCCTTTTCTCATTATCATCACCCAATCTAGGAACCTTGAATTTCCAATGACCGCACCCTTGCCAACTGTTATCCTCCCACCCGACTTCCATTTCACCCAGAAAGCTCTGTAGTTGTTGCGGTTCACGACGTTAGGGGTTACCATTCTCTGTTTTTCGATCATTGGCATGAAAGACTGGAATTCTGATTCATGATGAACTTGGACAGCTGACTGTAGTAGCGTTCTGGCAGTATCGTAACTCTCAGAGAAGACACTGTAACAGAATTCAAAACGGTAATCAGAAATACAAGTATAGTAGGGCCTACATCCTAAATGGTGGTCTAATGCCCATGGACATGCGGCCCAGGGCTGCAGTCGTTACGAACTGATTAAGAATCTTTATAGCTCTTCTGCGGAAAACCAGAATATTTAGTGATTCATGAGCGCAGTCATTCACAATTTATCAGCGTACACAGAGTTTCAAACAAAATATATTATTACTATCAAATCTAATATAATCTGGAAACTTCTATGGCGCTGTCATTGCAAAAGCTCATGAGGAGACACGAGCATAGACAGGCGGTTTTCCGCCGCGGAAGTAAAAAAATTCTTTCCAGTGAGGCGAAATCTTCCGCCGTAATTTATTCCTAAAAACGTAGTCCACCTAAAAAATTGCAAGTTCCAGCAAACTTCGACTTACCAAAAGTATGAATCAAGAAATAAACAAGTAAGCTTAGAATGAATTCATCTGTCGATAAAAAATATTAGAACTTTTAGAGCAAAATATGCAGACGCCACTGATGGCCAAAATGGCGGCTTGCCTCAGAATTTATTTCTATAAATATGACGTCATAATACGACAGACGAAATATTATCATGAGAAGCAACGAAATGCATCAGAATAAAATTTCAGAAATGACGCCATAATATGATTGGCAAAACATCATTTAAAGGACTATTAATCGACCGGTTAATCAAGGTCTCTACATCACATTCTAAGTTTCCCACCCTTTCCTGTATATCTTCCTTTACCTTCAGGAGCTTTGCCTTTTTCGTTTCAGCCTGAAATCTACACTCATTAATTGCTTTAGCATTGCTTTCGATTTGTTTTCGAAAGCCATCGACGAATTTGCTAGCAAGAGAACCTTCGTGATTCTTATGGTCGTCAATGAAGCAGATGGCGCATACAACTGTTTTGCAATCAGCACAATATACATTCAGAACCATTTGTTCATGCAGTTCACAAACACTTGGTACTAGATCGGCCATCACTTTTTGACCACCTTCATATTCATTTATTGGTATCAATTTATGATTCTTTGTCAATTTAAATTTCCTATGTTCAGTGCAGCATTCCTCACACAACTTGTGCTTGCAGTCAACACAGTATTTATCAGCTGCTGGAATTTCTTTACTCGTTTCTTCGTTCTCATCCTCCAGACATGCATCACACAATGCTCTCGATGCATGAGACAAGACTGAAACATTTGCCATTTGTATCAGCCTCTCAATAAAGAAATTCTTAGGAAGTCCACGAAACCCATCTGATGGAATCTTGAACATTCGCCTACATATTGGACAAGGCATTTCTCCAGGTCCTTTGTTGGTTTTGAGACCAGTTTCTTGGATGCATTTCATGCAGAATGTATGAACGCATGGCAAGGCTTTCGGATCGTTGTAGACATCGGTGCATATACAACATGTAGTTATATCGTCGAGCTCTTGCTTTTTAATAACGCCACTATCTAAATCTTTCGCAGCCATTTTCTAAACTAGACAGATCCTAAAATCGAAAGCACTTTCGATTTCACTATTGGCGTAGGCCTAATGAACTCTTGGCTATCAAATGTAAATGTCATACTCCCACAAAATCTACCCAAGACGCACCTGCAAGTCGTAAACGTTGTTAATTACAAACATTTGTCCAGTCTATATCGATCGAACTAATTTAATTAGCCTAAGTATTAAAATTAAAATGCTAATATTGACTGTAGCGTAGACCATATTATTACGAATGTAATTCTGACTAAAACCTTGAGCCGAACCACTAGATGACCCTCAATGCCACGTGTTCATTGCACCTTGAGTCTATGTCAATTAACTGCGACAGGTAAACGTAATATAGCGCAAGACTTAACAGGTATTCAGCCTGCTGTTGAGCACCAAATAATCCCACAGCCAAGAAAAGTGAGTTTCAATTCTATTACATGTATATTCCTGTACTGAATGCGTCAAATTTACTCAAATCTAAAATGAAATGTAAGATAGAACAAAGTGAAAAAAGTAATTTATGCTCAACTGTATCGAAACTTATCAAATGGCCTACATGTATTTGTGGACTCTTGTTTGCGTTTAACTCTAATTTCACTTTCAGGCCTTTGTTCATTTTAATTAATAACTATATCCTTCCGATGTCACTGTTTCAACACTAGTACCAGTTTAATAGACTGTGTTTTAATATAATGTTTTCAAGGACCTGCTGATGATTTACATCATAACATTGATATTACTGCCTTTGACAAACTACGGAAGCTGGGCTCCCTACTCGCGGACCATTACGGCTTCTTCTGGAATCACCCTTTGATTCCTGTTCATTGATGTGCCTTGTAACTGTATTAATATTGTGTACACTTGATATCCATGCAAGGTTCTGAACTGAATAAATTGTTGTGATTTGAATGAACGAAGACCGATCTCGCTGCACGTGCTTGTAGACCTTTAGTCTGTTAGTCTTCATTTCAAAGTTTGATGCAACTTTTAAATAACGGCATCGCAAAAGAGACAAAAAACTGTCTGTGGATGACGTTGCTATGAGTGACAAATTTAATAGGACTACTTGTGTTGCGAAGTGTCTGGTATCACCTAGCACTTTATAAAAGACAAAACTCTGCTAGTATGATATAAAGTGGCCGAGACAAATCTGATTGCCATAAGATGTCCCATCGTTATGTGATATCTATGCTACATTTCAGCATCCCATCTATTTAATCAACTTTTATGACAACTTTTGGACTTCCGTTTCAGGTTTGTAGTCATCGGCAATGCTGCAGAGTTTGCTTCTAAATGCATATTAGACATCGATTTAGTGCTGTATATATTTTCTTTTAGTTTCTAACTGCACTGCGTTTACATCGTAATGTAGTCAAGAGTCAAGAGTTATATTTAGCGCTATTCTCGAGCTTAGGCCTACTGATTGAAAATATAGTTCAATCAGTTGACAACAGTTACTGTTATCAATGTCCGTTTTGAAGCAGGAAGAGAAGTTATTTTCTGGAAGAAAAAGAGGGCAAGAGTAATCGATGCTAGGGAGTGAGTTAACGGACCAAATATACCAAAAATATGCGACTGTATGAAAACTAAGAGTAATATACAAGACTAGAATAAGTGTTCGAATAAGTTATAAGCATTCGAAATCCAACTGTAGTTAGACTGAAGAGTAGGGTTAGTGTACGCGATGGGGCATTGGGGCACAGGTGCTTTCGGTTCTGTATCTGATTATCGGTAAGGACGAGGGTCGAAACAGTGTTTTTGCCTGATAATAATTATCTTAACGTATCTCCATTAGGGTGGCAGTGAAAAAAGTATTTTTTTAATAATGCCTGGGACATCCCCCGTTCTGTTCGTATTGGTAGTAGAAACTCAGGTGCAAAATCTTAAAAAAGAAATTTTTCATAGAAAAATTATGCGTTATCGTTGCCGTAAAAATCAACTTTTTTATTATTTTCAGGAGCTGGATGAAAGTTAAACACTTCTATGGCCTACTATTTGATTTCTGTAATATGTGATGGTTCGCTAAGGTTAATCAATCACCTCTAAGGAGGTGACCTGACCGACGTCCTAGGACGGAGGCACGGACCCGACCTGGGTTGATTAACCAAAGACCTCCGTACCCACCTTCTCGTGGTGCGAACTGTTAGTAACCCCCCCCTACAGGGGGGCGAACGAACGGGTACGGCAGGCAAAACCAGAGGAAGGCAATGGCAAATCACCTCTGTACTTTTGCCAAGAAAACTGCCATGGAAAGCACGAACTATGAAAAAACGATAACTGAGAGAGGCGACGAGAGATCGGAACGCATGGAGAAGGCTGACTATGGCGGTCGCTAGGATTCAGCGAATCGACGGCACAAGGTGACAAGGTGAATATGTGATGAGTGCTATGTACCATGGGCAATTGGATACCTTATTCTCTGACGATTGGTTTTATAAATAAATGATTAAATAATAAATATATATATTAGAACAAACTGGAGCTGAGGAGTAAATAAATAGTGCAAGGCTGCGTTCATGAAAACAGACATGACAGGTTTTTTCATTTGTTAAAAGTCAATGGCAAAACTATTCGTGAAAGTGCACGCATGACAGTTGGAACAGTTGCGGCTTTTTGGAATAAAGCTCACTCACCTATGACTACAATGCAGCATGCAATCGGGAGATAGATCGATATTCGTTTTATTTTCTGACAGGTTGACAGTTACGTTAGAAAGAGGTGTTACCTAATTAAACCATTAGAGGACGAAAACAGTCAGGTATACAGTCAGGTGACTTTTCTTTTTCGAGGGGCCTTTCGCACTGGAAGCGCGTCTGATTAGGTTGTACTGCGAGAGGCGCTTTATAAATCCGTAAATAGAATAGAATAGGTGAGATCGAGGGCAAGCGTTTGTGAAGTACACGTGGGATAAAGTTCTTCACGTCCTTAGCAGGCAGTTCAAAGTCTTGGGCGGAGGTTAAACCGTCGTAGCACAACTGGCGGAAAAACCCTCGTAAGACATGGCATGCATTCCTTATTACTTCATGGAGCAGGCACTCCTCAGCTGCACCCACCATCTCCTCTACTCCTGGCGATTGCGGTGGGAGGAAACCCATCCTCTGCATCGTATGGGGGGGGGGCTTGAGAAGATCTGCAATGAGTGAAGGAATTCACAAAAGGCAGCATAGAGAAGTGGAGAAACACAGAAAGTCAAAGAGCAAAGATTTCATACACTGTACGAGAAAACAGTTAATATTTCACATTCTGATGCGGAAGTGTTAACCCGTTTTGGACCAAAACTTTATTAAGAAAATTATTTATGAACTGTGCTATTTATTGGGGCCTTGATAGCTATGTTTGAACGTAGGCCTATGTATTATGTTTTTTGACTATTCTCAAATAAGGTATGCAAATTTGCATATGTTCGTTTTACGAACATTGGGCTAATATAATAGGCTGCTAACAACATGTGAAATATTGAACATGTGTAGCGTTCTCGCCTCGAGGGGGCGCTAGCTGTTGTGAGGGAATAGGTCTGAAAACTACCGGGCAGAGTTCTGGGTCATACCTTGGTTCAAATCCGAGTAATTCTGGCGCTACGCCTCTAAGTCTAGCGCTACGTCGTACTACAGGTGCAGGAAGTACCTCATTCCTACGTGGATTTAGATTTACTTTCCTTTTTACCAGGTGGCGCTGCTAATAAGTGGTTGTCCGTGATTCTCGGACTGAGAATAGTAGCCTCCCTTCTAGGCTGACTTGGGGTCGTTTGTCCCTCACAAACAGGCTGAATCCCCCTCTCTATGGGAAGGAAGGTAGTAGATTCCATTTCCTCTGATAAGGACATGTCAAGCAGATATGGGGTTCGAATCCTATGCCTACTTTCTGTGGTAGGCGAGCTAACCTCTAAGAAAGGACTAGCGCTATCAACAAGGTCCTTACACCTTTCAGCACAAATCATCCGCAATCGCTCATCACATTCAAGCATTGATAACCAATTTCGTATTGATTCTGCATCCATTTTTGTGCATTTATTATTAAATAAAAGAAAATTATACCAGGTTAATTGTCCTGATTTATGTCACAAATTATACAGTTCGTTTCTCAATACTTGCTATCTATCCTTGGAGCTCGTGCACTAAAGGGACCTCTTTCTCTTCCTTTGCCTGGATTAGTTTCATTAAACTTATTAAAGAAAGAAATTTTGTCGCCAATCCCAATAATGCGCAGTTTCGAGAATGTTCTGTGTTAGGGTCTACGTGACCAGCGTCAGGAGCCGTCGCTTCACCAGTTCTCGCTTCGATTTCGATCCAAGTTCCTCACCAACCGGCCATCGATGAGCGATCGATTCACCCCGCTCTTCGGTTGTGATTTGTAGTCGAATTTCTCAACTTTATCATCGAAATACTCGAAGTTTAACTTCACCATTCGCCTCGCTTCTATCAGCTCCAGCAACGTCAACAGGCCAACTCCAACTCACTCGGTCAACAGGTCACTCTCTGCATTAATTCAGCGCCTCTAGCGACTGACGGACAACCTGTCATCTTTCCTCAAAATAATCAGTGGCGCCATCTATCACTCAGTAATTAAACATTTGTAGCAGGAACCCATTTCTGCTACACATGTATGAAATTACATTGTAACATTTCCATTGCCATTATATTCGATTGCCCCTGGCTGCTGTCTTCATCGCACTGGATTTCATGAGAGGGCAGTCTCACAAGCATGCAGTTCCCCCGTATTGTCCCAGTGGCAGCAAAAACTGTATCCTTCAGTGTTGTGAGGAGTTCCAATGAAGTGAAGAAGTTGTCGAAAGTAAGATTGTGACACTGGGGATGTTCAACTGTCATCCTCACCACGTGTTGAATCCTTACCTGTGTATTGAGTGTTACTCCACAGCCATCAATTTAGGGTCCTTAATTATTTTTTTTACGCACACGCACGAACACGCACGCCCACACACACACACACACACACACACACACACACACACACACACACACACACACACACACACACACACACACACACAGTGGCGTCTAAGCCAGGATTTCAGGTATGGGGGCTAAAACCCCAAACCCTTCCCTTTCTCCAATCCTCCCTGGCATTTTCAGTGATTTCCCACTTTTGTTTGGGGGCTGAGCTGCAGATGGGGGAGCTAAGTCCCCCACCCATGCCCCTGTCACCGTCACTGCCAAGACACACACACACGCACACACACACACACATATATATATATATATATAGGCTATATATATATATGATTTGGTTGATACATGTAGCTCAAGATCAGAAATATGCATATGTAAATCAACGTTGACTTGACTTGACGCCATCAGTACCGTATTGGACCAATGTTCGTAAAACGAACATGACCCAGATATAAAAAATTTACGACTCCATTTATTACAGTATAATTCTGCAAATGTCATGTGCTTTGTGCTAAATATGTGCACTTGTCAAATGCCCATTAGCTCGTGAGATATCACACATCTAACCAAAATTACAAATTTTCAAACAACAGACAGTGAACATACCTGGAATTGAGGTATTTAGCATAAGACAAAAACAGTTCAAAACTTTCAAAACAAATGTTTTTGCGATTTATCCGACAAATCAAACCTTTCGCTGGCATAAGAACACTTGAACAGACAACTAAAGTGATGACCCAACTAATTTGATGTCATCAAAAAATGTGTTCGTAAAACGAACATTGGTCCAAAACGGGTTAAATAAAAATCCTGAGGACAGAGCATTTCTGCAGGCTCAGCTTGGAGATAGAGGGATGTCTAGTTCAATGGCACAAGTGGATAACAAATTGAAAAACAAGATGATGAGAAACAAAAGAGAGACAAGATGAGATTAAGGCCAGCGTTTATCAAGAGACATTGATGCGAACTATTACTACTACTCCAATGTCCAGGGCCAGTGGTATTAAAACAGCAGCCGAGTTATTTTAATCTGATTCTTCAGATCGTGATAACTGTGATATAGACAGCATCGAAAACTCTGAGTCTGGTGATGAGACAGAAACACCAAAAACTAAAAGACCTCGCCCAAATAATATTATCGGTCCTCAAGTAGCATGAAGGTCAGGATGAAGGTTAGCGATAGAAATGCGTGGAAACAGAACAGCATCCAGTTGGAGTGTGAGCAGACTGAAGAAAGGTTGAGTGTGGTGAATGAAAAGACAGGAAGGGGAGTGGCACTGATCCCAGAATAAAATAAAATGCTGATCAAGAATGAAGGTCAAAAGCAGGCTGTGTTACAGCTGATGTCTGAGCATCGAAAAAATGTGTGGACCCATAAACGTCCCAATAAATATTTTAGTGTGTTAATGTTTTAATAAAACTGACAAACAAGTTTATAATAATTATTATCAAAATGGCTCAATAAATATTTGAATGTGTTAATGTTTTAATCAAACTGACAAATAAGTTTATAATATTATCACAATTGTGCTTACGATCCTTGTCTACAATTTAGAAAACTTGTCATCTCATATGGCACACGTAAATGATGGAATATTTTTATTATATTTTGCATATCAGCTTAGTTTATCAAAAGGAACATAACCTGGGGCTATCCCATCAATTTACTAAAACTACTTGTTTGAGCACCACCCTAATCTCCATTTTTGAAATTACGAGAAAAACGAGGTGGAAGTGTATCGTATCGTATCGTATCGTATCTAAAAATTTGTAGAAGTGTGGGTAGCATTGACGAAGAAATAAGAATTCAGTGCAAGAAAACGTCACATTAGAATATCAACATTGCACAAAAATTAACAATTGCAGGTGTTTTGGGGAATTTTTGAAAAATGTTTGAGTTACAAAGATTACAAATTCTCGTCTTTAAAAGATAGACATGAAATGATAAGCAACGACCAATTATGAACGAATGTGTTCGTTAAAATGTTCATGAATAGGCTATAGTAATGATTTTTGAGTGAAAAAATTGTAACGCTGGATATGCGACACTATAACCCAAACAAGAGCACAGTGTCACAATGTATATTGTTGTATTTCCTGCGTTCAATCAATGATGAAGTTTCTCATACAACATACAACACAGACACTGCTACACCATAGAGATACGCCAAAGGTTTCTGGAAGCAGGACATACGACAGTTTTCGTAGAATATCTTTAAAACGACCTGTCTTATTGAAACTTATGACAGATACAAAAAAATGCTGTTACATATCAACTCTAAAGAACTTTAAAAAAAGTGGAAATACGACAAGATATTTCTCAGGCGACGATATCCTGAAGGGGCGATCTATCAAGCTTTTTGATGATTGATTGATTCATGCTGCACGAGAGTTTTACGGAATCTGGCAGAATTCCACAGAAATTGTCTCCGACGATTCCATCAAAAGGTTCTTCAATGCAACATGACTTGTCGGACGGGAACATCTCTAAACACGAACAAATTACCTAGTCCAACTATAAGTAAATTTTGTAATTCATCATGTTTCACTTGTAGGCCTATAATTATTCATTTCGACATTGGCATCTTATCGTCATTCTCGAACTGGTAGGGGCCTATTAAGTCGGTAAGCTTAGCTGTTAGCCATTGAAAGGCTGGAAATTCTGTTATTGGAATGACACATTTTATTCGTGATCGAAATCTCGAGATTTCATCAACGCTTAATCAAAGCTATGTATTATACTGGGGTATCAGCTAAGAACACAGGCGCCCAGGAAAAAACGGCAAGCAGGTAAGGTCAGGTTTGGTTCCTGGTTGAACAATGAACAGGCATACGGTTAAGCTACCCGTTAGAGTTGAAGCAGCGAGAGAAGTAAAATAAGATGAGGAATAACGATAGGATTTGTATAATGGGAATATTTTCATTTCTCAAAGAATTGTTCGGGTGAGATTCTTTGCCACCGTTGTTCATTGAATGGTTGCCTAGCTCATATTCACTTCTTAACAGCTTCACAGGACACCTAATCTTTCCATGACATTTATTATAATTTGACTGTAAAGAGAGAATCGATAAACACCTCTTCTATATTGATGGCGGCACTATGGCTATATGAGTTTTTGTTAAATAGGACAGGCCACGTCAAGACTCATGACGCCTCTTAAATGTGATTTAAGAAGACAACGTCGCAATCGAACCGATAGCCTGGCCGATTTCCAGTGCATAAACTTCGGTTTTCGGTTTTAAACAGAAGCGAGATCAGAACCGAGACCAATGAGCTCTCGAATCAGCGAGTATGTATCAACTTGCATCACAATAGATCATCTATGTGCGACTGATGTGTTCAGTGAATCATGGCAAACACGTCAGCGTCCGTTCTGTTAACCTTAACGTGTACCACCCATTTTCTGGAAACTCACTGCACTTTTTTAATAACCTTGCTCAGAAGTATTGCTGGCGGATGAGTTTTCGCAAAAGACACACATGAGGTATGAGATTAATTGAATCCTAATTTAGGCGTAGTTGTGCAACAGACCGAAAACAGCTAGAAAATCATAGTCATTGTAGTTTTAAAAGCTCACTAAGGTGAGACACACTGTGAGTACTTATCAAAGGGCTTCTCAAGCATAAACATGGGTTCCAATGCAGATGAACTTAGGTCTACTATACACGAAACTAATCCGATCAGTCTACGTCTTTATGCAACATCATAGAGTCCAACAAACACCACAATGCCACAAAATAGGCCACAATATGTCCTATTCGATTGTGTGCTGGATCTTTAAACCAACGATTGCGGACTTCAGTCTGCTGAGTGGACTCCATATAAAGACGTTGAACAATTTCTTCACGCATACTTGTCTAGTACCTCAAAGTCGCGTATATTTAACTCGCGGACCTAGAAAGAGCAAAAATAGATAAATGCGGACAAGGTGCTTTTTGGAAAAACTGCAAGAGGAGACGAGAGCTAACCTAGATTCGAAAACAATTAATACTCTTAAAAAGACCTGTGATGGTGTTAATGGCAATGCTTCACCTGCATCAGCCAATTCATTGAGCTGCAGAGACAGCTGCGCAAGCGAACAAATTAATATTTCGTCAATGGCGCACGACCTTTTCCTTAAGTAACCATTTCTAGAACGTTTGACTGAAATTAATAACCACAGTTATTTGGTAAACTAATATAACCCTTTAGGCTATTTAGCTTAAGATATAAGACAACCAATAATCTACGTATTGTCTGCCAATATGCCCTAAGGGAGCAGATGTAGGGACCATATGAGGCCCGTATAGAACCCACATGGTAATGTGATACGGAATTGTCGGAATGACAATCACGTTCTGAGGAGCCTCTTTCCACCTCTCGCCAAATCTCGTTACAACCTGCGTCCTAGACAGCATCCATTTGTGCTACCAGAAAAGAATGTTAAAAACCTTATCCCTAGAGTCCTCTTTTACCGTTATCACTGACAGGGTTCTGTTAACTCTTTTCATTTATTTGTCTGGTTTATGCTTCGACATGTAACTGGGTGCGGTGTGCCACCCAGATTTGTCTCTTTTTCAAATTAACGAATATATATATAGGGCCGACATGGGTCCATCAAATGCCCTTGAAAATGCTGGCAGGACTATAGCTGCAGGAAGCTGGCTTACATGACCGGTGAACACCTCACATTTCAAATGAGTAAGTATATGAAACGACAACCCTACCCGCTTGATCCGAGGCCTTGCAAAGACCCACTGACAGGGGCAAAGAAGGCAGGAAAACAGCATGGACCCACTAAAGACAAGGCGGAATGAAAGACAGAGGTGCTTTTATACCACTGGTTAGACTCTACGTGGTGCCTAAATGTTTCCAAAGGGATATAACAGCCTCTGTAATATTTAGCCTGTTCTAAATGTACCATATAGATCAGGTACCACGTACATAAGTGTTTAAGCCTTTTTTATAGAAGTTGTAGAGACAGCTCTACTCATTGTTCGTGCTCTATCTAACTGAATTCAGTTTGTAGTCATCCGCTACTGTCATCTGGCATTTTGGAAATAATGTTAACATAGTCGGCCCTCGGCAGTTCTAATATTTAGGCATATGCCAATACAGTTTCAGGCTTGTCAAATGTCAGTGGGCGCTGGACAGTGGACAGCATTCCGTATACATCATTGCAGAAATCAAGTGAATACAATGCTTCGAGATATTGTCGCCAGAAATTGAATTTGAATATTAGGCATACGTAAGTCTTCAGAACAATCCTCCAGTCTTTCTTTATGATTATGCTGACTAACTAACTACATTTAGGCCTAGGTCTAGTTATGTTTCAGGTATTAATAGCGTTGAGAATTATATAATTTCTGACCTATAGCCTACAGTTTTGTGGCATGCTTATTGCTTAAGCTACTCGTTATAAACTTTCTAATTATTGTATAGCCGACTATATTGTGCAAACTCTGTTAGATTTTGGCCCTGCTATTGTTTACTGTCTTTGGGTCTTCGTTAGAATATTGTCAAATGCAGTCATTTTTTCTGTCGTCGCTTATTTCAGACTGTCTGTGCATAGACTAGCCATGATGACTGCTTCTTTGTAAACCGCATAGGCCTATCCACCGCTGTGAGAAAGTTATTTTATGCAGGCCTGTGCAGATCTGCCAGATTGTATTTACCGAAGGTAAGATGAGGCTATAGTTGTGTTGAGGTGAAGTCAAGTCAGGTAAGTTGACGTGAAATGATGTGACTGTGAGAATGTGAGATGAGGTGAGAATATGAAGTTTAGATGCGAGGTGAGGCTAAGGATTGTAATATAACGCAATCTCTTAATTAAGCCTGTTTATTTCACGTAACGTTAAAGAATAGGTCTAGTATAATTTGTGTTGTAGGATCTCTCAGTCGTAATAATTGTAAACTCTAATTTTTTTAAGCGGTACTGTGAAGTTAAGCTGAGCGCACCAACTTATTCATGAGTGTTGCGTCGAGTCAGATGGATTGTCCACTGTTATGTCCAGTGATTCCAAGTAAGCTCCGTGTCCGGTTGCAAAATCCGGCCCAAAAGGGAATATTTGGTAGGCGAAAGATTGGATGGGTTAGGATAGGAATTAAAGATCAGTACAGCAAATACGATATGTGATAATAGTTTGAGCAAACCAGTTTTCAATTGACAGAAATAGGCCTTCTTATACAAACAAGAATAATAGGCTAACTGTATTGACAGCCGATCTGTTTTAGTAAAATCCCGCGGAAGATTTAGTTTAATAGAAGGGGAATGTAATGTAATGTAACAAAACATTTATATAGCGCCACTTTGGGGTCTCACAGAAGCGCTCAACACGTGGCCATCAACGTGTCAAAATGTTTACAAATTAGGTCAACGAAAAAAATTAGCACATCATTTTAATCACTATGATAAACATGTAAAATCACCGTCCTAAATGTTAGTTAAGAGTCTACATAAATCTATTTATAATACATACGTAAATTATTAGCCAATAATCTAAGCACTGGAATACAGATAGAAGTCTAAAAAATGGTATTAAGCAATATTTGTTTTATGCAGAATCCACCTATGAAATGAATTCTATGAGCCTTGTAAATCGAAAGCAATCTCTTTTTCAACAATGGCGTCATTATACGTATTTTAAGCGTGAAATAGACCTGTTTGCTAATGCATCATTCTATTCTAATCCAGACACTATCAATCGTACGGTTGTAGGGCTTGTGGGTTCTGTGTGAGGCCTACAGCACCTCCGTCATCCTTCACACAGACGTTGTTTCGCTCGGTTACGTATCGATAGTCCGAAGGTTCGATAGTCCGAAGGTTCGATAGTCCGAAGGTTCGATAATCCGAAGGTTCGATAGTCCGAAGATTTCATGGTAAAACATATATGTATAATGTATATGTACGTATATATGTATATGTACAGTATATGTATATATATATGTATGTATTATGTATATATATGTGTTTGTATATATATATAATATATATGTTTGAATATAAATATGTATTTGTATCTATATATGTACATATATGTATATATATGTATATATATTTGTATATATACGTATTTAGCTATATATGAACTTATGTATATATGCATATAAGTTTTATATAAATATGTATTTATATACATATATATATATGTACATATGTATATATATAATATATATATTATATACATATATGTGTGTGCATATGTATATACATATATATATTCATATACATATATGCATATATATATATATATATGTATATACATATATATTTAATTAATTATATTTAATTATATATATGTAATTATATATATATATATATATGTATGTATACATAATATTATATATATTTTATTATTTTATTTTAAAAATATTATTATTATGAATACTATAAAATAATAAATTATATATAATTATTAATATATAATTATAATTATAATATAATAACTATAATAGTATAATCATATTATAATATATTAATATTATATATATATTAATATATAAAATTGATATATATATATATTATATAATATATTTTATATTAATTAATGTAATTTATATATAAAATATATATTCATTATTCATTATTAATATAATTATAATATTATATAATTAATATTATTATAATTATATAATTATTATATAATACACAATTATTAAATTATATATAATATAATATATAAACACATGTACATATGTATATACATAATTATATTAATAATATATATTAATATTATTGATATTATATAATTTCATAGTATTCATTATCCATCAAACGTTGATTAATTATTATATAATAATATACATAATAATTATTTTATAATAATATATATTATTTATTATTATATTTATATGTATATATCTGTGTATATAATATATATATAATTATAATTATGTTATATTATATATATAATTAATATTAATATTATTAATTAAATTAATATTTAATATATAATAATTAATTTTATTTTATTGTTATATAAATTATTAATTATAAATTGAATTATAATATATATATTATTTACTTATATACATATGTACATATATATATTATTTATGTTAATATAATTAATTATATTAATTTAATTATATATTTATAATTTATATACATAAATATAATTATATAATAATATACAATATATATAATTATTATATAATAATTATTATATATAATATATACATATGTGTGTACATATATATACATAGTATATATATACATGTGCACACACATATATGTATATAATATTTATATTATAAATAATTATGTACATATATATAAATATAAATACATATATATATATGCAAACTTATATACATATATATCCATATGTACATATATATAAATACATATATATATATATATACAAACTTATATACATATGTACATATATATATATAAATACGTATATATACAAATATATATACGTATATATATCCATATATATATATACATATATGTACATATATAGATATAAGTAAACAAACATATATACAAACATATATATACATATACATTCATATATATGCATATACTGTACATATACATATATATGTACATATACTTATATGTTTTACCTTGAAATCTTCGGACTATCGAACCTTCGGACTATCGAACCTTCGGACAAGGAATTTATCAACGTAAAATACGGAATTACTCATAAACATATATTTGTACATCGCCTCTATGTTTTACTATGAAATCTTCGGACTATCGAACCTTCGGACTATCGAACCTTCGGATTATCGAACCTTCGGACTATCGAACCTTCGGACTATCGACCTGTTCCCGTTTCGCTCATGGGCTTAGTCTATGGCAATACCTGAGAATGTACGCCCCGTCTTCTTTACTGTGAAGTTTCCACGCATAAATTCATGGTTCACAGCAGGATAGGTGTTTGCAGCTACTTCTATTGGAATCTTTACACCTTACTAAGTACATTTTGACACCAAGATCAAGATTCTAAGTGAACGAGAAATTGAGACATTGACAAAGATTTATCTCTGTCGGCCATTTTGGAATATGGCTGCCAATTTCGTATCTATAATTGTTTGCAATTAGTTCTATTGGTATCCTTCTCCTTGAATATGTATGTTTAGAAACCAGGATCACGATCCTAATTGAAGGAGAAGCTGAGATATTGAACAATATGTATTTTGGTCGCTCATTTTGTAAAATAGCTGTCGTATCCGCCAGAAGGCCGTGAAAATGTGTGTCCCGGGCTTTTAGACTCGTGTTCCCATGTACTATCTGGAAACAAATGGGTGCATTGGTTGCCAGATGTGAAATGTTTTTCAGCTCCCGTACCCAACTACATGAAACTGACATCAAAGAACTAATTATTCCTATGCTTCATAGCTATCCAACTGCAAAAATAATATTTTATTATTAATACAATTTAGTGCTGCACTTCCTTCATCTGCGCTGGTAGACAGACTCATTATAGCTTTGCAAGCATGATTGTATGGTCAAACAAACGTCGGTTTTCGGATAACTTGTTCGAACAGTTGCAGTTCTTAACGAAAATTAAATAAATAATTTCAAACAGCGTAACACAAATGGACAGAGGAAATAAAGCATATGTTTTCTGTATGAATTTCTTGATCCCAAAATTATGTATGTAATTTGTAATTTGTTGTAATTGAAATGACGTAATTTGTAATTTGTACTTTCCAGAAATTTATAAAGTAATTTGTAAAGTTGTCTTTTAATCACCAGCTACTGTCATCTGGCGATTGGGAATAATATACATATAATTATAGGCCCTTAGCTGGCGGTTGTAATATTAAGGCCTATACAGTTTGAGGCATGAGAGAATGTCATTGGGTGCTGAACAGCAATCCGTATACGTCATTGCAGAAACCATTTCTGAAATGAGCACAAAAGGCTTCGATATGTTGTCGCCAAAAATTTGATTTGGAATATTTGGTCTGCATAATTCCTCAAAACAGTCTTTCCGACTCCAAGACTTTCTTTATATACATTATACAGCTCAACTTCATGTAAGCTTAGGCCTAGCTATCTTTTAGGCATTCACAATTTTGAAATAGCGTTGAGAATTGGCGCCGTAACAAAACGGCGCAGGACAAAACGGCGCAGACAAAACGGCGCAGACAAAACGGCGCAGACAGAACGGCGCAATTCAAACTACCTCGACAAAACGGCGCAGACAATACGGCGCAGTACAAAGATTATAAAAAAAGAAGGAAACTTACATACTTTGGGCATTTGATGAGGAAACAGGGAAACTGCCTGGAAAAGGAGATCATACAGGGAACTGTACCAGGAGCACGGACGCGGGGAAGACCGAAAATGGGATGGCTTAACAACATCAGCATGTGGATGAATATGCCTTTTCATCGATTGTTGACGGAGACGGAAGATAGAAAAAGGTGGAGAAGACTTGTCCATGGAGCGACCAACCCTCGGATCGAGGATGGTTGAAGACAAGACAAAGATTATGATACCCTTTAGTGATTGTTTGCTTATTAGCGATCAAAAAGTGCCGCCCGATGTGATAAGTTGAGTTCTACCATAGACTCGCTCGATTGAAATGACAATGTATGAACTATGAACGGTAAAGTCGTAGTTTACGCTGCTAAATTATTCTAATGTCTTTAATGCCGTACTTGACGTTGGTAAGTAAGCAGTCTACCTATTTGCATGTTAACTATCATCAATCCAGCTTCCATTTCATCTAAAATATTTTCATCAATCCTACTTCCATTTAAGTGGAAAAAATTACTTTTCTATCAATCCAACTTCTATTTGACGAAGGAAATATTTTTCATCAATGGAACTTTTATTTAAGCAAAGATATAGGCCTATTTTCATGGAAGGTAAGATGAGGTTAGCTGCTTTGATGTTCTAATTGCGAAAACAATTATTTTGATCAATCCAGCTTCTATTGAATCGAAAACTTAATTTCATCCATCCAGCTTCTATTTACGGAAAAAATTATTTCGATCAATCCAACTTCAATTTTCAACACAGGAATGTTTTCATCAATCCCACTTCCAATTAGGGAAACAATTTTTTCATCAATCCAGCTCCCATGTTAAAGTGACAATATCAAATAATTTAGCAACTTAAACTACGACTTTACCCTATGAACTATGAGACTTGATGAAGTTTCTCAGTTATTCAGTTATTTCTAGTATATATTTTATTATATATTTTTGCTGTTTCTACCATTAAACTACTATAAACTATTGTTCTTTAGTTCAGTTTTGCGCCGTTTTGTCCTGCGCCGTTTTGTCCTGCGCCGTTTTGTTGCTGCGCCGTTTTGTCTGCGCCGTTATGTCTGCGCCGTTTTGTCCTGCGCCGTTTTTTGTCGTTTTTATCATTTGTTACTTATACAGTTTTTAAACATTCTTATGTTATCCATGATGGCTGCTTCTGTGTAAACCGTAATGTATCCACAGCTGTTAGGAAGTCTTTCTATGTAGACCTGTGCAGATTGTATTTCCAGAAGGTAAGATGAGGTTAGCTGCTTTGATGTAAAGTCAGCTAGGCAAATGTTGACGCGAAATGAAATGAAGTAAGGCGAGAATGTGAGATGAGGTGAGAATGTGAAGTTTAGGTTGAAGTAAGCCAAAGTATGGTAATATGAAGGAATCTCTTAGGCTTGTTTATTTCACGTCTCTATTAAGAATCGGTCTAGGCTATAGTATGTGGAGATCTGGTTCATGTGTGAAAGTATCTGTCAATCGTAATCTTATCGTAATCGTAAACTCCAAACTTATCAAGCGGTACTCTTAAGCTAAGCGCAGGGCACCAATTTATTGACGAATGTTGCGTCGAGTCCACAGATTCCAAGTAAAGATCCGTGTTCGGTTTCCAGAGAGAGAGAGAGAGAGAGACCAGATCTACGAGAAAGCTTGAACGACGGAAGATTGGATGGGTTAGGAGAGGAATTAAAGATCCGTACAGTAAACACGTGATAAACTGAAAATATGCTTAAAAGTGCTTAAGTGAACAGGGCACTGTATAATACGTTTGAGCAGACCAGTTTTAAATGGACGTGAAAGACTTAGGCAAATACAATAACAGGCGAACAGTAGGCCTATTGACAGCGGATATATCTTAATACAATTCTGCAGAAGGTTTAGTTTAATAGTATGGCTATGCCAGCAATTACGTGTCAAAATATTAACAAATGAAGTCAACCAAAATAACTAACGGTAACCATCATATTAATCGCAATGTTGAACATTTAGAATCAATTTCCAAAATATTAGGTAACGGGTCTACATAAATCCTTATTTAATACATAAGCACTTAAATAACAAACCATTAAATTAAGCTCTGGAATACAAGGAGAAGTCTAAAAATTGCAGTAAGGCAATATTTAAGTAATGCAAAATCCATCTATTAAATCATTGCTATGCACTGTATAGATCGAAAGCAATTTCTAATTACACAATGGCCTCATAATTATGCATTTTAAGCGTGAAGTAGTCCATTTGGTTCTGCGCCGTTCTATTCTAATCATTATATATTTATAGCGCCTAAGTATTTTGCTGCAAATAGCTTATAAAACATCTATGGAAAACGCCATTGTAATATGCAATAATCTATAAATAGGCTACTTCAGCTCTCACGACTTACGCAACAAGCCTTAAGCTATATTTATTACTTAAAATTTGCATCCAAACATCAGTAATTGCTATGCCAACGTATCTGATGCAATGTCTAAACAATATAATTGCAACACAAATAACCATATGAAAGCATTATTAAATTTCTATACTACTTCATATATGGACAAATAAATTATATTGCAGTCAGCAGTTTTCAACCCCAAAGAGACTACTAAAGATGTCATCTCAAAACTTAGCTCGACGTCAATAAATTTTATTTCGCACAATGCTGAGAATGTCATAGAGTATCAAATTCTTGCATTTATTTTCCTCGAGATCTTTTTCGTCAGATGGAAACACCTGCTGCTTATTATATCTTCTAGCTATATCTTGATGCAATTCTTGAAAGAACCAGCGCATCAATTCGTCAAATGCAGTTATACAGTGTACGTCAAATTTCCAATCGCTGAAATGGTTTTGCTTCGCTTCTGACCAAAGTATTCCATTTCCGTCTTCATATTCTCCAAAGCAAACAAGCAATTTATCTGACCTGTTGTGACATGCTTCACTACTTAATTTCGACGAAACTTTGCCTCTTGAACCTTTGAGTCCCATTGGCTGATGACATGAATGATGTTTTTCTATTTCGGAGCACTTACCTTTTTTTAACTGATGATCACGAGATCCCCAGCATAAAGCCCCGCACCAAAAGCAATGCTCCGTGCATCCCAATCTGTCCATAATCTCCGAGTCGTCAGAAGCTAATGGAAACACAATATTTTCTCTATCATCTGTTTCAAAAAAAGACTTTAATTTGCATATAATACTCTCTCTGAATGCTTCAAAATTATAATCTTTTAGATCAAGCTTGCTGTAGTAATGATCGTCGCCGACCTTGATGTGCTCCTCAACAATTCGGATGATTTCAATTTGTGTAGTGGAGCTTGAAATTTTCTGTACCAACCGGTTTAATTTTACTTCCAAGATAGATTTGTACGTTTTCATAACTCTCTCCTTCCCATCAAAAGAGTCAATTCGTTCTTTGTACCATTTCTGAATTTCAGATTTTGGATTTTGAAAGTGCCGTAAAGCTCTCTCCTTCTTTCCTGCTACAACCTCTACAGCCAGTTCCTCAAAGTAGCATAATCTCACCTTTTCGCTGCTTGTGTTCCACGATATATTTTTAATCAAATGAACTTTTTCATCATAACCTGTTTGGATAGCCTTTTTCTTCATTGCGTTCCATAATTTTTTTGCCACAACCTCTCCTTCACCTGCGCTGGAGAATCCAGACTTCAATCTGATCTCAATCTCTGTCATATAATCCTGCTTCTTTTGTTTTAAGATTTCAAATGGTTTATTCTGACTATCCCAAAGCATCTGCCGCTCCATCATCTTCTTCCTGAACTGTTGTAAGGCATACACTTGAAGACTGATCTTGAAGGTATCTTGGAGCTTCATGCGAAATCTGTTCTCAAAACATTCAATTGCATCGGGAAACTCTGCTTTAATATCGCCCACCATTCCTTCTTCAAAGTTCAATCCAGTTTTACAGAAGTTCACACATCTACTTCTAAACACAGTATCAATCAACTGGTCTATTGCACTTATCAAATTGTTCAGTTGATCTTTGCTAAGTTTATATTTCAAATGTCTGACCATGTCCCAGATAGATTTAGTAGCTTTTGAATTGGCTAGATGATCGAACGTGATTTCGCTTTCCATGTCCTTTATAACAGTTGGAAACATTCCACTATATTCTCGATGCAGAGTTTCATTTAATGTTGCCTCTAGGTTGGGTCCACCTTCCATGCCTGCTGCAATATCCTGAAGCTCTTCCCAGATGTTTTTTATAATTTGCTTTTGTTCTTCTGCTGAATAAATTCCGCTTGGTCTTTTCAACAACGCTTCTTTGAGTTCTTTTGTTATTATACTTGAAAAATCAGAAAAGCACCCTTGCCTGCCTGATGATCCATCAAACGTCTGCATAAGCATCTTCAGAGAAATCTCATGTAGTCTGGTGTTGTACCATTCTAGAGAACGCTTAGTGTCTTCTTTCCATTCTGTGTTACTGAGTTCTTCTAATAATACAGCATGACTGTCGTTAAACTGTCTGCAGGATTCACAGTTATTTGGACACCAGTGCGGAATTAGTCGCACTTGTTGTTCTATATCTTCCAATAGCTTTTGTCGTTGCTCCGAGTCTGATCGCGTGTTTCTGTTCTCCGCTATCAGAGAGCTGATTTGTTTTCTTATATTCTTCGAGAATATTTGTCTGTGATATCGGATCGCACGATCGAGTACCTCCTTTACTTTCGCGATTTTCTTCTCAAAATATAGGAAGTCGGTAATGTGCTTAACATTTCTAAAATTCAGTGCAAAGTTTTCTTCTTGTACACAGGTCCAATAGCTTTCAAAATGACTGCACCAACGTTCAAATAAGCATTTGTTGCCGGAAGTTTCTGTTTGTTTTAAAATTGTTTCCAGTAATCTAACTACGTCATCATGATAGCTTTCGGATGGTGGCGAATTTACACTCGAACCATCTTTGAAAGGACCAAAATGCTTAAATAGATCGCCAGAATGAATGCGAGCAGTCAGTTCAGCCAGGCATTCAGCTGAGGCTGATCTTATTTCCACGTCGTTCTTGCTGATAAGTTCAAATGCCTTGTTTATGGCCTCACAAAACTGGTCTTTCGCCTTATCCATTTTAGACACATTACGTTCTTGTAAATGCTGGACCATGAGAATGTCGGGTTTTATTCCTCCTATTCTTAGACGAGCCATTGCGACAATTGCTATCTGCAGTATCTCTGTCATTTCTGTCATTCCTTCGCCAAGAATGTTTACGATTGTAAGATGGCTAATTCCCATAGCGTATGTCGCCGTCAGTCGGTCCTTTTGATTTGCTTTAGGGTCATTCATCTTCTCAGGCGAGGACAAACCTTCCGTATCGATTAAAAAGATGGCGTCGCATCCAAGTGAATTTCTGAGCTTTTCGTCCAGAAATAACATTCTCATGAAGAGACCACGACTACAGCGTCCAACTGAAGCAGCAAATCTGCATGAAAATAGAGCATTCAACAGAGTCGATTTTCCAGAGGACTGTAGTCCAATTATGCTGATGACGAAAACTTTCAAGTGGGGCAACTTCTTTAAAACACTTTCGCATATAGCTTTAATCCAAATCAGCTGAATTTTTCCTGACTCGCCATTGAGCATTTCAATGGCAATTCCATTAATGATTAGGTCTGCAAAATGATTTGGCAGATAACGAACAGCTCTAAAGTCACCTAAGTCTGCAACTCCCAAACTGTTTTCATACATATGACCTAGTGTTCTAAAGAAGTGTTCTTGCCTTAAGTTAGTGTTATCAACTTTATTCATTGCTGTCTTCAGCTCCTGCTGGACTTTTTTCAAATCTGCTTCGATTTGTCTGTCTTCGGAATTTCCACCGTTTATTGTTTTTTTCGGAATCTTGACAGTGTGTCGCAACTTTTCGTTGGCTTCGCTTACTTCTGCTTGTGCTGCCATTGATTCGTTTGCTGAAATTTGAGATAGATTTGTTTCCAGATGTGTTAGATACTTTTTCGCATCTTTCGCTGGAAGGCAGATTGTATCCAAAAATAATGTAATGAGACGCTTAAGAATGTTGTCCCATGTTGCATGCGTTTTAATATCAGCGCTACTCAAAATCTGTTTGATATTAAAACACCCATGGGTTCTTACAATACCTACAATTTCTTCTGATTGCCTGCAGTGTAAGATTTCAGCATATCTTAGCGTATCGTATGGATTACAAGTGTCTCCAATACTCACAGGTGCCTTCTTAGTGTTAAAATCCAAACTCTCCTGTAGTATGCATCTCATTGTGTGCCGGGTATCATCACTTGACAGCAATTCTGTCCGAATTGCATTCATATTATTTTCGTCGTCTATATATTCTTGCGGATCAACCAACACGAGGATAGTGCTTTTGGTTTTAATACAGTGTTTCAATTGATTCCATTCTTCATCGCTAGAATCAGGCATCCGAAATACAATGAATGAGCAGACATACTTCTCCAAATACTTCAACGAGTCTGGATGCTGAAGTGCGCTTCCATGAAGATTTGCTAATATCGCGACTTCTTCTATATTTCCTTTGTAATATTCAGACATCGTTGTTGTCCAAGTTGCACTACTACACGTCTCTTGTGTCAACCAAACTATCTCGACAGCACCGTCAAGAGTAGAGGGTCGACCATATCTGCCACCAGCTTCGCCTTTTGAAGAAAACAGAAACTCTTCGCTCATCAGCTGGTTAAGTATCGTGCTCTTTCCAATTTTGTTTGTGCCGAGTCGTATCGCTGCAACCATTCGAAATGGACTTGTGAACAAATGATTTTCAACAATTTGCCCAGGAGTGGATTCCCACTTTATCACAGTGTTCTGTATGATTCGAACAGTTACAATGTGCTTATCATCATCGTGAATATCTTGAACGATCAGTGGAATGGCCATTGGAAATTTTGACACAATTTGTAATATATCATGTACAACAAAGCAGTCAGCGATGTTGATGAGGAATGTCATGAAATCTAATCTAGAAACAGGATAAACTGAAATATCACTTGTTCTCATTTTCTTCAGTGTTTTAGCGCTGTTGGCTGATTTCTGAGAGTCAGCTGCATATTTGTTCTTCTTCTGCTTCCGGATCACTAAATCCGCTATATTTTGAGTTGTTAGAACGTAGCCATTCCACATCTTGATTCGCTGTATTATGTAAGGGAATGCAAGTCGCCAAAACTGGTTTATTTCATCTTCCTTTATACGAGGCCTTTCAGTGATCTTCCTGATTTTTGAATATTCTTCATCCTTCAACATATATGTCAGTTCCTTCTCAACGAGTTCCTTCATTTGTTGACGAAAACCATAGTAAGGAGAGGCTGGATTGCTTGACTTAAACCCTATGCATGATCAACATAACAATAATTCCCGAAATTTATTGATTTTGCCGCTTTGATATATTTTATTTATAAGTACACCAATTACGAAGAACATTTAAAAAATAAATATATCGCGTTAGTAGGGTCAGTATTAGCGGCCACACGATTGAAGCACAGCGAATCTGCTTCTCGTTCAATGTATGTTCACACATCTGAACTGATTAGCTATTGGCTAATATTTTGTGGAAGTTTTTTTTACCGACTTCACGCGCATGATGTCTCTGTGTCCCCCTAAACTTTGAGCTAAAGGGCCTAACAGACTAACCGTCCAATCTACTTAGTTAGTTTTTTTATTGCAGGTCTGTGGACTGTTCGGAGACTATGGTCAAAGTGCTAATTTTATTTCCGGTAGCAGTGCGGCGTCTGTGGTTTAGTTTTATTAGCAATTTTTTGGCACTTTTTGATTAAATTGGCTGCTTCTAATACTAAGAGAAAAAGCAAATTCTCACACACTATAAAAACTAAGTAGTCTATTCTTGCTTCGCTGAAGGACACATAAAGTACAACATGAAGAATGTCTCTTGTCAAATCCTGTGTGAAGTTCTACGCGTTTTGATAACGAGGATTTGCAGCGGAGAGTTGGCACATCAGAGAAATTCTGTGCCTAATCAAGAAGTTGCAATTGATTGCTTAAATAAATTACTTTGCAACATTATGATAAAATCCTCAACTGATTTTACATGCAACTTTTTAATATTACTTCGTTCTCTTGGCTACTTAGAAGATCCTCTGAATCCCGAGGGAAACATTCAATGCGTCCTCTGTTGTCCTTGGTATTCCTTTCTGGCTTTCTGTGTCCTCCTTTGGCTATCCATGTATCTGGCAACCCTAAACAAGACGCAAGCGTAGCTAAAGTCCTTGGATGTGGCATAATGGTGGTTTGACATGTTTGATGAAAGTTTGCCCATCATGTTGATCAAGCAAATGCACATATTTCATACATTTTTAAAGTCACTGTATCTTAGAGTTTTCTTACCCAGATGAAGTGTTGTTTGAAATTCTTGTGATATTTTCAGTAGACTATCTTTTTCTGCCTCCCGTGTTCTCTTCTGGTCCTGCTGCTCTTTTTGCATTTTCAGTAGACGCTCTTTTTCTTCCTCCCATGCTCTCTTCTGCTCCTCGTTCTCTTTTTGCATTTTCAGTAGACGCTCTTTTTCTTCCTCCCATGCTCTCTTCTGGTCCTCGTTCTCTTTTTGTATTTTCAGTAGACGATCTTTTTCTTCCTCCCATGCTCTCTTCTGGTCCTCGTGATCCTTCTCAAGTTGTTGTATTTTGTTTTCATTTTCTACTCAGATCAAAACAACACTTGTATTTGATGACTTTATCTTACACTGATATGCTGCAGCACAAATCATTAGCACCTAGTTTATTGAGTCATCGAGAAAATATGTAGGCTAGACCTAAAATTGTTTTGGAATTAGCTTGCTCCGTTTCAAAATACTAGGTCGCGCCCGTCAAATGCACAAATGAGGACAATCATGAATGTTGTGAAAAACAAGAGAATCACCAAATATTTTCATATTAAATTTTCTTACGTTGAATTTAATCTGGTGGTCGTAATTTATTCACCGCAATAAACGTAATATGGTCAAATCTAATCTAATCTAGATCATTCTAGTCTAGCCTAATCTACTGTAACGGAAATCGGCCTTCGTCTCAGGTGCCGAGTGTAGGCAGCGTGCCGCTCAGATGAGAACGTAAGTAAGGCCCCCGTCGTCTATCGAAGGGATTCAGTGTCTGCCAGTCGATGAGCCGTAGCAAGCAATGTCAACCACCGAAAGGATTCAACACCAGGAAGTTAAATAACGATCGTTTATTCAAAACAACCACGATATAGGTCTTCATCATTAGTAACCAACAATCATCTCTATCTCTTCCAAACTCACTCTCTACTACACAGGAGCGCCCTCTATTTATATATACCGCCGGGGTGGGAGTAGGAGGCCAAGGCTAGAGAAAGGAGTCCAGGCAGGAGGCCGAGGAGGCCAAGGCTAGAGAAAAGAGGCCAAGCCAGGAGGCCAGGCAGGAGGCCAAGGCTAGAGTAAGGAGGCCAGGCAGGAGGCCCAGGACGCCAAGGCTGGAGAAAAGAGGCCAAGTCAGGAGGCCAAGGCTAGAGAAAAGATGCCAAGGCAGGAAGCCAAGGAGGCCACACAGAGAGCGCCGTCGGCGGGAAAGAAGGAGGCCAAGCCAAGGCAACACAAAGAGCGCCTGGCGCAGTCAGCAGGGTATAAGGTGGCCAAGGCAGCACAGACAGCGCCGCCGGAGGGGGAGAAGGAGGCCAAGCCAAGGCAATACAGAGAGCGCCGCTGGCGGGGGAAAGGAGGCCAAGCCAAGACAACCCAGGGAGCGCCACCGGCGGGGGAGAAGGCGGCCAAGAAAGGAGGCCAACCGGGGAAACCACCCGGGCGCCACACCTCACCCGCCACGATAGATATGCCCACATATCTCTAAGCTCCCCAGGGCCCCCAGACACCAAAACAACAATTTCTCATTTAAAAAACCGCCAACGGGCCAAATCCCTAAAGAAATCTCATAAACGTCCTTACAAACTTCGCGCGGCCAACGGGCCAAATCACTAAAGAAAAATCCTTCTTCGCTTATAGTTCTAGAAAGTGTCCGGCTGATACGAGCGGTTAATCAGCGTCCCTGAAACCTAAATTTCTATTACAAATCGTGGCCAACGGGTCGTAAAGCTCGGCACATAAAAGTAAGCAAGGACCAACACAATAAACGAAGACAATCAAGGCCGTTTCTCGGCTACAAAGCAATCAAAGCCAAGATTTATCTAACAGTCTTTAAGAGAGGAGGGGCCAAGTCTTTCCCGTTCTAGGGAACGGCACTGTCAATCGCAGAAAAGTGCCCTAAAGCGTCACAGTTCCAGCGTTCCACTCATCATTCGGAAGCCCGGCTGTTCGCTTATTGGAAGCGGGAAGGATGGCGAATTGTCCTCTTCCGGCGCTGAGGGTTCTGACTATCGTTCGGCATAACGTCTATTGAACCTTCGTCATGCAAGGCCTCAGTTTATCGACGTGGGCGACGAATGGCTTGGAGTGCGCAGTCTTGCGGAGCTTGTAGTCGACGAGGCCGCAGCGCTCTATCAGCGTGAATGAGCCAGTGTAAATGCGGGCCCACTTCGGACTCCGTCCCTGGAACCGGGGCGGAGTGAAGTACCAGACCCGGTCACCAGGGGCGAACTTGGGTGGATGCACTTTCAAATCATAGTTGCGCTCCCGTCGCTCAGCGGCAACCCGTAGGTGTTCTCGCACCAAACAATAAGAGCTCTCCATCCGTTCGGCGAAGTCCCGGGTGTAAGAGGAGTAAGTAGCGTCGACACGCTCACCGCCCGGGGGTCGCCCGCAGACAAGGTCTATTGGTGCCCTTGTCCTGCGACCGAACATCCCGAACATCAAGTAGTTCGGCGTAAAACCGGTGGCTTCATGCAGTGAAGCCCGGGAGGCGTCGAGTACATGGGGCAGAACCTCGTCCCAATCCATTTGATGGCTGCTTAATGCTTATAACCTTACCCAGCATGGCATTCATGGTCGGATGAAACCGTTCAATTAGCCCAGTATAACTGGGGTGGTAACTGGTGGTTCTCAACTTATCGATGCCCAGTAGCCGGCACAGTTCCCGAAATAGATTTCCTTCAAAGTTAGTTCCCTGATCGGTCAGAATTTGAAGGGGCGACCCGTACCTAACAATCACCGTTCTACCGGGGCTCCGGCTACCGAGGTCGATTCCTGGTCAGCCATTGGTATGGATTCCACATACTCCGTGAACCCGTCCATAACGGTCAGAATATAAATCTGGCCACGCCTACTCCTGGGATGGGGACCCGTGATATCGATGGTAAGTCGCTCCCACGGCTCTCCACAGGGTAACGGCTGGAGAGGACTCTGCCTCGGAGGTAGACGCCGACGATACTGGTTACAGAGGGAACATCGCTGACAAAACCACTTCACATCCCCTGACCAACCCACCCAGTATGCCCGGCTACTTACCTGCCATCGCGTTTGGTGGCCTCCCGTCAACCCGGTGTGAGCTAACTTTAAACACTCCTCCCTTCTACTCCTTGGCATCAACACTTGATCCATGCCATCAGGCGTCCGTCGGTAAATTACCTCTTCTCTCAAACTCAGCCTATCCTTCTGGAACCAATACACTTTCACTGCCTCGCTTTCCTGGAGGATCTCCACAAGATCAGGCGCCTCCGCTCCCTCCTCTAACCAACCACGTACTACGTAAGCCCGGATCATCTCGCTGGGCTCTCTCCATGGAGTCCATCCTATCGGCATCAGCGCTCGACGGAGGCGGATCGGACGCCTCGGTCACAGAGGCCACCGTCGCCAAATCCTCCCAGCCGCACTGGTGGCACGGCCTACGCGAGAGCGCGTCTGCATTTCCATGTTTCCGGCCAGTTCGACGAAGTACCTGGACTCAAATTCGGCGAGGCGTTCCAGCCATCGAACCTGCTGGCCAATGGGCTCCGGCGTGCGTTGCAGCTATTGCAAAGCAGCATGGTCAGTCCTTAGGACGAACGGGCGTCACAGCAAGTACTGCCTGTACAATTTAGTAAAGTAGACGACCGCTAGCAATTCCTTGCGGGTGACACAGTAAGTTCCCTCTGAGGTCGACAAGAGGAGACTCCCATATGCGATCACTCGCTCCTCGCCCTCTATTTGCTGTGACAGCACTGCGTCTATGCCCACGTCGCAAGCATCACAGTCTAATGCGTACGTCCCTTCGTCCCTAGGCAATGCAAGAATCGGGGCGGTCGTCAAATCAGCCTTCAATCGGTCAAACATTTCCTGGCATGCCTCGTCCCAAGCAAACATCCTACCCTTCTTGGTCAGGGCAAACAGCGGGGTCTCCACTGTCGAGAATTCCATCACGAAGCGTCGGTGATACGAGCATAATCCTAAAAAGGCCCGTATATCTCGTAACCTTTAGGGATTCGGCCATTCTACTACGTTCCGTATCTACAATGGATCCATTGCTACTCCTTCCGGCGTCACTATGTGACCTAGGAAACACACGCTCCTACGCAGTAGCTGACACAACAGTGACACATACTGGGCTTTAATTTCAAGTTAGCGCCCCTCAATCTCTTAAACACTTGCTCCAGCCGGTCTAAGTGCTGCTCCGGTGTCTTCCCAAAGATAATGACGTCGTCCAAGTCAACCAAGCAAACCTCAAAATTCAAACCTGACAAAACATTGTCCATCAGGCGCTGAAAGGTCGCGGGCGCGTTGCACAGGCCAAACGGCATTACTTTCCATCTAAAAATGCCCCTGCGCGTAATAAACGCGGTCTTATCGGCGTCCTTCGGGTCCATAGCAACCTGATCATACCGCTTCTTAAATCTAGCGTACTGAACCATCCACCGCCTGCAAGGGCGTCCAGACATTCGTTTATCCGCGGGAGCGGATACGAATCCTTCTTCGTCCTGTCGTTCAATTGCCGATAATCTATGCAGAATATTAAAGAGCCATCCTTCTTGCGTGTCAGCACAACATTCGCCGCCCACTCACTTACAGCAGGTTCAATTATCCCATCAGCTAACATATTGTCCAGCTGACTGTCACGAATTACTGGGTTCTTAGGAATGCCCTAGCTGCGGGAAATGTATCCTTTTAATCAGTTATAGTGTGTTACTTACCATATACATCATCGAGGCAATCTTTACATCTTATTATGTTTATTTACATACACAAAGAACAAAAAGAACCTCCTCAATGTACTGTTCAGTCAAAGACAATATATCACTTCTTATCTTTTACATACACACATCACAAGAACTCCTGAAAGTACTGTTCAATCACAGACAATATCATTTCTTATCTTGTACAAACTCAGTTTCACTATCATGATTCCACAACATTGTGTCCAAACACTTTTTATCTTGACACACAGTTTCACTGACACATGATGTAACAGTTTCTATCGTCGTTGGCCTTGATATCCACACCACACAACAATACAGTTCGAATTCGTGTTAACATATCAGGAAGGATATTTGAAGACACACTCGAATTGACTATCGACTCCACTGCGCCTCACATCACACCAGAAAAACATGAAAATTCGAATTCGTGTATCATATCAGGAAGGATATTTGAAGACACACTCGAATTGACTATCGACTCCGCATCACACCAGAAACCAAGAGAAATTCTTCGTGGCCGTAACTACTGCTGGCCTCCCTCGATGGTATTTTATTTCAAAAGAAATTTTGAATAAAAATAACTAGAAGAAGATTCTTCCATTGTCCACCATCGGTACCTCTCTTCTGCCTCTCCTTCCTCCACTCCTCTACTTCCTGTCCCTTAATTCTTTAGCGCAACACCCTTTGGTTTTTCTAGCGCATTTGAGAAACCCTTTTGTGACATAAACCCCTTTTCTAGAAACAAACATGAAATACTTGTTTCTTCTCTTATCACAAAAGTATACTCCACCTAACACATAATATAAATGGTTCTCAACCATAAACTCATATAAACGAAAAATCAATCATGTACACCACAAAAACGATAAACACACAATCATAACACAACGTATTTACACTTCATCCTCTATTTACATTCTAGATCACACGACTCAAAAAGTCAGCACCAAGATTATCCTGTCCTTTTATCACCTCAACCCTAAATCTGTAAGGTTGTAAAGTAATTGCCCATCTCATCACTCTTGGATTAGACAATCGTGCTTTATTCAGGTATGACAATGGTTCATGATCAACCTGCAACACAAACTTCCTACCATACAAATACTTCTGTAGCTTCTCAACAGCCCAAACCACAGCTAAACACTCTCTTTCTATGACAGAATAATTACGTTCACGATCCAACAATTTCTTGCTGATGTACATTACATGAAAATACTGATCATCATACTTTTGCATCAAAACACCTCCAATTCCCACATTGGATGCATCAGTTCTCAATACAAATTCACGAGTAAAATCAGGTAATTTCAAAACCGGTTCACAAATTAACATTTGCTTCAATTTGTTAAAAGCATCAGCATGCTCTGTTCCCCACGGAACAATATTGGGTGATCCTTTCTTAGTCAGATCAGTTAATGGCTTAGATACCTCGGAAAATCCTGAGATGAACCTACGGTAGTAACCTGCTATTCCAAGCAATGATTAGTAACATGAGGTAAAATCAACAGAAAGATAAGGTTTACATCTTATAGGCTTATCACATTCAAGTTAGTTTTACCAAACATTCTAGCATCCAAATAGCGATCAGCCAGACACTTAGCTTCCTCAGTCTTATTAGGAGCCCTTTCCTTCAAAAACAATGCCAAATCAGAATCACAACTTGCAATGAATTGGTCTTTTACCAACAATTCCCGTAAACCTTCATTTGTAGAGTCAACTTCAGATAGTTTCACATACCTATCAAAAGCATTGCTTAACCTAGACACAAATTGCGATGCACTTTCTTCCTTTTCAAATCGCATGGACAGAAATTTAGTTCGATACCCTGCAACCGTTAATCGAAACTGATGTAACAAGTCAGACCTGAGCCCTCGATAATCATTAACAACATCTGCAGAGCGTCTTGTATAAACATCCAAAGCCCTACCTGTTAACAATGCACTTAAATTCGTTGCCCAATCACCTTCAGCCCATCCTAGTGCTGTTGCATATAACTCAAACAGAAGCCTTTGTAAATACGCATCAATGTCATCAACTGCAGCATTAAAAAAGGTAATTTTGGTACACGAGCACTTTTATGTCCAGTTTGTTTTGGTTGTACAAATTCTGCCTGAGTCAATGCCTGACTTTGAATTTCTTGCTTTAATTTAGCTAATTCTACTTCCTGTTTACTTTTTACCGCTAACATTTCAATCTCATGCCTTCTTGCTCTTTCTTTATCTTCTAACTCAAACCTTATTACTTTCTCTCTCTCCTCATGACATCTTCTCTACGTTTCTCCTCTCTCGTTAAACGTCTTTCCTCCCTTTCTTGGTTCTCTCTTTCCTTTGAGGTCTGCAATTGCTCTCTCTCAAAGTCACGTTGCTCACGCAAGCTTTGCGTCGCAAACTTCATTAATTCTTCACCAACCAATCCAAGTTCTTTTCCAATTTTCATGAAATACCCCACGTCAGACATGGTAAAAAAATTCCTGCAACGCTTTACAGTAAAACACACAAAACCAAACAAATCAATGAAAAAACACCAATTTCAAAAACCTAATTCACACAACATATAAACGGTAATCGTAATCACACTAACATTTATGATATTTCAGCTATAGGTCTTACATAGGTACTCTCACTATCCTATCCCACATATATCCTCCTATATTCTCCTATCCATTCCTCTCCTATATTTCTATCTTCTCCTATCCTATCCTCTCCTATATTTTTTTTCCTATCCCACCGCTGCCACCATTTGTCACGAATTACTGGGTTCTTAGGAATGCCCTAGCTGGGGAAATGTATCCTTCTAATCAGTTATAGTGTGTTACTTATCATATACATCATCGAGGCAATCTTTACATCTTATTATGTTTATTTACATACACAAAGAACAAAAAGAACCTCCTCAATGTACTGTTCAGTCAAAGACAATATATCACTTCTTATCTTTTACATACACACATCACAAGAACTCCTGAAAGTACTGTTCAATCACAGACAATATCATTTCTTATCTTGTACAAACTCAGTTTCACTATCATGATTCCACAACATTGTGTCCAAACACTTTTTATCTTGACACACAGTTTCACTGACACATGATGTAACAGTTTCTATCGTCGTTGGCCTTGATATCCACACCACACAACAATACAGTTCGAATTCGTGTTAACATATCAGGAAGGATATTTGAAGACACACTCGAATTGACTATTGACTCCACTGCGCCTCACACCACACCAGAAAAACAGAAAGTTCGAATTCGTGTATCATATCAGGAAGGATATTTGAAGACACACTCGAATTGACTATCGACTCCGCATCACACCAGAAACCAAGAGAAATTCTTCGTGACCGTAACTACTGCTGGCCTCCGTCGATGGTATTTTATTTCAAAAGAAATTTTGAATGAAAATAACTAGAAGAAGATTCTTCCATTGTCCACCATCGGTACCTCTCTTCTGCCTCTCCTTCCTCCACTCCTCTACTTCCTGTCCCTTAATTCTTTAGCGCAACACACCCTTTGGTTTTTCTAGCGCATTTGAGAAACCCTTTTGTGAATAAAATACTGGTTTCAATACAATATCATATCCTTCTTGCGTGTCAGCACAACATTCGCCGCCCACTCACTTACAGCAGGTTCAATTATCCCATCAGCTAACATATTGTCCAGCTGACTATCAACCGTGACCCTATGTGGCAGCGGTTGTCGTCTTAATGGCTGTTTCACGGGTCGCGCATCTCCCGTGTCTCTCTTATGCGTGCACGCCGACGTGTTTCCTAAATCCCGGTCAGTAACGGAAAAGACATCCCCATATTCAACAAGCAAAGCGCCCAATCGTTCCCTAATCTCGGGCGGCACATCTTCGGGAAAATTCGCGAGCAATTTCTCGCTCGACGAGGCATGGCCAACCGCATCTCCATTTCCCGGCTTCCTGTTGCTCAGCTCTACCTTCACCAGGTGCAAATCCCCTAATGGCTTGTTCTTGGGCAACCGGACACAAATAGGGATCTCGTAACACAAACCCTAAGCGGCAGCGATGTTCCCGTAACCAGGCCATGCCTAACATGGGCTGTGTGATCTGATCGTAGACCAGAAACGAAGTCTGGATATAAAACCCTTTCCATATCTTAATGGGCACCCGCCCCTCCCCAAGGACGCGTATATCTTACCCATTAGCAGCCATCAAAAAGCGATTGCAAGAGCGAAGTTCTAACCCGTCGACAGTTACTGTAGATGAAGGCACCAGGCTGACTTACGATCTAGTGTCGATTAGGCATAGCTGCGGTCGTCCGTTGATCTGTCCGCGAATGTAGACGGCGTTGCTCATTGCGCGGTTCGGCACCTTCGGGCGTGTCGTATGGTTCATGACCATCGGGTCCGGTGGCGTCGAAGCATCAGGCTCGGTTGTCACAGTCTCGTTCTGGCGGTTCTGGAATCGGCGAGATTGTCGGCAGTTGCGGGCGATGTGACCGGCTCATCCGCAGTTGAAGCAGGTCACTGTGCGTCGCTGATTCTCCGGAAGACCCGCGCGGTCTCGCTCAGGCCGGGCGTCTTGACTCGGTTCTTCATGCGTCGGATTTTCCTGGCGGAGTTCCCGGAATTTCTGGTCAATTCTTCTCTCAATTTCTCGGTGAAATCTCTGATGTTCGTTCTTCTTCGTCGCCAGAAACCTGTCCATTTGCGCCTGAAGCTGGGCACTCAGATCAGTTTCCTGAGACCTGCGCACTCGGTTTGGCTGTTTTCTGCATTGTCGGAGTCGTTCGCTCGTTGATAGGCCTCCAGACGCAGCGCTGTCCGGTATGCCTCGTCCAGATTCTTCGGTTCCCGCTCGCGGACATTGTCTCTTCTTGTCTTGTCATCATCATCCATTGCATCATCGTCTCCATAGACATAGGCCCAGGCGGTTTCTCAGTAACCTTTTCCACAGCACCACCGACAGCACCTTCTTCTTCTTCTGCTTCTTCTTTAAGCCAGACTTCAGCTAGCGCTTCTAGCATGTCCTCACGTGACATATCTTCCAGTTTTTCTTCTTCAAAACCAGCCTTTAACAAGCGCTGCTTTAATCTTTCAGAAGACATCTTCTTCAATTCTGCTTGTTTTTGACACTCAATTTCTCCATCTTACTCCTTTACTTGTGTGATTTCCTTTCTGGAAAACACGAGTTTTCTTTTGTGTTTGAAGTATTGGGGATTGTTTTTTGTTTGATAACAACCAACTTTTATACCTTTGTCGTTGAGGCTTTCGTTGTCGTAGATTTACCAATGATTCTAATGCGTATTCACCAGTCGACGTTGTTTCAAATCCCAGACGTTGTTTCGAATCCCAGACGTTGTTTCGAATCCCAGACGTTGTTTCGAATCCCAGACGTTGTTTCGAATCCCCGACGTTGTTTCGATCCCAGACGTTGTTTCAAATCTCCGACGTTGTTTCGGATCTCCGACGTTGTTTCGAATTCCACCGCTGCTGCCACCAAATAATGTCACCAACTCTTTTCTGATTTAGTTGTGACCTACCTCAAGAACTTTCCTTATCTCTACATATAAATTGCTCAACGTCTTCTAACTGTTTAAGAATTAAATTGACACAGTTCTTTGAATGTTTCTTTCTTTCTTCAAACACAGTTTAATAACAACAAACTCAACTCTTGCCTTAAAACAACTGTACTACACTGTATATGTTCAAATTCACTGTCATCAGCAGTTTCTAAGTTTGGCGCGCTAACTGCACGTGTAAAACAATCTACCGTCAGCCAATGTTTAGGCTACTTTAGGCCAAGCGCCCACGAGCCGACAGCGCAACTAAGGCCTAAGACTAAAACGCTTAACAATCGATACACATTATATATATATCAACCTAAAGAACACCTGTGCTCATTATATATGCAAAACACTTGTTCACAGTCACTAACGTCATTCAAATAGCAATGCATGCGTATCATCCCACAGTGCTACCACTGACCGACAATATAGTCGATCATTGCCTAATACAACAGTTTTTCCGTCTGCAAACGACTAATGCAGTGCACCAAAGTAGCGCCAAACGATCGATTGATTAGTACGAGATACAGTTTCTTTGCGTCGAATTCACTGACGACTTAAAGTTCGTTGATTTGCGCGTGTTCAGCTCTTGCTAACTTTTTATTGAAATTTCGATTCACCAGTTTTATGAAACGTACGTGTGAAGCTTTGACATATAATAAATCATGATATAGATAAATCGACACCGATAAAAATAAGTAAGCCTAAGTAGGCCTAACTGCTTAGCCCAACCGACGCAACCGGCGTCGATAATACAAAATAATATCGCAGTACCGTTCTGCATTTTTTAATATTTCTTCTTACTCTTTCAAATGAGATGAAAATCAACTTTTATCTTCAACACTTCAATTCAATATATATCGTCAACATAAATCAACTATATTTCTGAACATTTCACTCTCAATATACAGCTCTATCTACTGTATTACGACAACTGCATTATTCAAATCGACTGTAATCAGCAATTTCTATCCTTTCCCGCGCTATTAGCACGTGCTCAGTACAAGCTATGTTTACATAAGACAAGCGGCGCTGACCGCCCGCTCAGCTAGATCATGTTTATACATATATAATTATATAGAGGTGTATTGTCATGACACAACCCTAACACACTAGCCTATAGGTCTTAAAAACGCTTGTTCACACAGAAAACACTATACAACTGCTTAGACGCCGCCGTAGCCTCACGATCATTAGTGTGACAAGATAAATTTAGATTTGTTTTTGGCCCAAGTCGGTTTAAGTCGACTTCAGTCTGTAGAAAACAACTTGAGGTTACTTTTCAGTACAAATTCGACTTGGGGTCAGTTGCGCTAAGCAGAAACGACTCGACTCGACTTGGGATGCCCAAGTCGACTGGGGTCGACTTATTGGGGTCGACTCCCAGGTCTATACACAGGGGAGAGATTGCAGAAGGCAAGAAGTTCCTAACGACTAGGCCTATAGGCGGTATGGGAAGCGTCGTAAGTGCCCCCCCCATCGGGGTCTGGGGCGGAGCCCCAGAAGCCGACTCAATTTTGAGCATTTGATACCAAATGGTGTGCATTTTTGGCTCTTGTTTGCCTCACAATATTCAAAAGTTGGAGGGGACCGTCCCAACCTGTTCGAAAGTTGGGGGGACGCGTCCATGGCCGTCCCAACCTGTTCGAAAGTTGGGGGGACGCGTCCCACGGGTCCCATAGGGTGGTTGCGCCTATGGGTGTGGCGTAGGCTAGGCTATAGTAGCCTAGAACGACCAACGACAGATCATGAATGGATAATATGAAAACTGCTCGACAAGTGACTGATCTTTTGTTTTCGTGATCGTTGTGTCTGTGGGTCAGTGGCTCACGCCTCATTGACTGTCTGTGCAACGAATGTTATTGGATAATATGATTCTGATTGTGGCTGACAACATGTGTTTACCAACTGAGTTATTATATCTCAAGATTAGATATAGTTTTGGCCATTAAAACGCATCTGGTATCTGCAGATCGATACGAACCTTTGAGTTGTAAAAATCTGTGGAAAGAATCGAAGTGTCGTTGTGGACGTCGCAACCCCGCGTGGCCCTCCGCCAGACACCGACGACGACGACGATAGCCTACACAGACTGAGCGGGGGTCGTTTCGAAGGAAACAGCTGTGCTCAAATGCTGTTAAACTGAGCACAGTCGTCTAGCTACATGTATGCAGATTGATTGCATGGGTTAGTCAGAGCATGTCGTCTGCCAAAACTATGCTCATTATTTGTTATACGATGGATGCTACAGAAAAGAGAAGAAAAGTAAGTCCAGAGTTATGTGTAATTTCAGGTAATCAGGTTTTTGTGTGTGTGACGTGGGTTTTGTATTCGTGTCGTATGTAGTGACTTTACTTGATAACTGGGCAGATTAAGGGTGCAAGCTAGCATGGCCCAAAGTGACACAGACCAGAGCCTGAGTACTAAAAGTGAAAGTGCTGAACTTAATATTAACGCTATTAACTTGTCATTATTTTGCAAATTTCTCTATGGCAAACTTATAGAATCGTGGGCTGAAGGATTATACACTATCTTTTGGCATGCTGCCTGGACGCCGGATGGTACCAGGTTTTGTAACGACACTAACCTGACCCTAACTGACACTCACGATGCCAGTAAACTTACGCACTATAAGTGACTATATCCTTCAGCCCCGATACTATAAGCTTGCCTTCTCTGTGCTGTAAAATGGAATAATGGCTTTTTAGCTTAGATTCTAGTGGCATTGACTAAGTGACTTGTAGCATATATTCAGTAAATAATCAGCATTTTTTAATTGGCCTCAGATGAATGCGGAGGGACAGTTTTTGGAAACTAGAAAACATGGCAATAAACGATAGAACACAAGCTGCCAAGCAGCAGAGGCAACTACCGACTTACGTGGAGACTTGAACAGGGAGAGCACAGGACAACAAACCACACCTTAAGAGCTTAGGCAGCAAAGACCAGGGGATGTCTCAATGCGTGACTGACTAAGAAACCCATGATATTGCATGGCAGGTATATATGGGGTACAGCCACAGTGCAAGTTTCTACTTACTCAAAAAATGGAATGTGTTGGACAGAGATACCGTTTGATAACTTGATTTGATTTAAGATTCTATTAAAATCAAATCAAATTGCCGATATGAGACTCGATTAGAATGAAAATGAATGATTTTACTTCTCAAATAATTTTACTTATCGTTCCTATTTTAGTTCTGAAGTAATTTTAGTTCTTATCTTAGTTTTCCAAATTATTATTAATTTCAGTGCAGTAAAAAGTATTTTGACATTACTATAAGATGTCTTTGTTCAATTTCAAAAACACTCTCATTTCCAGAGATTCTTTCATGAGATTTCTTCATTCATAAGTCAAGATTCCATTTCCACTACAGAAAAAATTCTTTCCACAAAGCCTGTTAGACTGGAACTGACAAAAGATCCTCTTCTATGGGTGCGATTTTGCTGTTCAAAGCATATGAGCAAATATATCGCTGTATTTTTCCCAGCAAGTGCTGTTCCACAAATTCCATGTGTCTTGGCATTTGGTAGGCCTACTTGGCATGCAGATCTGCTTGTAGCTTCGTCAAAATGGAAAAACCCAAACCGGGCTATATCACTTCCTTCTGGCCAATATTCTCGATAAATTCATAATTTAGAAATTTAACGACCAACCCCAAAATAAAACGACGTATGCAAACTGAAGTTGATGATACGCACATTAGACAACGAAGACCAAATCCAAAATAAACCCGAGATAGTATATTGCATCGCGAATGATATGCTCAGCGCCTTCATCTCAGCCGGAGTTTCCACTAGATTATGTGTTTTAATTCTAGTTTTCATTAACGAAATCATTTATTTCTACTTTTCTAATTTTAGTTTTCGTTATCGAAAATATCACTGATTAGTATAAGTGCTCTGACCCTTGCTATGAAATATGTCAGTATAATGCGAATTTGATCCCAAAGTTTAATTATGATGTGATCTGTAGAATAAAACTTTGTAGCATAGATGATTTCATTGTACTGGCTTCAATTTTCACCGTTTTTGAGCTGATAGTTGGTGAAGCAGTTGTGTATTATATTGAGTTTGCTGCTATAACACATCGATATCATATTTGTAAAAACTTCTGCTGGTAGGGAACTCTCCAAGATATATGTGAGACTTATTCTGTCATCATTGCCGTTAGTATAACTGCGTTACCAAAATAATTTATTGAAATCTTTCAGATGATTGCTAGACTGCTGTGAAATGGTTAGAAACTATGCCAGATTTCTAGCCTATGAAAATGTTGCATCTATGAAGTCTGCTGTCCTTTGCTAAGCAGAAGCACCATGGCATTATGAAACAAGCGCAAATCATTGATGTCTTTATGAAAACCTAGACTACTTTATCTGCTTGGTTAAGCTGATGCAAACTGTGTGAGCTGCTTCTATGGTCCTGTTATCAGTGGAAGTGCCAGGAGGTAAATAATAGATAGAAATTTAATTGTTTTAGAAACATGAACAAGTTTTGGCCTCCACTGGAAAGGTCTGATTCTCCATTTTATTCTTATCGCTGGCACAAAGCAATTGGCAGACTTTAAAGATTGCATCCGCTATTAATGAGGGTCATCACAGCTGCTTCTATGGTCCTGTTATCAGTGGTATCTCTGTCTGTATGCAAGAGCTTTTGTTGCTGTTCAAGTGGCTTGATACAGTCTGTGAGATGGCATTATGTGTAGGCGGTTATGCAAGAAGTTTGACAAAGACAGAGTTTGCATTTAACGTGCCTGCTGATCCTCAGTCACATGCTGGTCTTGTAGTACAGGTGTGAATGACATAACTTCTTTTTTTGAAGGGTTATATGAGCAGCTGTGGTGATAACCACATGAAGGCGAGTGATATTGTGCTGTGGCAAGCCAGTAATGGCACAGTTGGAATAATTGATTTGGTTCTGAGATGAAACTTTGTATGAGTTGTTAAGTTAACCTTTTTGGGAGAGACTGCTTGGGACAGATCCCAGCTGTCTCAACATTTCAAACCTTATCCTCTTAAGTTCTATAATATGCAATGGCATTAAGGTATCTCTGTCTGTATGCAAGAGCTTTTGTTGCTGTTCAGTGTCTGTCAAGAACCTGAGGTGCTTCACAAAATGGAAATCTTATTCTATTGTTCCATTAGGTGACAGAAAGAGCATGTTTAGACGTGTTTGTATGTTTAGCAAATTTAGATTCTATACAGGAGTTTTTGTTACTGTTCAGTGCCTGTTCAAAATCTGAAGTTAGTTAATGGATATATTGGTTAATGGACTTTAGAAATTGATATAAAAAATATTGAGATTAAGTTTATCTTTATTTTTTAGAGCGGTGAATGCAGTTCACATCTGGTGTGTCCATGTTGACTATCAGACAGGCAACTGAGATGAGTATGTGTTGAGATTAACGTAAGTTTAGAGAAGCACCCAAAAGAAATTGGTCTAGTTTCACAATGAATTGAACAAAGACACATGTCTTAAAAATCAAGATGGAATTCAACTGATGTGTGGCAAAATAAATAATCTCTTTGTAATGATTTGAAGAAATGCAAGAGAAACAACCAGGTTCTAAAGGTCTGCAAGGCTGCTTGAATCATGTTGATAATCATGTTGCTGGTGCTAAGTCTTTTCATTCTGAGGAAGCCGTAACAGAAGCTTCAGCTGATGTTGATCATGCAGTGCCACATATGAAACTAGCACCCAAGAAGCATTTTCTTAGCAAATCCTGTAAAATCACAGAAAAAGTTGATTCGCTTCATACTAACAAATCTGCCAGTGAAAATACTGCAGAAGAGCTTCCGTCAGAATTGTTTGAAAAAAGCAATAAATCAACAATGAAAGTGATCAACATGAGATCGTGCATTGAAGCAATTGTATTATCAGAGTTACAGAAAAGCGATTCGTTACCATCTGAGGAGTGTTCTATTCTTCAGGTTCTGTCTATGTGCAGTGGCCCTAAAGGCAGTAACAGCAATCCAGGTGGTCTTACCAGTACTTATTCAAAAAAAGAGAATTTGGTACAGCCTAAGTTTGTAGGTTCCTGTGATAGAAATAACTTGTCCTCTGTGAGCTGGTGTCAGGAGAAATGTCTGGCTGAATGCATACCTGATAGAGGTGTTCTGGAGACTCAAGGAAAGCCGTCTTCAGGTCCAAGTGGTAGATTTGATATGTCTGCTCAGAACATAAAAGCATTAGGTAATGTTCCAAACTTCAACCAACAATCTGCTAGAATTGGTGCAGATATTGCTGCTCCACAAGATGTTGGGTATGGAAGGTGGGTTGAGCAGCAAAATGTTGAACCCAGTTTTCAGTTAGCTTCAAATCTGCTGGTAAAAAAGCATTCCCTGAGAAAACCAGAAAGAAATCCTGTGCTTAGGACATCTGAAGTCTCAGAGCAAAGTCAAATGCATTCTAGTATTTACTGTTTAAGAGGTAGTGAAATTCACGAGGAGTCAGTCAATTTTCTGAAAGACAGCTATTGTGATTCTTCTGTCAGAGATGCATTTGTCAAGACAAGGCCTTTGAATGAAGACAATCGTTTCTGTGATTCCATGGTGATCCCACAATCACGATGCCCTGATGCTTTAACCGATCAATGTCATAGGAATCTTCGCTTGCCTTGTGAAAATTCACTAGGTACATATGGTTTCACCAGGGCTGACATTTCCAGTAGTATTCAACCACCTCCTCTTATGTCTGTTAATTCCAGAGCAACTGACAGGATTCCAAAACAAACAGCAAGGAAAAGAAATCTCCTTAGTTCTCCATTTCTGACTAATATGCAGAATGCTGACTTTGAAAAGAAAGAGAGAAAAGAAGTGCAGGAGATTTCCACATGCCTAGGATTTACTGAAAGAAATAACTCTTTGGTTGGGCCTTTGCAGTCATCATCTTTTGAGTCAGCTGATGTTACTGCTATGCAAGAGGTGCAATTTACCATTGAAGTGCCGCTTGATCTCAGCGTAAAAGTGGAATCAGGTCTTTATGCTGAGGATCCCTCTCAACATTGTTCTGCTGAGGCCTCAGGCTATCTGAAATCACCAGGAATAAGATGTGAAATAACAAACTATTCATGTAAAAGAAGCATTGGATATGAACAAAATGTTGGCAGAGCAGACCAATTCCAGAAGGAAGAGAGGAGGAATGATGGTTACTTTCCTCAAGGTCAAAAACAGGTAAATGCACAATGGTTGACTAGTAGACAAGCAGAATACTATGTTGGAGACATTACAAAAACCAGCAGTAATCAGGATGAATTGAAAAGCAAGTCAAACAGTTATAAGCCTGAAGTAGGTGGACTTGCAGAATACCAGCAGACAACTGCCAGACAGAGGTGCTATCAGGACCCTGCTGGCTACCAGAATGAAGATCTGAGAGAAGATGGCTACCAAACAGAAGCTTTCAAATGCCTCCCCTACCAACATGAATCTGGGGAGCAGAAGCAGAGGAGTGTTGGAAATGGAAGAAGAGAGACTGGATGGATGGGGATGAGACAGCAATCTTCATCAGTCACATTCAGCAGTTTGGAAACTATGCAGATGAATGCGTGGAGGAGTGACATGGATTACCAAGCAGCATTTGATCAGTCTGGAAGTACACAAGCTATGCTGTTGCCTATCAGTTCTGCAGATATCCAAAAGCCTTCTCAAGGAAGAAACAACAAGAATTCGTCTATGTCACTTTTAACACCATATGACCATTACTCTCCATCTTCTTATGAAACTGGAGAAATTCCTTGGGATGGAAAGGGATTGCATGGAGTCTCAATGCAAGGTAACATTTATCATCCAACAATAATGCTGAGATCTGATCCTAATTATATTGACCAAAAGTGTTTGCTTATGACTTCAGAGCATAAAGCAATTGATAAAGGTGCCTTCGAATTTGGAGAAGAATTGTCAAGACCTAGGACTACTCACCTTTCTGGCTATTCTCCATTATTACCATCGACCTGCCTTGCCTCACCCATAACTCCTCAGCTGTCGCCAATTGTTGCTCCTGGTGCTGAAAATAGAACCACCTCACAGGTCGCACCTAGCATACGGACAACTGCAAGCAGTCTGCTTGGCAGCCTTTCTCCCAATGATATTCTTCATCTACAGTGCAAACTCTGCAGTTCTACACATGGCAGCCTGCGCAGCTTCCGCATACACTTTGCAAAGGTGCATGGCCAGGAACCTCTGCCACAGCACTGCACAATCTTAACCATCTCAGAGGCCAGGTCAGTTCTTGCTAGATATTCTAAGCAAGATATGGCTTTACCACACTTGGCTGAAGAGCTATACCATAAGTCAGGCAACGAGTGGACTGAGACGATTTCTGGTGACAGTAGATCTGGTCTTCATACTTCTCAGCAGAAATCGTCCTTGGATAGGAGCAAAAGTCGGCTGGCTGTTGCAAGAACCAAACAGATAGCTGAGGTGTATCCCATGCCTGCCAGGCCATCCTCAGTTTCACAAGAGGCCAAAAATGAACCAAGTGCAGCTCCGGTTAAGATGGTTTTGGATAGCATTAATAGTTCAGAATTTTCTAAAGACATTCCTCAGTCAGCTGGCCATGTTCGTTCTTGCTCTGACTTAGATGGTTTGCCTGGTGGGGACATACCAGTTTATGGAGATAAAGAGTCTGATAACCTGAAGTCCTTTTGTTCTCTGTGTCATGAAAGTTATGAAAATATTGAAGATTGGAAATTTCATGTCAGTTCTGTTCATCTGATGTTTCCGTGCAAGTGCAAGACTTGCAAAATTAGCTTTGTGCATGTGACAGCTCTTAGGAAACATATCAGTGTTGTTCACTGTAATGAAGCTGAAGTGGTTGTTGAGTATTACTGTTTGTTCTGTTGGGGACATTTTACAACTGAAGATGCACTGTACCTACATGTGAGCAAAGAGCACAACGAGGCAATCTCAAAGGCATCACAAGGGAGGAGGAGTCACACAGTGGTTCTATCAAAGGATTGTGACAGCTTCACCGAACGTTCCCAGGCAGATACCACCAGCAGTCTGGATGGTGCTTCGGATGGCTGTGAAAATTTGTCAACAAGCAAGAGGACAATATCCAATGCTGAGGTTAAACTATACAGCTTTGATGAGAGTACTTTGTCCATTTGTGCAGATCAGAGTAAAAATCCTGCCTTGGAAAGAAAGCAGAATGGTGATGTGACACTCAACAGTTCTACAAAGATTGAAATGAAAGTTCCACAGAAAGAAGTTGAAAGTGTGGAATATGTTACAGGTTCTTGTCTTTCTAAAGCTGATTCCCAGCTGATGAACTTAGAAACAGTCGATGGATATCCTTTAAGTGCAAAACATCAACAGAGAATTGCTGTTTGTGCTGCTGACTGGTCAGAAGGAAAAGCTCAGGCCAAAGATGAAATTGACAGATACAGAACTCTGAGCCATATGGCGGTTGGCTCTGAGGCAGAATCGAAACCATTTCTGTTGTCAAAGAAAGCTTCACTTCTTCGTAGATTTCAGAATGATAAGAATTCATCTTGCTTAGAAAAAACTACACCAGAGATAAAGGAAAAAGCGGATACTTGTGGTCATGATGCGTTGAAATCTAAATACCACAGTTTGACTGAGGTTGCAGCTGATGATGTATCAACATCTTTACATTCATGTGATAAAAGCAGGTGTGAGAATGCCACTTCAGGCCAGCATAACACACTAAGACATTTTTTAGATACACTTCTGATAGCAGAGGTGAGGCGAGAATCCAACTCTCCACCTACAGCCTCAACTTCATCAAGCATGTTGTTGCAACGTTTAGTCTCTTCAAAGTTCTTTCCAACACACTCTGTTGTTCATGCTTTGGAAACTGACTGTGGACGAGACAGGAATGACCATGACAGAGCCAGCATTCCACTCTTTTCATCCTCCAGCACACCACTGCAGGTGTCCCTTCACGAGTCAGCAGAGAAAGTGCTTGACAGACAGGTCTCAAAAGTCACACCTTCCAAAATATCTGCTTCTTCACAAAATGAATCGAGGTTTCTCAGTAACAGACAGTCTGAGTTGGCACAGAACACCGTTGATCCTGAATCTGTGTCAACTGGAGTAGAGCATCTGCCAAAAACATCTGTGTACATTCATAATCCTGAAGCATTCTCAGACTTTATATTTTCACCAGGTGTGCTTCCATCAGACGAGAAGAGCAATCAAAATCTTAGCAACCAGCTGCGACCATCTAAAGTGGCATCATCTATTGCTTTGGAGTCACGAGTCAATGCAGCACAAGGTCTTCGGTCAGGTGTTGATAGCCATCTGGAATGTAAGGCTTCAAATGCAAAGTCTGCTAATAATCTTCATTCTGAACATCAGAATTTCAGTGCAGAGGGAGCACTTGCTGAAAAGCGTGATGCAACAGACCGGCTGATCAGCTTTAATGTTTCTGAATCATCAAAATCATGTGATTATTGCCTAAATACAGAAGAAGATAGAAAAGAGAATGTCAAGAGAGGTACAGTTGAATGCCTGAATATGTTACCTAATAGCTGTCACGATCAACGTAAGAACTGTGATACAAATATGTCAAAGGTTCAAACTATAGACAAGAGTAAAGGTTGTGGAAAAGATAGTGATTTGGTTGTTTCTGCGTCTCTGGAAAGTTTTCCAGTTGAGAGTAGCTTGAGGTCAAATGCTGATGGAATTGATTTGGTTGAATCAATGACAACTGAAACAACATCCAGGGCGTTATCAGTGCCTGCTCTGACAGACGGTCAACATGGTACTAGCGCGGTAGGAACTTTGCAGTTAGGATCAACTGATATAAGCCAGAGCCAAAGCCCACGTAGCAGTGGTACCCCACATTCTTTGAAGAGAAAATATCTCACTTCTGACAGAGAACTTCTTGGGGATGATGCTTGTGACATCGAGATGAATGCTAAAAAGCCTCTTTTGTAAGAGGAGGAACAAGTGAAACAGAATTTCTGGCCTTTTTCAGTTTAAAAACTGGTCACATTAATTTCATAATATAAAACTGCTCAAGATGACTTTGAGCAGCAATTTACAACTATTTGGTTGCCTTGTCATAAAATAATCATGAGTATTATTATAAAAACTGATTTCATGTGATTTTGCATTTTCTTATTATGTTGATGCAATTCTTGTTTAGGTCTGCTTTTGTTGATTTGTTTTGGGGTTGGTTCTACATGTGTGTGTGTCTTGTGCAAATTTAACGTTATTTGATTTGATTTGTTGAGCTGAGGTAAACGAGTGGAGAGTTGCTTTTTGTAAGAATGACGTATGCGAAACAACCTTTGAGATGTCCCCTTGTCTGTGTATAAGTGCATTGTACTTAACAAAGTGTGCAATCACATCTCCTTACTACTAGGTTGCAAGTACTGTGTCATGCAGAGGAATTGTAAGTATTTTTTTTATATAGTGCTTCAAGAAAACTCATCAGAGGTGCTTCTGACATGACTACACAAGACAATGACTGCACAGAATGGTCTTCTACCGCTTGCAAAATAGAGATATATATATATAGTAAGTAGAAGCTCGTGGAAGCCTGTTCCAGAATGAAGAGCTGAATACTGCAAAGCTTCCGTGTTGCATTGTAGAAGTAAATGAAGGGGAACAACCATATTTCCCTGCGTTGCAGAACAAAGAGATCTGTGACCAGGCAATAATGACACTGGAATACATAGCTCTAAGCTAGGATGGAGCACAACTGACCAAGCAGCTACATATCAGCTTAAGGATCTTAAACTCAGTGTGTCTTCACATGGGTAGCCAATTCAGGAGCTCATCCCACATGTAGTTAGATATTAGACCCACTTTGGTATCACACCAGTTAGCTGAGCTGCAGAGTTTAAAATGGACTGAAGTTGATTAATCCGAGAGAGAGGGAGGCTGCATAAATGGCATTACTATAATCCACCCTAGTGTGTATGAATGCATGCATCACAGTAGAAGCAGAGTACACTGTGTGATCTGTTTCAAATACTCCACATGAGAAATATGCTCTGATCGGCCCATAACTGTGGAATGGTTTACATAATAAGACAACTCTTGAGTCGTTCTCTGGATTTGTTCTGTAAAAAGCTTAAAATCATTTTACTCCTGTGTAAAAAAGTGGTAGCTTGGTGTTGGATCATAAATAGTGCTACTAAGAAGTTTCTTTAAAGTGCACTGTATTAATCTCTACTTGTCTGTTTACTTGATGTTATCTAATTTGACCAATGGTTGTAAACTTTTATGTAAACAAGACAGCTACAGCTAATGCGTTCTTTCAGAATCAGTTTGAGTTGGCACAATGGATTGGAACTAAGAATACAAGCATTCAGTCAGTTTAATTTGATTTGATGCACTTAACAATATATCTAAAAGTTTCGTACAATGTGTGTTGCTGCACAGTTTCTAATTGTAGTTCCAAGGTATATGTACATAAATACTTTGAGTCAGGCAACATCTAATGAATTTCACGTTGTTTAGAACAAATCTATGATTCTCAAGAATTTTTGGCAGCTTAGCACCAAGCTGCATTCCAACATTAGTTCAACTTTAGTCTCTGAATTATGCCTATCCTATTGTAAGATAGCTAAAACATTACAAATGTGTAATGCAAATATGCAATACCCTGCAATAACCTCGGCTTACACACCTCTTTGCTGAAAATATTTACTCAAAGGTTAAATTGCTCATCCAGAGATCTGCCACGATCTCAAAAGTTTTGCAAATCTAATACCTATGCCTATCAGGAGAATCTATAATGGATACTTGCTATTCACTATTCTGAAAACACAAAATATGTGATTATTGCAACCAAAAACACATTTTGGTGATGGGTCATCTCTGTTAGATGAGAGATCTCGTAGTTTGGATGGCGGGTCGCAGATCTGGGGTGCCAGATCTCAGATCCGGCGAGATCCAGCTGAATTTAACCGCTGCTCGAAGGAGAGAAGGCAAAGCAGAGGCCATACAAGTTATAGGAGAAGATTGGTTTGGAAGATCAGTTTGGATTCAGAAGAGGAAAGGGGACAAGAGATGCGGTTGGTGTCCGGAGTATGCTGGGGAGAGATGACTACAACAAACATCTGAAGAATATGGTATGAGACATAAATAGAAAACAAGGGTGATGAGATTGAGGAAATATGAAGGAAAAAAGGAATAACTATAATTGTCATCAATGATGCAGAGATTGAGAAAGTCCACCAGTTGTCTTTAATAACAGATGATCAAAGATGCCGTGCTGAGATTAACACTGGTTCAGGTCGGGAGCACCACTGATGAGTGTTTTCTTGAAAGTGGCACTTTATGTCACAATTTGAAAAGCGGCTATGGAAAAGACTGGCCAAGATCAGCAGGAGGGATTATAAACGAATGAGGAGGTATTGGACAAATGATCTGGAGTGTCCACACACTGTGTAGAAATCTGCTCCTGAGGACAGTGCTGAAGGAAGAACTGAAGAAAAGAACCACCAGGAAGGTCAAGAAATATGATGTTGGACTGGATGATGGATAAAAGAAACAGAAGAGAATCTAAAGAAATTCAGGGAAGGCACAAAATAGAGAAGAATGACATCATTTCATTCCTGGACCTGCCTAAGAGCAGAACACTGAAGAAGAGTAGCGTCTGATTGTAAAGTAAAATGGCTGATTTTTTTACGAGTTAGAGGAAAACAATATGAGACAGGTAGATATTCAGATACCATTAACAGAAACATTCATATTTTTTACAGCAGATTTCAAACCAGATTTTTTGTAAACACGACTTCCTTAGTAAATCCAAGTTCTTTTGGTAAATCCAACTTCTTTAGTAAATCCAACTTCTTTAGTAAATCCAACTTCTTTGGTAAATCCAACTCTTTAGTATATCTACCTTGTTTAGTAAATCCAACTTCTTTTGGTAAATCCAACTTCTTTGATAAGGGTCCGTCCATAATTGACGTCATGCAATTTTGGCCGATTTTGAACCCCTCATCACACTTCGTCACAAAAGTAACACCCCTGAAAAATGACGTCACAAAGCTCTGACCCCCCCTTCCCTAAAACCAAATTTCCATGGCGAAGCAAAATGCTCCTTCATGGAACAAATAGGGAGAGCATGCATATTTTAAAATCTAATGGTGACCAAATTATTGAAATACTTAGAAAATTATTAATAATGGTGCCCGTATACATTAAAATAATCAAAAAAATTATGAAAATTTAATACTCAAAATTAGTGCTGTTATTATTAAAATTAAATTGTTGTTATTTGTTAAATTTAATTACATAGACCTGATGTGACGTCACATTTCTCAACCCCACACATCGTCACAAATTTCCTCCCCCCCTAGGTGCGTGACGTCATTTATGGACGGCCCCTAAATCCAACTTCTGTGGTAAATCCACTTGCCAGCATTTACTATTTGCAAAGTTTACTTTGGTATGATGTAATATTCAGGGCAGCCATTTTCTTTGTATTTATTATTTGCGATGTTCCATTATATAAGGAGCATCAATAATTGATGATGCCAAGCGGTTGTGTGTTGAGGAAATGCAGTAACCATTTCAGAGGAGTGTCTAGCTTTTAGTTGTGATTCTTGAAGAATCCAGCCACTGATGCACACCATGAATGTACAAATAGTTTGTATAAATTTGCATTGCATTGTCTGTAATACATAGTTCCATGTAACATAATTTGGAAGTGCAGCATCATTTTGGCTGGTTGTTTTCTGCTGAATTTCAGGCTCAGAAGTGCAAGCTAGGTAATACTTGGCCTCAACAATGCATCTATTTTAAATACTGAAGGATGAATACTGAACACTAATACTGAGGTTTTTTGTAATGTTTACTGCTGGTTTTTAGTAACTTTTACAGCCAAGTTGTTATGCTATTTTGTTAAACTCATGTGATTTTGTTGTTAACTTGCTTAGTGAAAGCAATATTTTGCTTTTAAGTTTGACTGTTTTTGCGTAACATATTTATTTATAGTGTAAATTTAGATTTAACGTATTACATAGAACTGACAGAAAACCAGGACTGTGTGCACAATGATGGCTAAAATCCAAGTCTCAGACTAACTCTGGTTTACGCCAGACTAGAAAATAAAATCGGTATGCGCAATGAGGTCTTTGCACACTAGCCCAGAGCGGCTCGTGTATATGGACAATTCCAACTCGCAACTAGGCTGTCACGGCTGTGGCTAGTCCCAGCTTAGTGATGGTGAACAAAATGGCTACTTTCACAAATTAGGCGATTTGATGAAATTTTTACATCGGCCTCTGATTAAACTGTGACAAGACCGAGTTCATTTGGCTTGGTGGCTGCGCTCAGCTTGCTCCGATCAATGCCTTGTCTTTACGCCAGGGGTTTCAGACTTTCGTTTCTCTTCCTTCATGCTGTCTTAGAGCAGGATCTCTCCTTTTCTGATCATGTCAACAGTGTCTGCCACTCCTGCTTCTACCACATCCATCAGCTCCGTACCATCTGCCTCTCCTTTCATGCCATCACTACTTTAATTCATGACCTTATCTGCATCAGGGTGGATTTTGGTAACGTTATCTTTGCTGGACTTAGCTACTATTTTGAAGCCTCAGTATGTTCTTAATGTGGCTGCCCATCTAATTGGATGTGTCCTCAGGTTTGGCCATAATTATGGGGATACTTTGCACTGGCTCTCCATCCAGCAGCACATTCAGTTTAAGATCCTGACCTTTATGTGCAATTGTCTTGTTGGGTCTGCTCTATCATACCTTAAGTAGGGCATTTCAGTCTCCTTGGTTCTAGGTCGTGGCACCATTTGGTCGGCTGCCCATGGACTCCTGACTGTTCCTTGCTTGCATACTGCTACAGCTCGGTCCAGAAACTTCGCTTATGTTGGGCCACCAGCTGGAATTGCGTTTCTCAAGAGGTGTATGTATGTATGTATGTATATGAGCACTTGTTATAGCGCCCCTTCAAGATTTCTACTCAGAGGCGCTCCCGACTACAGCACGGACCCTGATTCAGAGTTTCACACCGAAGCGCATGAACAATTGTGAGTGAAGGACTTGCCCAGGGTCCCTAAGTGGCGGCTTGAGGTCGATTCGAACCCGCAACCTCGAGAGGTGTAGCTCGAGCTACGAGCTCATCAGTTTGTCTGTTCCACAGTTTTGCAAGCGCCTGAAGGCTGTTTTATTTGACAGTGATTTCACTGGTTGAGGTTGGGAATGCCAGAGATGAACTGTTCCTGAATGGTGCTTTATAAATCTCAGATTACCATTACAATTGAAATCCACTGGACTCATTATCAAGAATAATAAATTATTAAGCACAACGGATAAACATCATTTGTGTTTCAAATGACCACTTTGTGGACATCAGGAATATTTATATTTTAATATACAGAACATGAATATTTCTATTGTGTCAACAAAATAACTTGCTAGTATTGAAAAATCCTACATCAAAAAACTTTTATTATCTCTGTCACCTAAATCAGCGTTGTGCATACCATTTGTTGAAGATTGTTAGTCAGAGACTAACTATTCTGGACATGGGCATTAAGCTGTGATATGCTTATGAGCTTAGGTGTTTTGACAAAGATTTCGTTCGTCACATAGAAAAGTCATTTTCTGGAAAGCTCTGAAGAGCCACCACAGAACTTCGAGTCGCATGTGGCTCGCGAGCCACGGGTTGGTGACCGCTGCATTGCGCTGTGGATCTGCTAAAGTAAGCAGAAGAAAGTTGATTTTGTGTTGTTTAAACTTCTATGCTTCCAGAGATCGCACCATAAGCCCTATAGGTAATCTACAGTTAGGCAGTACACACCCCCTTTGGTAAAATCCTAGCTACACCACTGCCTCTGAAGTGAATTTACTTCAGCAAATAATTCATGAGCAAAAAGTTTGTAGTTTCAGTTTGTATTTAGTTCATAACATCTGTCAAGAATGTCCACTGCACAACAAAATCTGACAACCAGTTGGGATCTTTGACTTGTCTTGAAAATTCACATCCATTACCATTTCTGACATTAGTAACGATATACGTGTTCCAATCTTTATTAAACGTCCTGCAATAGTCATCTATTTTCCACTTTTCCAGTTCACTCATTTTAATAAAATTATTTTATTGTAAGTAATCGGTATAAAATTTGTAGATTACGATAGATTGGAAAACATATGCGTCTATTCTAATAAGCGATCAACATATATAAACGGAAATAATATCATAATTATGTCATGAACTGCAAGATTCATGACATCATTTGCAAAAGGCAGGTAACTAAATATGTAGTTGTTGAAAAATTGCTATGTATATATGTATGTGGGGTCTATATAAATTAAAATAATACATTAAAAAAGTATTTAAATAGTATAAATAAATTAGATGCCTATGTTATAGGCCTTTAATAAAAAAAAACGGACTTTGCAATGTATTAATTACCATCATAGCACAGCAGTTTTCGAACCACAGTGTGTTTCATAAGCAGAATTGTCACTTTAGCTGTTGGGTGAGACGCTAAGATACAAGGTCACATCATGCACAATCCCTAGCACTCTTGCGGGGCCGGATAAGTCTGGCAGGCCGTGGTTTTCCAACCTCTGGTCTCCTGGAACAGAAATCACAGTTTAGAGTATCTGGTTGCCTGTTGGAACATGTTGCCATTGATTTATTGATGTGCACGAACCATACACTGTTTGTATTTTAAAGTTCTGCTGTGACAATTGCTGAAGGTATTGGGGATGTTTTGGCACTTCATGTAAAGATTTTTTAGTACAATGACTGCTTCAGGCACTGTCGTCATCATTGATTCTGTTGCCCAGACTATGGATTGGCAGCTCTTAGCTATAGATTGCACATAGTTAGGTCAAAATGTTGGCATGCTGTATATTTGCAGAAGAAAGGATTGTTAATTTACTAATGAAAGATTATTACTAAACATATTCACATACTCCATGGATGATGCAGCACTGTGACAGGGCAACAAGCTCTGTCAGTAAAGAAGATACTCATTCAAATACCCACTCAAAATCAATGCCACCAAACTGATTGGATTGAAGCACGTTATATCTTGACAAATTTCTTCAACAACAAGGTTCAAAATAAGCATAATATTAACATCAAGCTCCATCAGACTATGTATAATATGAGCATAAGTTGCCATAAACTTGTAATACTGGTACATGTGCTGCACATTTTTGGGACATAAATGATCTGTGTGTCAAAAAATTATTTGGTCATAATGGCCTAAAAGACAATAGTTGAAATAGTACAGGTATTTAATTTATAACTGCAAAAACACACTTTAACATTCCTTAAGATTACAAACCCAAACCGGAAGTTAGTTACTAGAAAGTAGAAGTCAGCTAAATTTTGGCAGAGTTCACATTAGGTCAGTGCTAAGAATATCTAATTTCCATTCCATATCTTGGCAATCATAATTTCGAGATTTCTATGTCCAAAAAGTTAAATTGATGGAACCACGTCATCCATCAAAACAAAATGGCGGCTTATAATAAATTATAATTTTGAGTAGAAAATGTTCAATTAGTACATAATTCATTGGATAACATTCAATCTTGGGTGACGCACATTCCTAGGGTCTAACCGGGAATCGGTAGAAAATTGTTTTATTACATACCATCAGCCTTAACTTGTAAACTTGGTGGCTGTTTGAGAGGGCTACAAGAATGATAAAATTTACCAGGTAGACTTAAAAACACACATCGACTTATATGCGGGTCACAGACTCTTCCCCTGTACAAGGTCAAATTTTTAGGGGTCGACTTATACGTGACGTCGACTTGTATGCGAGTATATATTATACGGTAAAACAGAGAATAACTAATAACTGCTCAAATGTTAGACATGCACCAAACCAACCGAATTAGTTGGCCTTTGCAGCTTTAACATAAAAAGTTTCTTTCTTTTCCATAGGCAGTTTAACAGAATCCACTGGACCTATGTTGCTTGCGTTGAAAGCACATTTGGACTGATCTGGCCTTGTATAGCACTTCTAACCTGCATTAAAAACAGAACATTTCAATACATCATTAACAACAAGTATAGCTATTCATCAACTGAAATGGTCTTTATCCCACAAAAAGGAGTGGGACAAATGCAGACCATCTTTTATCTGATAAAATTCAAATCATCACATACTGTATATACAGTGCAATGAAAATCCAGCCACACAAGAAAGTCATTAGACTTTATTCTGTGTTTCGTACACAGTGTGCTGCAGAATATCATGCATACCATCTGCAAGCCACTACATACAAGACGAGACTTTGTGGCCTGTTCCGATTTTGAAAATAGGCGCTTATATCAGTTACTGTGCAGAATTGGAAGCATCACAGCATTCATCCATAGCCAGTGAAAAATAAAGACACTTTTCTAATGATGACCTTATTTGCAAGTCCTGAGCCATTTCTTCTATTTGCCTCATGGTCATGTTGCATGCAAGGGCAATGTTAGTCACCATTGCTTCGATTTTGGGATCACCTGAGCCTTTTGTAAAATTGACAAAGCTGGCTTCAGCAATTACTCGTCATTAGAATAAGGCTTTTTTCGTGCTAATAACAGACTTAACTCGTTGCAAAGTTTTGACCATCGATTTCAACTCATCACTTTTCTACAAAAATGACTGATTTGCCAACAAAGATTCTTTTTAGCTTGATAAAACCAAACATGATAGCTGACCCAGGTGGGTATTTTTCATTACAGTCCCTATTCAGCGTTGAATTTGTACATGCTGCAACTGTTGCATTACACAGCAGAAAAACAGGCTTGGATGACTTTTCCAAAGTAAAAAATACTGTTCTTCCCAATTCATGCTAAACTCTCGCAAGGCAATGTCATCTTCCAATACAAAATATACATTGTAGAAGATCAAGCAGTCTGTTTCTTTGTTTGATCCTACAACCCTACGATGGGAAGAAGTCGGCGTCTTATATCTGCATGGCAGAAATATGCAATGGAGAAAGTGGACTATGACTGCCTGCCGACTGATGAGCCATCCGCTACCGTCTTAGAGCTCCTCTGCCGTGTCCGTCTGCAGCCGTCAGACCGATTAACCACGCCCCTGATCACTGCAGCTATGGAGGTGCCTAAGATTCTATGTAGATAAAATTCTAAACTAAAAAACCAAGCATAATTTTGAAGAAAATTCCAAGGTCCTGTGTGCCATTCTTCATAGGCTGGCATGCCACAAATTGCATGCGCGCTGCAGGTTGGCCACCACTGGTATGGCCTGCCCTCTTGATGTCGAGAATTTCTGTTGAAGCTGATGCCTAATTATTACAACTCTCTGTGAAATAACACTTGTCAAGAAACAGTAAAATTCCCTAGTCTTGGTATAATGAAAATAACCTTCACCAACCAGTGAATGCCCTAATGCTGTCTTCACGACTGCATCTCTAGCATTGTACAGCAAGGTGTTACAGCATAACTGCTCTTATCCATTATGATCTGCTGGCCGGAAATCTAATATGAAACGTCTGTTATTAGCTTCACTAGCTTAAAGTTTTGCAAAAGGGATCACTGAAGATTGGGGTATATGTGCACATCAATTGTCTAACGGGTCGTTAGATACTTGGTCCATGGCCATACATCTTCATCATCCATTGCCTTCATCACCTGCCCTGGTGGCATGGGCTTTGCCTTGGCTTCATCAGTAAGCATGACCTGAAGTGATCAGAGGTCAATCCCTCAGTCAGTTTGTTCCACCACTGATGTCTCTTTGAGTTGGCACAGACTGTACCAAATATCTTGCTTCAAGCAAACTTTGGGTACCTTAGTCGAAGAGAACGCGTTTTTGATAACTTACATGATACATAAATATATCGGAAATTAACAAACAACCCCCCCCCCCGTTTATGTCCAAACATGATGTTAAACCCCTCAGTTCTCGCAACTGTGGAGAAGAAAGAAAATATATAGAAGGGAAATGCTTAGTCCATGTATGTAATATGACACAATGTGCACTGTCGCTCATGAATAAGAAGTTAAGAACAACATAACATATTATATCTGTAAATTCAGGGGAAATGCCCCCTGCCCCCAAATGATGTCCCTGCAGGTAACATCTAAAAAGACTAGAAAATGAACTGTAGATGCAGTGAAGCATAAAACTCTGACCTCTGTCAAGGAGATGACGCCAACCAGGTTGCCACGACTGGTCACAAAGCAGTGATGCAGGCTAAGAAGTGAAAACAATGAATGAATCTGAAACAGAAATTCACAGATCTAATCAAAGGCGTTAGACGGACATAATCCCTGGTTTTTCAGGGAATGCATGCATTCCCTGAAATATATACATATACCCTGAAAATACGCATTCGCTGTAACATATACACACATGCAATATCTACTGACAAAGCATCATTTGAAGGACTAAGCAACTGATGTGTAGGACATGCTCAAGGGCTCCACACAGCAGCTGCTGTATCAGTGACGCCTGAACCAAAACACTTTATGGTACTAGGCGAGCGTTCTAACCACAGGTGTAATAAGATGCAAACGACCAGGGAACAGGATTGCACTGTTTTCAAAAACCAGGTCACTTGAGTGTGTGATAGTTCTTAGATGTCAAACTGCACAATTGCTTTTTTGCTTTGTCAATTCTGATGAGTTGGAGTAACTCCTCGTGTCATGAGCCAAAGCAACTACTGCTGCAACATCTGAACAACAGACTGTCACTGCGATTGCAGACGTAGAAGCACAAATTCCACCCATGATCAGAAACAGTTGGTGTGTGCACACTTTCAATCAAGCTCCGAATTACTAACACAATGTTCACTCAGAGAAAGACTAAGAGTTTTTAGTATGTTAAGTTTTGTTAACCCGTTCTGGACCAAAACTTTATTAAGAAAATTTTTTATGATCTGTGATAATTATTGGGGCCTTGATGGCAATGTTTGAACGTATGTATTATGTTTTTTGACTATTCTCAAATAACATATGCAAATTTGCATATGTTCGTTTTACGAACATTGGGCCAATAGGCTACTAACAACATGTGAAATATTGAACATGCATGAAATTACATTGTAACACAATAACGTAATAAAATGGATAATTGGTGTTAAAACCGTCTTGGATCGAGTGAGAATTGCCAGGGGAGGGGTTGGGGGTTCAACCCCCCTAGTCTTTCTTAGGCTCCCATAGTAAAGTCTACATTTCACACCCAAACTGCACATAAATCAACGTCTAACCTCTGCCCCCAGTTATTTTTTGCAATTCCCATACTGTCTTGGATGCGCTTCTTGTCAACACTGAAGCAGCGTCTTTTGGACACAGTTGGACTCACACCGACATGGTCTGATGCTATGAACACTGGCTTGTTGTCTTTCCACAATGCCACCACGACACTTCCATTGCCCTGATATTCGATTTCTCTACCTGCTCTCTTCATCGCACTGGATTTCATGAGAGGGCAATCTCACAAGCAGTTCCCCCGTATTTTCCCAGTGGCAGCAAAAACTGTATCTTCAGTGTTGTGAGGAGTACCAATGAAGTGAAGAAGTTGTCGAAAGTAAGAGTTTGACACTGGAGATGTTCAACTATCGTCAGAAGCTGCCAGACAGCTTGACTACCGAGCTGTCATCTCTCTCTCTCTCTCTCTCTCTCTCTCTCTCTCTCTCTCTCTCTCTCTCTCTCTCTCTCTCTCACACACACACACACACACATGCGCACACACACACACACGCACGCACGAACACGCAAGCACACAGACACACACAGACACACACACACACAGACACACACAGACACACACACACAGACACACACAGACACACAGACATATATATATATGTATATATATATATGATTTGGTTGATACACGTAGCTCAAGATCAGAAATATGCATATGTAAATCAACGTTGACTTGACTTGACGCCATCAGTAGCGTATTGGACCAATGTTCATAAAACGAACATGACCCAGATATGAAAATTTTGCGACTCCATTTATTACAATAAAATTATGCAAATGGCATGTGCTTTGTGCTAAATATGTGCACTTGTCAAATACCCATCAGCTCGTACGATATCACGCATCGAACCAAAATTACAAATTTTCAAACAAAAGATGGTGAACATACTGGATTTGAGGTATTTAGCATAAGACAAAAACAGTTCAAAACTTTCAAAACAAAATTTTTTTTGCGATTTATCCGACAAATCAAACCTTTCGCTTACATAAGAGCACTTGAATACAAAACTAGAGTGATGACCTCAACCAATTTGATGTCGTCAAAAAATGTGTTCGTAAAACGAACATTGGTCCAAAACGGGTTAACTCACAACAATTACTTCTTCACTTACATTAAAACTTCTATTTGTGGAAAATTGCTATTGTCAGCAGTATTTAGCATATCAATTGCAACTGAAACAAATATGATGCTTTAGTATCCTAACACATGGCCTTCTGTCTTACATAGTTTCAAATCCACTGACTCAGAAAAAGTCTAGACATGAATTACTGCTGAAGTCGGATAAGTTTTAACATGCAAGAATGCCCATGGGATACAGCCCATGCCTGTAGAAAAACTTGCTGACTCAGCACTATACGATGTCAGTGTAATATCAGATGATGGATGCTTGTTGATCATCACTTCTACATCTGCATCATGCATCCTGTGTTGAACAATAACCCAACATAAGACGTGTGACTTTCCAAGCCTGAAGTGAGCAAAACTGTCAAAGAATTTGTTGGTGACAGCAAAAGAACCATGGCGATACACAACTGATGTAACTGGACCATGGGCTGCTGAGGGAAGAAAACCTCACAAGTCATAATCTCAACATCCAAACATATTTCTCCCAATATCAGACATGTGACTATGCACAACAATTCTCCCTCAGTCTATCGTATACTGCTCTGTGTGATACAGGATGTGTCTGTGTGAACAGGATATGTCAGCACCAAATGGCTGGTGTCAGGAACTGATGCAGCTGATGTAAGTAAAACACCCTTTCTATGACTGTCTTCCAAGACAAGGCAAGTATTCACCCAGTTACCTTGTAGAGCGTTGTCTTGGTAGAGATCTGAAATGGAGCCGGATCAACTCGACAGTCGTCATACTTGATCAGCTGTTTCAGCTGAGAGTCTTCCCACTCCAACTCCTATTTCCAAAATACAGCATACTTTACTTTTGAACCATTTTACGCTTAAACAAAATAATAAAATACCTAGAATCAATCTAGGAGATATCTCTTGATCAGGGTTGTATGGACTCGAGACTAAGACTAGGTCCAACCTTGGGAGCCAACTGTCTAGGGTTCAGTTCCTAGTCAGCAAAATGTTAACATCTGCAGTAATATCAACTTAGAAATGCACATGACAGAAAGTATTAAAGAAGAAGCTGATAGACTTTGTTCTACCCCATTTAAGAATCCTATGACAATGAAAGGAATTTCACATCCACCTGCAAAGAAACTGTTTTTATAATCTGTTTTTAAATTATGAGAGTTTTCCTAAAGCAGAAAGAAACGCGATGGTGTAAATGAATGCGACTGTTGTGGAGCATCTCAAAAGAATTTCTGCATACCAGTAAGTGTTTAACTTAGGAGATAAGGACACTTACAGAAGAGAAATTTTTAGATTCTCTCTGCCTTTTTTGCAAGAAAACAAATTTTCAGAAGGACCAAACTACAGACAGGGCCGTAAATCCCGGGGAGGGAAAGGAGGGAATTCTCTCCCCACTTTTAAGCCTGAGGAGGGAACGTGAAGGAATTCCCTCCCCACAAATTCGTCTAAGCTGTGCCATAAATTTATATTAGGGTCACCAACCAAGATCGACGACTGCCAACAGTGCACGTCTAGTAGGATAATTTACTGCGGGAACATAGATAATGCAGGAAACCTTATTCTTTCGGCTTGAAAGCTATAACAGGTGTGAATCATGTGGCTGCTGAAGATAGATTTCCTTCTTAATTCAGAGCTGGCAGAACTTATGTTGTGACAAGCGGTCAAGCCCAACGCATCACCCTACAAGACGTACAGAGCAGAGTGTGTTCGGAGACAGGACGACAAATTATGAAGACAGCTGTGATATATGTATATATATATATATATATATATATATATATATATATATATATACATATATACATATATATATATTCAGAGTGTGAACTTTCAGGGTGGGAGGAATCGTGGCGCTGGAAACCTCGTCTCTGTGCCTGAGTGAAAGCTACCACATGTAAAGTTGGGTGTCGAAAGATAGATTATGGTCCACAGTAAATTCAAAGGGCGAGGAATTTTGAAGTGACATTAGCAATATATTATCTTGCGGAGCGTCGTCGGATATAGAAATTAGAGACGGGCAGCAAATTCCTAATAGGGGGCCTACAGCTGTGATCATATTATGTGTGCGTGTGCGTGTGCGTGTGTGTGAGAGAGTGAGAGAGACAGACAGACAGAAATAGCGACAGAGAGAGTGTATGTATATATATATATATATATGTATATAATATATAATTATATGTACATGTAGATAGATTTACGTAAATGCATAGTATTCCGTGTGTGTGGGCTTTTCAGAGTTTTCAGTTAATCTGGAGACCCCATTCGAGTGTATTACAGATCTCAGGATTATAAGTAAATTTTAGATAGATCTAAATAAAATTGATAAATAAAGCTGTCGTTTTTAAGTCACCAGCTGCAAAGTGTGATGGTAAGTACAAGTTCACACTACTCTCACTTTGGAGACTGCATTTCATATTTATAAACAAATTAAGCAATTTGCCATAACCTAAACACCACGGTATGTGCATAAGAAAATTTATAAACAGCATTATATCTATAGATGCCTAAGTTCCTGTACATTTATTTTCTTCTACGCAAAAAAATCATTTTGGACGCAGTGTATACTTGTAATCGCAAATGTAATCCTAATGTATAGATTTCTTTAGCGACCAAAAAAGCTACGTCACGGGAACCAGCTTATTCACAGGCGCTCAGTCAAAATTAAATACATAAACAACATCGATAGGCAGAGCATCAAAATCCACCAGTGGTGGTACAAAATGACAAAAATATTGTTCTACATTAGGCCTATATCGGAATTAATGTATAATTTTATCCGCCTTCGGTCTGTACTTGGTTGAGGTTAGCTGACACAACTTTTAAACACTTTACGGGCCATTGGAGAGCGAGACAGACAGACAGACAGACAGACAGACAGACAAGACAAGCAGATAGAGAGCGTGTGTGTGCGTGCCTGTGTGTGTGTGTGAGAAAGAGAGACAGAGGCAGAGACAGAGGGAGACCTGTATAGTGTATACTGCGCACAATCAGACTTAAGTTTATCATTCGGCTCAATATTTGGTTGTTTTGTAGCCTACATAGGCGCGCTCTTCCGAAGGGGAATTTTCCCTCCCCACTTTTCAAAACAGATTTACGGCCCTGACTACAGATGCCTTCTGGTGAATCTCATCTTTCATGGTCTGATCATCTCTTTAAGGACAAGCGTATACCCCTTGATGCTGATCTCTGTGTTCTCCTAGGGCCTTCAAAATGTAGCTATAAAAAATGAACATTAACCTGCTTTTTTTTTAACTATGAACAGCTGCTTGATGTTGAAAGATTGAGTTTTTTGCAAGTCAGCATGCAAAAGACTTCACTTATGGGAGCAGACAATGCCCACAAGATTGAGCAATACAGCTAACACCATTGCACCCAACTATGAACCCAATGTCCTACATGACATCATCAGGATGTCACCCACCATACTCGTACCAAAACTAGTACCAGCAATGACGCCACACACACCATCGAGCACGTCACAAACCTACGGTATTCTTATACAGATGGCCATGAGCTTTGACCTCCATGCCATCTTCTGGGACTACACATATCGTCATCACCTGTACCTGAGCACAGATCTTGCTCGTCTCTCTGCATCAGGAAGTGAACTGGTTGTCTTTCCATATTGAACTTTTCCACAGTAATACATGGAGGCATCAATGCTTTAGGCGGTGCTTTGTTCAGACATACAACCTGCTTCTTGACCTTTCTACATCTCTATTTCACCAGTGGTTTAAAACAGTTCTATTCAACTGCAAGTCTTGTGTTGTCAGGTTGGGAGTTCCTCAGAGGAATTTTATTGTAGAACTGCTATGGTCACTGCACATTTAACTAGCACCTCTTCCAGAAAACTGCACAGAAGTAGACTAGTAGTGCTCTCAAGTTGTGCCAAATGAAGCTGGCTCACCTCATCTGGATCATGAAGATCGACTGTAACTGATCTTTGGAATCGAACCTTGTCTTTTAAACCTGAAAAAGACACAGTCTATGCTACAAGTCACAGATTTATTAAAAAACAATAGAACTTAGATTTCAAATTTATTCAATAAATAATAACATTATACACAGATGTGAGCTTCAAAATACCATGAAAGAAATGTGTTTTGCTATGAATGGATGAATAATATGAGATTAGTGTGTCAAATGTCATTACCTGAATCAGAGGCACAGTCTTGCTGTGCAAATCTTCTCTCAAAATATTATCACAGTCTGAATCAGTCTGATGGAGCAACAGACTGATTAAGACTGTGATGGTATTTTGAGAGATTTGCATAGCAAGACTGTGATTGGTGTTATCCACCAGACAAATACTCTGCACAAAATGACATTTAACATCATGAGACTAGCACAGAGATATTTTTCTTTATTTTTTCTGTAAGGCGTTTTCGTGCAAGATTTCCATTTTGTTTATGCGCGCTATAAATGACAGTTGAATAATAATAGCAAGACTTTCACTCTACTTCCAATCAGACACCTGTTTCTTTCACCTTATATTTCTTTTAGAATGTAAATATATATCAAAAAGAAAACTCGCTTCCAAAAACATGAAAAGACTCTTTTCCAATGAGCCTCTAATGACTCTTTGAAACAAATCAGTGTCCATTATTTTTGTCCGTTATTCTGCAACAATACTGACATAAGAATTTGAATGATCCAAAACTAATTTCCTGTTAAATGACTGGAAACCATTTCAGAGTTCAGCTGGATCCCAGTCCTTGACTGTACAGTGTACACTCCAGTGATTGTCTGATTTTTAGTCTTTTATGATAAGAATTAGGGGAGGGGTTTCGGATAATGGCAATATTCTGGTACGAAGAGCAGAAGATCAGCACAGACACAGGATCGCTTCCCACTACCCTCCCAAAGGTCGACTCAGCCTTTCATTTGCCAGATGGCATTTGTAAAATGAGCAGGATGTGATTCGCGCTTTGCATGGCTGCCAAACAGTTAAATTCAACTCTTGCAATAACTTGTGATCATCTGTTCATACTATGAATGTAATCATACTGTGGCATGTCAGTTTGATATAATAAACGAAGATTATATTTTAAGATTATAATTAGGAAGTTTTGGATTAGATATATATTCCAATATATTTCCAAGAAACTGCATAGACAGTTTAATGGTTTTAAAAAACATACACAGCGTTCAAGTCAAACTTTGGAGGAGATGCTACAAGTTTAGAAATGTGCTGGTTTCCTGCCCCATGGAATTAATTAATCGGGCTGACAAAAACAACTTTTCCTTATTTATTATGCCCAATCTAGGTTTCAAATGGTTAAAACACAACACACTTATTTGTATTGGCTTTTGTAATTGAAAATCTAATGTTCTGTAAGTCACTACAAGTAAGTAAGAAGGTAAGTATATCCTTTATTTAACCAATTGCTAACCGCATTTTGCCGTACATTATGAAGTATAAAATCAAGAGTAAATCATCCTAATAATAAATGGTTTGTGTGCCACATTGTCTGCAACAGGTAGAATTCTGTTCAGTTTACGTGGACGTAGCACTACAGTTTTAATTGGAGGCAGTAGGTCATGTAGAACATGGCCTGGATCTGCATGAGCAGCCCCAAAGAGATGGCTGTCAGCACTCTGGGCATAGTTGTTCGAAACTTGGGTTATTTTTCAGGCAGGTATCACAGCCGGACCGAACCGGTCACAGCAGCAGAGCCTGTAGGCGTGTCCACCCTTCCTGACCCACAAAAATCCCCCAGGCCGGTATAAGTGGTGCATTCAAATTGCAATGTTACCTGTGAATAATGATTTACATGAAATAGTATCCTGTAGTTGGATTTGCAAAAGAAGTTTAAGACATTGTACAAACATCTCACCTGAAAGCTGTTTCACTCTTTTAGGTTCCTCACTTTCCTGCTTCTTTTCCTGAAATAAATTACCAGTAAGAGTGGCAAGATATTTCTTGACATGGAGAATGTTGAACAAGAAAGTCAGATAGCTCAACTAATTAGGTCCCATATATCTGCATGTATGTATTGTATTGTATTGTATTTGAACACTTGTTATAGCGCCTCTACCAGATTTCCTATTCAGAGGCGCTCCCGACTACTGCTGTAGTCGGAGTTTCACGCCGAAGCGCATGAGCAATTGCGAGTGAAGGACTTGCCCAGGGTCCCTACGCGATGGCTTTGAGGTGGATTCGAACCCGCAACCCTCCAGCTGCAAGGCACCGAACATACCCCCAAACCACCGCGCCCCAGTATATTGTGTTGTGTTGTGTGTTGTATTGTACTCCACGTTTATAATGCGACCGAGCCACCCGCAGTAAAGATCCGAGAAATTAATCTCTGATAATCCGACCCGACCGGGAAGCGAACCCGGGGCGCCGGCGCGGCGAGCGGGCACCAACCCTCTCGGCCACTCAGGATCCTTATGTATTTCAATGGCTACTTATACAGCACCTCACAGACGTGATAAAATATGACAACCTAACAGTTCTAAAAAGATAGCAAGATAGCGAGTTGAAAGTGTTTCTTGAGCCATCTGTTCCTTTGAGCATTTTTTTCACGAGAAGATTGTTCCGGAAGGCCAGTCCAATACACGAGAAATATATTTGTCTATACATCAAGAAATGATAGATTAAGATTAGATTAGATTAGTTTACCATTAGTCTTCAGATACTCATTAGTTCTTTAGATTCACTTTACTTATTAATAGATAAATGAAATTCCATTTAGAATTACAAGATCTCATTTACTTTGGTGCATCTCATACTCATGTGCAATTTGATACATGTATCTAGTCCTCTGCATTCTGAAGTATCGATAAATTGTCATGTGACTTTCAGTGCATTTCCCATGCAGACCTACTTCAAAAACTGATGGTTGAATTAAGTTAATTTAAAATCATCTCATCCTGTGTATTTTGAAGCCTCACTGACTCTGAATGCCTGCCATTCTTTCACCATGTTTCTTGGCACAACCATGCACACGCCCAGTTGAATTAGCTCAGAAGAGGACACAAGTCCAACGTTATTACACAACTGCTGATACCTCATTTTGAACTTCTAAATTTTCCAATGTTCTACCAGCATATTGTCATTTTCTTTTGTTATAGTTTCTTCCACTGTAAATTGACTAAATTTGTAGTCAAGAATAACCTTTTGTTTTACATAACATAAACTAATCTTTAGTGGTTCTTGTATTAGAAGCAGGAAACAAATAGAAATGCTTCTCCTCAATCTCTGTATATAGCACATCAAATAAATAACTGTATAACTTCACTGTAGTCCTAATGCTGATGTGTTCTGCCTTTGTCTGCTACATCCAGGGCTAAGAAAGAAAAACTGACAATCTTTATTGCACTAGGCCTTGCTTTTACGTTTTTGTCTGCACTTCACCTGAAAGATTCACTCCATGGCCAAGCTTTTCATTATTACTGCTATAAAGTGGTGTGTAATAAATGAGAAATTATCCCTCCTTACCTGATATATTGCTGTGTAAATAAAAAGCAGGCCATGAGGAGTAAGAAGAACACCTAGAACTTGTTGTGCAATGATAGGTTACCTTTTACAGAGAAACACAGGATGTCAGTAGTAGAGGGATGATGTCAGCAGATCCAAGAAACCAATCTGTTAGCTTTTGATGAGAACTCTTCATACATACACAGAGAAGGTTAGAACCAACAGGTTAAAACAGGCAAACACCAATCAACTCTTGAGGCAAATACTGACGCAACATAGGTCAAACATTAACAGGTCATGGGCAATGTTCCCTCTAAGCTGCGCGGCTGCGCAGCTCATTAGAAAATGCCGCGCAGCAGTTTCAAAATTCCACGCACAAGTTTTGGTAGGAAATACTTATGAGCTAAAGTTTTGCTTAACTTAAAGTAGGCCATTGAATTATTAACCTACTTACTTATCTGTAAGTCAACGGAAGGTCAAGATCTGTGTGTGGCCTGCGCTGAGCATACCAGTCTGTATTAACAGATAAGTGATCACACGAGGGGAGTTGACACCGCATATCCAGTATCTGTCTGTGTCAGTCAACTGGAATGTCCTGCTGAATTCTGCGTTCACGCGTAACCAGCTTGGCGCGCCAGATTAATTAGTGGGGATGCTGATGCTTGTGAACTGCCTTGCCATACGGCTGCTGCGCCTGCTGGCTAACGAGCTTCCAACAGGTGATGCCGTAACCGCCCGTATGGCCAGGCCTGTGTCATACAGGCTGTATGTCAATCAGATTATCTGTGTCGAATTCCACTTTGGAAGTTTAAACCAGTTTCAAACAGCATAACATTTCTGTCACTTCTGTGTCATTAAAAGTAATCTATGTCGAAACGTAAAGTGAACGGGACTATATTGGATAGTTTTGCAAAGAAAAAGTGTAGTTCAAAGTTTAAAACCGAATGGCTTAGTGAGCTGGTATACATAGAGACAGAACTTGACGATGAGGATAAAGTCTTTCAAGGTTCTGGATTGGAAGTCAATATCGACAAAGTTTATCAACTATGGTCATCACAAAAAGATAGGCATAGGCGTGTACTAGCTACATTGAGGCACGAAGAGGCAGTTGCCTCATCTTGCTTTTTATATACTGGAACTTCGATTGACTAATGACCCAAATGACCAGGATTTTGCCAATGGTCTGTGAAGTTGCCTGCTCTTGAATTTAAGTCTCGCTACGTGCCTGAAGATAGGCGGCAGAAACTTTAACGTTCAGCGTTATTTTGATGCTAGAATAAGAACTACATACATGTAGCCTCCTCCTTCATGAAGGTATAGTTTCGGATTCGTAAAACGATTCGTGATTTCTAAGCCATACATCTTCTTTAATAAAAATACATTATTGCAAACGTGTATTTAGTCAGTATACTGTAGTCTGCCATTACAATTTACAATCACAAATGTTTCTAAAAATGTTTTTCTCAGTTTTATTGCTCACGCATAAAATTAGGCTGCTCAAACAACCGCCACTTCCGCGCACACAGGAAAAATATTAGAGGGAACGTTGGTCATGGGTAAACACAAACAGGTGCATTGTAAAACATTCTGAAAATTAAGAAAAAACTCTTCCCAGTTAACACCTCATCATGAATACTTCACCTAATAACCATTAACTCAAAATAGGAAGCCAACAAACTGAGTAATAAATTTTGAGGGTCACATGTTATGCACAGAAACCGTGTTTATAATCTCCTCCAATCCAGACACTTAGTGCTGTGCAAACAAACAACATTAACAGCAGATGGCTTCAACTCAAATTCTGGTCAGTAAAAGTAAACAGGAAATGCAAAGTGCCAAAGATAGGGCTTTATTTTAAACTGAAAATCAAATTCAATAGGCAAATCGCTGTAACATGCAGCATGCATAATGCCAAGCATCACTACTTTTCAGGTATTATATTTAAGTAATAGAACAGCGATAAATCAGCACAGAGGAAGGCCTATAATGTGATACGTAGAATGCCAAATCACCTGCAGAGATAGAGATCGTCCAATTGATGCATTTGCGACAGGTAACCAAGGACTTGGAAACTCAACAACTGACAATCGTTTCACTACAAATTTCCTCTTGGATTTTTGCTCCTGAGTAATATAAGTACATGACAGTGTTCAATTAACAATCAACACTGTTTCCTTCAGCACGTTTTTAATTCATATTGTCACAGTTCCGTTGTAATATTTCTTTAGTAAACGCTGTGTTTACTGTTCAGATAAAAAGCAAGCCCCCACAGCAGAACCTTCCAATTTATCCAGATCATGAGCTACAGCATGATCACATAATGATTTGGTGGTACACATGACCAGCAGTACGGTCTGAAAAGTTTCAGATACAGAAGTGTTTTCAATACTGGAAACAGAGAGCTCCATGTGTTCATATTTATATGTATAACTGGATTTATTTTATTTAACGTTTTGTCGGAAGAATATTGAGAAGCTGTCACTTTTTCAGAAAATAGAAGAGTTTTTGTCCTGTCCTCCTATTTGCATCTGTTTCCTTGTCCTGTCTGCCTTATCTCAACATATTATCTCAGTCCTTACCATCATTTCTTTCTGCTGATCTGCATCAATGTTGTTGGAAGATGAACTTGGCTCATCTTCTGACTTGATGTCATGTTCCAATCTCTCTGCAGATGAATTCACTGAAAATTGATCTTCTGGGTTTTCGCTTTGTTCAGAAGCGCTCAAAGGAAGCAACTTTGATGATGGATTGGAAGCAGAAGTCGGAGGAGGCAAGGGAAGTGATGACACACGACGAATTTTCTTGGCCATGAAAAGTAGTTTGTTGTCAAGTGAGAACTGATCAGTGAGAAGTTGACTGAGGTCATGACGATAAATCGAACCAAGCAGTAACATATTCTCTAGCCACAGAATCACACACCAGTTATTAATCATAACAATGAGGAAAAACCAGTCATTAGTTTAGCCCTTAGTGAGGGGGAAGTTCATTCCGAATGGAGGGATCTGCCACAGCAAATGCACGGTGCTGGGTCAAAGCAGTCCGAGTCCTAGGAGCAAAGAGATCAAACTGATCTGAAGAGCACAAAGAGCGAGATGAGGATGCTTTCATATAATATAGTCTGAGAGGTATTTGTGGTGCAGCAACTCAGCCACAATCCTGATAAACAACTGTAGGTCTACGTCAGCTAAGAATTAGGACAATCGTCAATCCGGCGGCCACCATGTTGTGCTGCCTGGACATCCAACAAGACAGACACAAACAAACATGACTTTCAAGTTATCTGAAATCTGTGATTTTCCAGTGAAAAATATCAAGTACCTGCAGGCCTAAATCACTGTGCTTGCAGTTGGTGTGAATATGAATTCAGTATGTAAGGATGCACTTCAGCCATAATTTAACTGAAAACTATTCAGCTAACAATCTTGAGGAGTTACTACTCTGTTTCAATGACAAAAACAGATACCTTTGTTGTCGACAAGAGGGATGGCCTTGAAACTGAAGTTGTTCAAAATCTGTTCAGCATCCAAGAATATACTGTCAAGCGTCAGGCATTGGATATTCTCAGAGACCATAATATCCTCAGCAAACACCTCCTGTGCACTGCAATCACAGTCAAAACATCATTCATGCCAGAAGGCATAAACCATTATCAAAACCAGTGAAATGACGCACACGTCGTACACCAGAAGACTCCAAGTATAAGCTGCACTTAACTATTACTTGCATCCTGACCTTTTACATTGGAAAAATCAATAATCCTTTGCATAATGCACAACCACAATTTTTCATAGGGAATCATTACAAAGCAATGAAACAATTGATCTTAGGCTGGTAAAACAAGTGTTGAGATGGAGTTATATACTGCACATGTTCACCAGTCATGTTGATCCCTCACATAGTAGCACATTAATCATCAAGACACTTCTCCATCAGAGTCGTATTTGTCTGACCATACTGCTATTTCATGTTTCCTTTCATTATGATCCACCATCCTTTAACTACCCCCTTGGAAAGGTTTAACCTTTCAACCTTCAAAGCTCATATCCTTAACTCCTCTCCATGGTTATGCCCAGCACAGATGACTAGCAGATTTACGAAGTTCAACTACCACTGAAATTCTGGAAAAGCATATTTCTACAGAGTCCAACAGTATTGGCACGTGCAGCCCTAGTATAACTCAATATACACAGCCTATTTATACACAGCAAACGAGCTCTTTTCAGTTGCTGGACATACTTTTGGAACTCTCTACCTGTGTCTGTACGCTGTGCTCAATTGCTTGGGTCATTTCATTCTCGGCTGAAAACTTACCTCTTTCAAATTGCTTATCCACCGTAGGCTGTCTCTCTGTCTCTTACGGACTGATCTTTTGGATGTTGACCTGATTACGGGTTGGTTTTGGTGTGCCATCGGTTGATGCCTTGTGCAGTAGACACCGGTGCAATAGAAGTTGCTAATTACAATTACAGCACGTGTGTATACACAGCCGGCTTGAAAGGTGTTGGTACTTTTTCACATCCTAAAATTTAGGCACCAGTGTCATACTGTTCGTAAACTTGTTTCCTTAGCCAACTATTTTCATGATCTTATCATCCGTTGGGCATAGGAACTCCTCTCAGCCATCCTTCACGTCATCTGTCACACTCTTATCCATCCGGAATCATATAAATAAATCAGCTCTCTTCTACATCATCCAAAGAAAATGCTTTAACATTTGAACTCCATTCAACAATCATTTACTCTACTCATCTATTTCCAACATTATAACGTCCTTCAGATATCTCGCACATCACACCGTCAAATCAACTCGCCAAACCATCAAATTCTTCACAGCCCTTGCATACACATGCCACCTCCGACCATCTGTCCATCTGCTAATATTTTTGTCTGTTTATCTTACTTGAATTTTGTCTCATATATTACATTCTGTAACTTGGAAGGAAAGACACTTCTCAACACCTTCACAAACACTGGAGAAAAACCATCTTCATTGGACTTCAAACAACACAAGTTAAACAACAAAGCAGAGTTTTCTATGGGTTGCCATTGTTACAAGCTCTTCATTTGTACAGCTGAGTCTAAATCTTTTTGAAAAGATAAAGCTTCTTTTTTGACTTTAATGTTTTTGCCTAAGTTTTGAAAATTTCTTTACTACATCTATTTATAATTAAGTGCAAATAAATCCTAAATCCCTTCCTCTTTGTCCAAAGAAAGTGTTTCAATCATCCAACTGAATGAACTAAGTTCAATACTCAATCATTCCTCCAATTAGGTTCTTCACAGTCCTTGCACCTACTCTGTCGTCCTTCCCCAATGCATTCTCTGTTTGTCTGTTCAAACTTCCATCCATCCATCCATCCATCCATCTAACATGTGCTTCATACCTTCAGCCAATCCCAATATCAAGTCATCTTGGTCAACTCTGCAGAAACTTCAGCAGAAAAGACCACAGCAATCTAACAACAGGGCACATTCTTTACCCAAATAACCTAAGGCAGTGCAAATACACTGACCCCAGAAAGACCTACAGATTCTACAAAGGCTGGACTCATGATTCTGAGTAGCTTAAAAACAGAAGTCTGTGTACAAGTGCATTATCTCTACCTGTGAACCTTCTTCTCTACTTCTAAAACTGCCAACAGCTAAGACTTTTGTTTGTGGAAAAAAGACAGGAAACAGCAACAAACTTGACGGTGTCTGATGTGATGGATGGTGGTAGGTATGGAAGATGCTTGATCTGGATAATGGCATCGTATACAGACGGTGTCAGTGAACGAGAAACAACATTCGCAATCACAACAGCTATCTAAAACACAATAACAAGATAACCTTACCTAATTATGTTATGAACCTTTTCTTTAAAAATACTCTGTATTAAATAAATACCAATTTGGATTTATGAAAGGTCATTTTACCAACTTAGCATTGATAGATGTAAATGATACATACCATAAATATGGCATCAGATAACAACGAATACATTATTGGTATCTTTCACAATTAAAGATCTGAGATACCAGCAAAAAACTGAGTTGGTATAATTGAGGTGAGAGCAGATGAGATAGCAGGCTAAAAATATTTGGTCATTGGTAAGTGCAAACCTTGTGTGACTTATGATTTTCCTAACATGCAAAATCTCATTATGATGCTGATGAAATGAGATGAGAACTACGCACCACACACGGCAACACATGTCCAATCTGTCCAGTTAGTTCAAAGACAATGACTATCGTGGAATATGTCTGTGTCACAGCTCCGGCAAATGCAGCTGAACCAACCAAGGCATAGCCACCTGGAACAACCCATGCCCCACTGATGCCAACTGGAAATATGACACTCAGTGACTCTCCATACAATCGACCAAATGCAGCACCTATGTACAGTCAACAAACAATATGATTATAAGGTTTCAAGACAAAGCACAGTATAGCACATACCAGTGTGGGTTATACTGTATAAGTGAAATATTAGCAAGAGGGAGGATAGTGGATAGCCACCTCATGATCTCCTATCAAGATATGGCCACCACTTATAGCAACGTCATAATGGAGAGATTGATGAAAAGAAACACTTGGACACTTCTCGACTTTTTGATTCATTAACCTCCCACATGCAGTGAAGTGTCATCAGCAGCAATGTGATCACCATACCGACCGATCCCCGCACTGCATTGCTACAGCACACATCGGGGCACAATTATTAATTATTATTTTAGGTTCTCAATCTTGCACATTTTGTGTGTGTCAATGAATACAAGAGATTTTAATGCTTTGTTTATCAATTAATACATACAAAAGCAGTTAATACAATAAATCTACTGTCTTATGCATCCGAAAAATATCAGCAAATGTGTTATACAGTTATTTAGAGATCATCAGCATATCCATGTGGCTGTTGTAAATCGTAATGGGAAACTCAAAATTTCTACAGCGACAAAGAGAGAAAGCAATGCAGCAAAATACAGGAGAAATAGTAAGGACCTACAAGAGAGCCCCTGAGGCATCATACACATGAAAGGCACTGTAGAGAGGACAGGAACAGAAATTTCACATTGTATTATCGACCTGACAGATAAGTGGTCGACCAGGTATGGCACTGACCAGTTAGTTCATAGTTACTAACTAAACTTTCCAGTGAACTATTATGTTCAGTGGCCATGAAGATAGATAGCCTATGGTCGATAAGCAATTTTAAACCAACATGTTTTAAACTTCGGTCCATCCACCAAAAAAGCTCCTTCGCCAAGGACATAAGTTCTAGTTTTATTTATGACCAAAGAAAAGAATCAGTGTTAAGACTGAGGACTGAGGAATAAGAACTGATTGCAAGTACAGTGGTTGGCTACAGTTTAATGTTTTATAAATCCATGAGCCCTAATTTCAAAGAAATTCTTTGCTAAACAGGAATCCAATGCAATCTTTTTTAAAGTGTACAGGTCATAAGTTTCTTGCAGTATTAGCTGTGACATTATCCAAAGAGTTCTTAACACTCTGGAGCTCCTGCAAATTAGACTTAGTCATGAATATGCTAATATGACGATTTATCATTGACATAGTTGGTCGGGCTCATAGCAGAGTAAAAGACAACATCCAAATTACATGCAAAATCAGCCAAGTCAATAGGGGATCTCCCAATTTGAAAGATTTAAGCCATTCAAACTTTCAAACTGAGCTGTTTCATTCAAAGACTAAAGTCACTTTTTCAAGAAATCATACCTTTACCCATCCACTCCTCAACTGTCCAATTCCTCTCAACCTAAACACCACCCACCATAACAGCGCCTCCATCTTCTCTCCAAGGTCTTCTGGTAATCAAAGACTTTGTTCTTTGCAGGGTAGCTTTCAACTCCTCTTACCTGACACAGGGCTCATGAATTATTAATAAGCAGCTGCTTTAGCACTCTAAAACACTTTCCGAGCTGTTTATGTTTGTGATTATTGTTTTGCGCATCAGTGAATACAAGCAAATCTAATGTAATTGAAGCGAATGACTGAAATATGAGGCATCATTCAAAGGTGAACCAAACGAGGTCAGTCTGGAGATCAGACGTGAGTGACTGGAAAGCATCAGCAAAGCAAGGAGTTCCAAAAATGAGCTAAATAAACAAAAAGCATTGTCAGAACCGTAAGACAAATAGTAGTAGAAGATATTGATCAGAGTTACGCATTTCATGCAGTCCTTCTGTCAAAGGGTGACTGAAGAAGACAAAACTAAGTGAAAACCTAGAATCACAACAAGATAATAATAATAATAATAATAATAATAATAGCAACAATTTCTAGGGCACTGTAAGACAGATCGTAATAACTTGCACTATCATTAGCTCTAATTATTAGTAATTGATTTTATTTCACTTTTATTTAACCACTTGTTAATGGGTAATAGAGAAGCACAAAAACAAGGTCTAGGAATACGGTCACTTCAAAGAAACTCTTACCAATTGTGAAGGCTGGAACAATCATTCCAGATGGAAATGGACAGGTGGTTGATATTGCACTCATCCACAACTGTTAATCAAAACAAATGCTATGAAATTCATCTTTCACATTAAACTGTAGGACATCGTGGAAGCTCATTTGGGCATTACGTTAGAGTGTGCTTGCAAGTCTGTCCACAAGAATGAACCCCAGTCATGATATCAAATTATCAACAACACATTTGTATTTCCACATGTTGCATCGATCCCACATTCCATCAAGCCTTCTTCTCCAACTGTTCTTCTCCATTTTGCTTCATTCTGTTTTGTATCATTTTGCAGAAAATTTTCCTGCAATGCATTGCTAGTCTGGACATTGTTATGTTTTTCATGGCCTATATTTATAACCTTTAAAAACGTCTTCTCATTTGCTACTGCATGGGAGAACAATTGCGGCAGTTGAATAGGTAATTGAAAATGGGTAGAACAGATTCAACAGACAATGCATAAAATACATCTATGTCATTCAGCAGAGTGGCTGTTGAAAATCAGCCAATGCATTTGATAGCCTACTTTGATCTTCACAAATTACTAATGCATTCACGTAATTAAGTTCAAATATATAGATAACAGTAAATGTGTGCCTAAAATATGTAAAAGTCAATATGCATGATTTCAACATAAAACACCTTTGTATAAAACTCAGAAAATTTATATAGAAACTTCCAAGACGTGACTTTAAACTGTTTTGTTATGGCAGTCACATATACTGTAAAACCATAGACATAATGCACATCTGTATACCATGAGGTTTGACAGTTACAATAATTAAAAAATAATATAATAATGCACACCCTTTCTTGCCTGCTGAATGTAGCCTGATAAATTTGATGCGGAATCTAAGCCAGCATTTCACAGCAATACGCACAGTACACAGATCTAACAGCCAATTGGCATTTTAAGCATAATAACAATAATAATTATTAAATAACTAAACCAAAAAATTATAATAATACTCCAAGAACTTCTATAGTAACATTGCGATATTGCTCAAAGTATCAGTCCATAGTTGTTACCCAACAAAATCACTGAGCAAGCCGAATAAATAATAGTGTCCGTATTACAAAGGACCAAGGTATCAATTATCTATTGGGAACAGCGCCTCACAGAATGGAGACTGGAGTTGAGAACTATGACCTACAAGTAGAAGTTGCGTCTTTGTCAGCTTTTGAGTTTCAAGAGTATTGTATTGTACATATCCTGTTACTTCCTGTACAACATGCACACCAATATCTGGGCTAAATTTTAGACATATGAACTATCATATGCTGTGGCAATTTGATACCAATTTTGGTTCTAAGTAAAATAGAATACAGATACAATGCTTGACTTGATTCAAAATTGAATCAGATTGCCAAGACGTCTCATTCTCTTTCCTCACTCTCATTAACATTCCTATATTATTTTCCTCTCTGAATAGATAAAGCATTTCATTTCCAGCTCTTGCAGCAACATGTAACTTGTTATAATTCTGCAAGATGTTGTCAAAGAATGCCAGGAAAAGCAACAAACCCTCATAATGAAGAATAGACCAGTAGTGAGGATGACGTTGTTCATAGGACCGGACCATCTTTCCAGAAGGTGCATATCTTCATAGCTTGTAGGGTTCGGCTTAGACCATGTCATGTTGTTAAACAGTTCCTTCAGAGCCTCAGGATTCGTCAACTAAACCAGACAAAATTGCAGAAACTATTCTGAGCATATACTGCAATTATTGAAGAATAAAAGCAAGAGAGAAGATAAAACACAGAAAACACAATAAGAAACACAAGTTAAAAAATCCCATAATACCATACTGATGAAATTACAAAAATTACCAACTAATATTACTTATTACTTACTTATTCCTAGGATCTCCTGAACAGTTAAATAAATTTGAAGAAATCTGTGCAAAAACTTATTTGTTGACTGCAAAAGACACAATATTTATGTAATGTATTAGAAGTGTTGCATGTGTATTCAGATTGTTCTTCAGCAGTTTAAAACATGTACTTTGATGATGATTTTCATCTGTACTACATAGGCCAACTCAAACCTATTTCATGGTTCAATATTAAATGAAAGTAATTTTGTTTACACTTGGAAATAACTATGGCATAAGAAACCAAGGGATTTAAGTGGTTCAAATGACTTTTCGTCTGTGCTAGGGCAAATGCATTTCACACTGTGTGCTCCTCACCAGCCAGTATCTCCTACTTTCCACTTAACACTTTAAACACCAGCATGCACTAAAAGTGACTGCAAAAACTAATGCAGCTCATCACTAAAGTGTCAAAGACAGCACATGTACTATTGTCATAAATATTTAATCTGTCTACTATTCTTGCACTGCATTAAACTTGTTGTTAGTCTCTTAAATAATTTATAACCATGGCAATGGGTTGCCTTGCGTTGTGCTAACTGAAAAAATCTCCTCCTCATGTTTTCTGTACAATGATAAAATTACCTAATATGCCTTAATCATGGCCCAGTTAGCCAGTTAGTAAGAGTGTTTAAAAGTAAGATAACTTCAAGAATTACGTAGAACATGCTTTTACCATCTGTGCCAGATCTGTAATATACACAATTCGCTATCTCCTAATTTAGCATCTACTCCGATGCATACATTCATGGATACTAGTAACTGTAGATCGACTAAGGTAATGCCTTCTGTGTAAGCCTTTCTCTTTTTCGCATCAGCCAACGTCCATCTGTTTTAAAGCTGTGGCTTGGTTAATCAATAGAATTATAAAGTTCGGTCATATTTCTGTCAACATATGGGATAAGCTGCATTGGTTGCCCAAGCAAAGATCTGCAGTGTTTTAAGATCCTGCTGTGGAAGTGTAACTGCCTGTCCGGTGGTGTTCCATCCTAACATGGGGAGCTTTGACTTTCAGTGTCATCTGCCTTTAGCTGTGGATCTCTTTGCTCTGCAGCACAAGAAGTTCTGGTTTCCTTCCATCCTGTACAAAGCAACACTGTAGCTTTGCCATGGTTGGCCCTTCACTCTAAAACAGTTTGCCATACAATCTACAACAAGAGCTTTTTGCTCTTTCTCTGGCTCTATTTTTCAATAGCATTTAACCCTTCTATTTGATTGTGCATGATGGTCTTGAGTTATCAGGTCATTGATGTGCAACATATATATATAAGAGTGCATTTTCAATTACAAAGACATATAGCAGCACATCCATCAAAGAATTAAAACTAAGTCATCAAAGGTCTTGCAATCATCACAAACAGCAGCAAAGCTGCAGCATGTGTTACGGTTATTGAGAAAACTGAGAAGCGTTCCTACCTCTCCGGCCATGTACTGGCCTAAGCCAGGTGGAAACAGACAGCCACCAACAAGAAGGGCAACAAGACTCGGATAGATGAATCGACTGAAAAGTAAGCATTCTTCTGAAGCCTATTGTCATTCATCAGCGAAAGACTTGTATGCTAAAAAATTATTATCTAACAGTCTAGTTAAAGTCATTCTGAATGAACTGCCACTCATAGAGTTGCAAATTGACACAATTTTAACATAAACAAGGAGTTTTGAAAACATCTTTCTCATAAAATATATGCTGGCTGACATCTGCCTTTATTCTTCGGACTATGTAACAGGCGCTTACATTAACTCTGCTAATGCACTTTAAATTACATTACAACCACTTTTTACCACAGCACCTGGGGTAAAATTCCCAGTGTGAAATCTGAAATTGAGCTGTTAGGCCTTTTGAAATTAGTAGATAAAGATGGCTGCATCCATATACCGGTATTCTACTTTTTATTTATAGCTTTAGAAACAAAACAGCCTTTTGCCTCTAGATTGTAACAGAGGACTAGTGACGACTTCAGACCAACCAGTAGCTTCACAAACAAGACAGATGACCAGTTTGCCATCTGTCCCATGGGATCTACCATAGCAGCAATCTTAGCATTAATGCTACAACACTGCTACAAACAAATGAATTTGTGGCAGTCATTTCAATGGACTTTTTGAAGGTTTTCTACACTGTCCGCCATTCATTGCTTGCCATGAAGTTTGCAGAATTGGAAACTCCAGATGCTGGTTAATTAGTTACTTCAGTAAAAGAGGGCACGTGACTACATTACCAATTACTGCCTGCAGAGCACCTTCATAAAGTAAACTTACAAGAAACAGGGCAAACATTTGAATTACCGTATTTTCATACACTACTGCATAACAAATCATTCATCATTCGCTCACTGTACAATATAAAAATTGGGACAATGCAAGTCTTAATGCTTGTTCCAAGATCTAACCTGTTTCCATTTTTAGACATGAGTAATGTTTATGTTCTTCAGATCATAGCTATAGATATAACTGTATATTAAATTGAATTACAGAATTCACGGACAAGACAGATGACACTGTCTATCTGTTTATAGTAGTGATGATCAACAGATGACGAAGAGATGAGTTTGCTGAGTGGGGAGGTGTAAAGATGCATTCTGAACTTTAGCAAGGATCAAATTACAACAGCCAAAGTGCATCAGAGTAAAGGAATGTATGAATGTCTCTCTGTGGCAGGACGCAAAACAACAACTTTTGCCATATGATAATTAATAGAACCTTCACAGAATATATATTTAAGAGAGATTCTTCTTTAGGAGTTGTGGCTCATTACTATGCAGATGATTCCCAGCCATTGATGCTACTTCCTTGGTAGAGAAAATGCAGCAGACATCACAGACACTCTGCACTGTTCAGATCAACAACCATCTAAATGAAGAGATGAAGCCAAAGCTAAGTGGCTTACTTTCTCTGGAGAAAGTTCTTCACTCTCGTTTGTCGTCGAATGAACAACACTGTTGACTTATTAATCGTGATAAAGATGAAGCCACCAAGACCACAAAGAATTCTACAATTTAAACACTTTTAATGTAATTAAATAATGTAACAGATAATATATATTAATAATAATAATAAATAATATCTTTTCTTTAATTTAGCGCCTGACAAACGCACTGCGCTGTACATTTACATGTTATGCAATTGAAACAATCTTAACTAGTTAACTACTAACAGAACAGACAGCCTGTAATACACTGCATCATGCTTGATCAAATGATACAACTTAGCAGTAATAGAATCTGTCACTTTAGCAAAACTCAGAACAAAGTAAAAGATTAAAGTGTAGATAAATTTTAACAGAGTAGTTGCACTTGCGATATTGGCTATAACTTGATAGCCTACCCAAGCAGAGCAAACATCAGCATTTCATTAGGATGAAATGGAACATCCTGAGGTAGGTACGTCCTCTCGAGTGCAGTTAAAGTTTCTACAGTGAGATAAAACAGTACTTCATAAGAAACTTAATATCCACTTAATGACAGAAATGCCTTTTGCCAGCATTGACAAAGCACTTGGCAAACACAATAACGCAAGCTAATCGTAATCGTAATCGTAAATTTATATAGCGCCACTTCAAGAGAAACTCCTCAGAGGCACTCCCGACCTGACAACACCAAACCACGATCGAAAACAATGGTTTTCAAACGCTTGCGGAAAAGGGGCAAGGAAAGACCAAGAAGTTCATTCTATGTGGGGTGTGACCTTGATACTGAATTGAATTTGCTTAAATATGCTGGGATCATCCACACTAAAACAGTCACTGAAATAAATTAAATTGTTGTTCAACAGAATTTAACACAGTCCTAATGATTAAACGGTTAAATTAGGGCTGCGGATTTTAACGATTAATTAATCGATTAATCGTTAAAAATTTTAATCGATTAATTTTGGCTTGTTCAATTAATTTTCGATTAATTTTCTTACTTAATTTATGACGTCAACCGACCTATTTCCAGAATAAACAATATGGCGAACAGTAATAATGTGAAACATTTGAGTTGAAAATTAAGCGATCATTTTGCATTTAAGGTAAATGCTGAGGGAAAAGTTGAAGATGGCGAAATTATTGAAGATTCTTTAGATAGAAGGTAGTTACTACTGACTATATTGCATGTCGAATGATTGAAGGATTTTTGCAGTATATAGTCTAAACAGTTTTCACGCTTTATGTAATATGGACCAAATTAATCGAATTTAATCGATTAATCTCGATTAAATTTAGGAGATTAATCGATTAAAATTATTTTAATCAGTACCAGCCCTAATTTAAATACAGTCAAATATCAAATAAAATGTGCAGTTCCTTTAGATTCCGAGCTGACAATTAATATCAAATATACAACCAACTAGCTGATGAAATACTTCAAAGTTAATTATAACTTACTAATACTAATTTATAATATCTATTATAGTGTTGAAGTCCAATGCACAAGGCATCAATCAATCAATTCCTTAACAGTTCACCATTTTTATATTTTTATATAAAGGAATGTAGACTTGTATTAAATCATATACCCCCTCCCAAAGTCCGACTCACACCTCAACGTGGTGAGGGGGTGGCAACAGTAAGTAGGGGAGTGCCTGCTGAGGCTATGCCATCAGTGGTGAAGGTCTTGGCTGAAGTACCACCTAGGGGCGCTACGCGAGGTGGACAGGCTCAGCAGGAACCCTGAAAAGCTGGCAAACGTGGGCGGCATTGTCGCCTCTGATACCACAAGATAGTGGATATCAGAGCCAGTCCTAAGCCTGGAACTCTCTTTAAGGGAGAAGTGCGAAGGTCGAACGGATGGGTGCAGATACTCCGTTCGTAAAGAAAAATACGTATGAAATCAATGCAAGCATTGGACTCCAAACAGGCCTCGGCCCATGGATCTGATGCAAGCGTTGGACACCTACGGGCCTTCGGCCCATGGATCCTGATGATGATGATGATGATTAAATCATATAAACTTTGAGACAAGTTACCGTAGTATGTCAAAACAGTTCAAACTAGAAAATAAGTCAGCTTAATCTGGAAAAATTAGATGATCCACATGTCCTCAAAGACCTTGAATGAACAATCATCAATCAATCAATCAATCAATCAATCAATCAATCAATAAGATTTCTCTCATTTTAAACAACTCGTCCCAAGAGTTCACTGACCTTCCTCATGAAACCAAATTGCCATCAGACGAAAGGCAATCGTACCAATCGCAGCAGCATAAAAGCCTCGCCAGTAATTCTTTACAGCAAAATAAGTCGCTGTTGCTTCAATGCTGAACAGCAACCCTTAAAATAAAAACAACAATTTAAATGACAATTGCACAGATCTGTTTCTTAGATTCAATTCAAGATGAAATGCTAACGTAAGATCTTGGTCTGTTGCCGAGTATTCTTACTTGTCCTTTAGCAGCCATGTCTTTGGTTAATAATATCAAAAGAACTTAGATCTCTGGCCAACCCCTTATGACATGACACATTACCCATGAATAAGCTGGTGTCCTTAGAAATGTCAAGATTGCAATTACGATTACGAGAGAAAACTTTAACTCCAGAGAAATACCAACAGCATACTTGGACTTCTACTTGGTATCTGTATGCTATCACTCCATTCTGAAACCAACCTAGATAGATCTAAGGTGAGCATAAGAAATATGCTTCAAATGACGACTAAATGTATCCAAAAGTGGAAAGTTCAACAGTCATCATATGTATATGATGATCATGACTTTGCTTGCTCAAAGGAGAAATATTTCATGACGCTAAAAATATGCAGTGGTACAATTTGATGTAATCAATTCATCTTTCCAGTATAGACTGAAAGCCATCTTACCTCCAAGTGGAGCCGCAAATGTACAAGCCACCCCAACAGCACATGCTGGAGCCAGAATATTAGCCATACGCACTTCCTGATTCTAAAAGCAGTAAAAAAGGAACAAAAAACATCGTAAAATTAAATCAGCAAATGGCTTTAGACATTTACCTGGTTGGAGTTGAAGTCTTGAACAACTAGAAAATCATTTATGATGATTTATTTGTTAGTATCTCACAAAATCTTTTAAAGCCGGAACTTCAACATGAGTCAAGCACCAGCCTACCTGCTTGTTAACTTTGGTACTGCAATCCAAAGTGCTGTTTCACTTAAGATTAATCACTAAAGTTTTATTAATCACTAAACATTGTCTGTCTGGTGTTCTTTCAGTAACAGTAGGTTACTTTAACATAGTCTACACTGTATACAGTCACTGAATGACCCTTTTTAACATTCTCACAATCACTCAAAACATCCAGTCACAGAAAGTCATGAAAACAAGCAACAAAAACCATTTGAACGCGGTCAATCTGTGGTGGAAACCAAAAATAATTCTGACATGCAGACTCAGCAACAGTAATAGTCCAAACTTCATACAGTTATTGAGCAATTCTGTATTTATACAAAACAATTTGCTAAAATGATACAGACAACAATTAATATGCACAGAATTGTTTAAAGTTTAAATTCTACAAGTGAGGCTTCTTACTGAACATATTTTTCAATTACCTTAACACTTTAACGACGAGCGTGTATTAAAAGTGACTGGGAAACCAATGCAGCTCGTCATTAAAGTGTCAAAGTTTGTTAACTGATACATTTATTAGTCAAACTAGTGTTTCAGTGATAAATTTCACATTTTTCACTTTGGTCTAGTATACGTGCAGCTTAACAAATTAGTTTGGTGAGCATCCTTTGTCCCCTTTTATTGTCCTTTTGATCACTCCACCAACTTGTTTGCTTTCCTCAACTCTGTTGAGAACAGTGGGCTCCTCCTTCTCTTCATCAAAATTCAAACTCTTCCATGGAAGAAAACAAATCAGACAGCCAGGAGTAATCAAATAAAGCAAGTAACTACCTTAAAAAGTTCAACAAGTTTTATATGAAAAGAAATTAATCCAGTAATTCTGGTTTTGCAAACAATATGAATTAGAAGACAAGAAAACAAGACTAAAACCTTCAACCTACTACAAAAGTTTGTCTCATTGAAGTGGTTGTTGTCTGTGTCTGCTGGCAAAGTACTGGCACATCACTGTCTTCTTTCTAGCACTGTCTCTGACCGTATTCGTAACCTCTCAGCCATTAACTCTACCAAACATTCAGTCAATGGAATGCATAACTTTGGAATGCCACCAATAGTGCTCAGCCCCTTTATCTGCAGTTGTGCGTGTACACCAGTCACAGTCAGGGCACTACAAATAAGAAACTATGCAGACATAAATTACATTCTGAAACATCATCTTACCTCATAGTCACTTCTGAATGAAGGCAGAAACTTAGCCAATACAGCAGCTGATATACCAGCAATATGAACAAATGGACCCTGCAATTAGAACCAGTCCAATACAGCAAACATTCTTCAACTGTATTCACAAAATATATTATACAGACGTGTGCAAAAGTTTGGAATCACCAAAAAAATTGCGTTTCTTCAATTTCCAGTTCTGTTATCTCTATTCAGCCTTAGCGCTAATGCAGTTAATTCTAGATAGTGTTAGACGGATGTGTTTGTGTTTAGCTTAGAAACTTAACATCTGCAGATAGATGACTTTAATTTCACTTTAGTTATGGTACAAGTATGTCTCCCTAGAATGACAAGATTAACCAATCACTTGTTAAGCTGGCCAATCAGAAGGCTTCTGTTATCAACCAATCATGGAAGAGACAGCTCACATGTATGAAAAGTAGAGTTTTGGGTATCATTGCCAGTTTGGAGACTTGGACAGCAAGCACTATCAACAATGAAGAAGGGTTGGAACCTGACAATGGAGCTTTGCGTGTCTGTGATGTACCAAGAAGGTTTTTCGAGCTGGTAGATCGTCAGAAGAATCAGCTGCAGTCAGAAAAGATGTGAGAAACAGAGCAAATTTTCATTCTGGGTCAAAGGCCATCAGTTCAGAGTAAAGACAGGCTTAAATACCAAGAGAGAGAGATAGAGACAGAGATAAAGATACATCTAGAGATGGGGAGCGAGACAGACAGACTGAGGGTCTAACCTCCTTTCCAACTGGAAGGCCAGAGCCAAGTGAAGCCGTCAGTCCGGTGACTTTTGCCAGCAAGGTCCTCAGCGTAAGGTATTCCTGCATAACAACGCCTCGAATCATGGTCTTCATTTCCGGAATACCTGATCCTGAAAACAGATAAAATGCATGGTAAAATCTCGTTTGACAGATTCCATCAATGAGGACCAGGTAACAATTTACGTTAACAACAGACTGAAGAATAGGCAACAGACTGAAGAATAGGCAACAGACTGAAGAATAGGCAACAGACTGAAGAATAGGCAACAGACTGAAGAATAGGCAACAGACTGAAGAATAGGCAACAGACTGAAGAATAGGCAACAGACTGAAGAATAGGCAACAGACTGAAGAATAGGCAGCTCATTGTATCAGATGAAATCTGTTGAAACCACCATAATCATCTAAAGGAATTAAGCAGCTAAGACTGCAATGACGCAACTTAGGCAATCACAAAGGCATTTTCACCAAACACAAAATGAAGCAAGTTACCAGATGAAAAGTTCTTTTGTTCGGTGTTCACATGCACCGTCAATAATGAGACTTTCTGCATGAACACATTATTTAGCAGCTGGGATTAGTATATAGCTTCATTGTCACTCAAATAGTACCATATTTCTAACAAAGAATTTTCATAATGGCTACTTTTCATAAAATTAACCCAATTTCATCACCTTGTTATAGATCTGACATACATCTTAGAAATCAACTGGACTTGAGTTTTGGTCTTGGTGCATTAAATGACAGCCACCAATGGCCAAGATGTCTTACTGATCATTGCCAATAATGCTTGAATCTAGTCACAGCAAATAAGCATGCTATGCCAGCACAGGAAACAATACTTACAGGGAATAATAATAACAATTAGCATTTTAATAAATAACCAGAATTTTTTAATGAAGTAAATGAAGTTTTTAATTTTGCATATTGAATCTGAAACATATTAGGTAAAAGTTACTGCTCCTTTGGGCAGACAAGTAAACAGGTAAAATATACTAGACATAGTCTATGTATAGACATTTTATCACAGGTAAAGCTAAGCTATTTTTGTGGAATTTTAAACCATGATCGTACTTTAACAACTAGTCTGCAACTCAGAAGGTTGCAAATATGATTATATTGCCAAGTCCTCTGCAAATAGATATATCTGAATGTTTATTAAGTCAACTTACCTATTGCAGTTGGTGCAATGATGTGAGTAAGACCAACAGCAACACAGGCAAAGGCAACATAAAAAGTAACCCATGCAAGAAATTGCAGAGCCACTGAGAATTTCAAAATTTCCAGCATCCACATGCGACCTATAACAACACAAAGATGTTTTAATTTATTTAATTTTAGTTATTCACAGCCACTCCACTTCCTCAAATTTATATACCTTTGCTTCAAGATCATTCAATACACATAGCTGAAATATGAATGCCAAAAGTGTGCTTTCTGAATGTAAAACTCAAATGTGTTAGACTTTTAAAAATTCTTTCTGCATTTTATCACTTCTTGAATGTTGCGTTCTATTGGCATGAAAGTTCATCAACAGTTTAGACATCAATCATAGGAGCCTCTACAACATGTGTCGGGGTATCTGAACACAGATTCAACTAAGAAAAGTGGTGAGATTATTCAGTAATGAATCACGTGTACATTTGCTAGCTTGATTCATCACTGGATTATGAACAGTGCCATAAAAACACTAGAACATAACACAAACTGTCTGTGTCATGAAATAGAGTATTCCCATAACATTAAACCCACTTAAACTCGATTTCAACCCAAAAGAAAGACAGAAAGACAGACAGGCATAGAGAGACAGACAGACAGACAGTCAGAGAGACAGACAGAAGAAGGACTCACCTGAATGACAGCGATTTATGAGAAGGTCTATGACAAAGCTGAATATTGATACAATGACACCAAGAATCGTCAGAAACATCCAATCCTCAAAGCTTCTGCCTAGTTGGGTCTTGCTCAGGTTGCTCCACCTCTCTTCAATTAAAAAAATTAAAAGAAACTACAAACTGAGTTACTTTAGCTATAACTGCTTCAGTGTTTTTCACAATTAGGAATTTCCTCTTAAACTGGACAGCATCTCTAAAACACCATTATTAGAATTCCTTAAATGGAAACTCTAAAACCCACTTTCCGTTGGATTGGATGACTTCTCTCTAAATTCCAGTTTCTCAGATAACTACTGAACTATTCTATTAACTCAAATAACTATATTTTTTCAATTAGTTCAATTGAATTCTGGACTTTGAAGTATTGTGTCTCATGTGGGTGACATGAATATGAATGCACAGACAAGTGTACAGACAAGTGGATGTTGAGGTTGCCAGTTAATCATGACAGCAACCTTGGCAAACAAATATGGAGGCGGATACAGGATGCCCAGGGGCACAGCAGCTGAAACATTCATTCATTCTGGAGATTTATATAGCGCCCCTTCAAGAAATCTACTCAGGAGCGCTCCCAGCCCAGCCACGGCAAAAGAAAAAGACTTGAGTGATTTATAAAACCCAGTTTGATTAGTCAAAGGTAGCAGACGCAGCTCCGATGGTAGGTCATTCCAGATGGAGGGGCCTGCAACCGAGAAAGCTCGGCGCTGCCCAGCTGTCAGCGAGCCCGTGGAAGTAAGAGTTGCCCCGTTGCGACGTCGGACAATGGGTGGCAGAGGTCGCGCAGGTAAGATGAAGCACAGCCAAGGATGCAGCATGATTGCAATATTGCTCCCGCCTTCAGTCAGGCACATGAGATGACTGCAAGCCTATCAGAGTTGCCGTCTTATTTCTAGTACATAAACTACATCAGACTATGCTACAGTTCCAAATAACTTCCTAACTTCCTGCATCATTTGGCAAAATGCCAGACCCTGCTGTATCTCACAAAGTGGTGCTATATAAATGCCTCCTCCTTATGATATTAAGCTCCTTTTACTACCTAAACTCACCAAGAAGCAGTCGCCTGAATCTAGTGAATGAAGTTTCTTTGTGGCGAATTGGTCGTCTTCTTTTGAACTGACTCGCCTGTTCCTGTGCAAAGACTCCCAATCCACGACGACGATGTTGTCCATACAGCTGCATTTACACATAGACAGGCAAATGTACGTCAACAACCGTTAGTACAACATTCACCAATTTCATTATTCACCAATTCCGATCACATCTTCTGACACCCCCACCCCAATCATTGGCAACACTAAGAAAGTAGTAATTTATTTGAACACATTTGCGTTTGAAGGGCCCCAGAAGCATCTTCTTCACTTTTTAGGATGCAATCTTTCAACTGTATATGTGACTGGCTCTGAAATAAATCAGTCTTATATTGAATTTTTCACATTTGCAGAGTTTTAGTAATAATCACTGCATACAATTCTTCTTAAGACAATAGATCACTCACCTAAACATCCCTAGTACTTCATAGGTCAGTTGAACATCATGACCATGAAATTTATCATTCATATAAAAATGTCTGATTACAATTAAAAATAAATTAGAACCAGGGTTGGCAAGTTGTTGCCACCGCCGGTTATAACCGGTTATTGCCATGGCTATAACCGTCCCGGCAACAACCTCTTGGCAATAATGGCAACAACCTCTTGGCAAAAATGGCAAAAACCTTTTGGCAAAAATAGAAACCATTAATTATTGTGGTAATAAAATATGGAATCTTCACAGTTAGCTTCATTTTTTATTTCTTCTGGCTTGCTACTTTACAGAGTTTATTGATTTAAATATATCATGCTTTAAATCAATCAAGTTTTTCCAAATAAAAATCACCTGATTTAAATAACCATATAATTTCTTCCTAATAAAAGACATTTACAAGTTTTATATATTAAGTACAGTCAATATCGAATTGTGTAATTATGAATTAGAAATTTTGCCAAACCATTGGCTTCTATACACTACTAATAAATTATATACTACCAGGTAAGTATATAGAAAAGGCAATGAGCCTGTTGACCTGAATATTACTACTGTGGTGTAAATGGCAGTTTATTTTGGAATAGTTGAACTGTAGGTCAGAATTTTTTTATCTTAATCTCATATAGTTGACTTTAACTACATGTATACTAAGGGGTAGTATAGATTTACTACAGTAGTTTTAATTTCCCACAAGAAACATTTATTATAACTATGCAGTCTGTGCAGTGAAATATGATTTTCATTTGCCTTGCCCTTACTTTGGAGAAAATGGGCAACAACAGTACTGGCAATAACCGGCCGGCAACAACTGGCAATAACCGGCAATAACCGGTTATTGCCACTGTCCCGGCAACAATAGGTTGTTGCCGGCATTAACCCAACCCTGATTAGAACTAAAGGTGGGAACCATTATCTCCTTAGGCATCAGTACATATGATGCACCAATTCCAATGAAACTCCTTAGCAACAGCATAATATGCCATGTAACATGAGCAGCATGTACCAACATTTGAAAAATTAGATAAGTTTCAACATATTTGCAACTGTAACGAGAAATTTTGCATAGAGCCACTATAAGAGAAATTAGACAGAGGCAATTTATTGTCATTAACCCACTCTCACTGGATTGGGTCTCTATCAACCAAATTTTGCTTCCAATTTGTTGTTGGATTTTGAGATTCATTGCAAGTAAAGTGATGTGGTGATAAAAATGCATACCGGTACTGGTGCAAGCACACGCACATGCACAGCCCAGATGGCAGCGTATTCTCGTTCCTCAACCACATTGCATAGAGGATAAGGAACACTGAGAAATGAGGTGATCATCACAGTTGTCTCCCTGCCACACACACTGGCCTAATTGCACATGAAAGGTTCATGTAGGTTTCTACAGCTGATATGATTTATATAATTACAGTTTATGCTGTGCAGCATATACAAACTATAAATCAGATCAGCTGTCTAGTGGTTAAACTGCTGGACTGTCTGTCAACCAAGTGGTCGGGGGTTCAAATCCCAGCCAGGGCATATATTTGTTTTGAGATTTCTGCTTCACCTGTGCTCCCTAGCCCACTCAACTATTATGAGTACACTGACTGTACACTGAGGGTGGGAAGATCAGACAGCAAAGGAGAGGACTGCCACCTGCCCTTGTAAACTGAGGCTAAGAAAATGAACTCGCTATCATTGCATACCCATGGCTGCCTCTCAGGATTACCCTCCTAAGTGACTGCTCCTCTTCTACTACTTCTTCTCTTATGCTGATTAGATGAGTCATGCTCAAATTCAATGAAGTCAAATGTTCTGCTGTGCAACATGCATTTGTTTACAGATGCATGCATTCACTAGTTAAGTGTATGTACTTAAGGTACAGTCAGAAGCTGTACAGACAGCTAGGCTAGCAGCTGACCAATCAGATGTGAGCCCAAGATGTTTCCTATGTTATCTGGGTTAATTTCCTAAATAAGACAATATATACAGAACCTACTTGGCAGAGTCTAAAAGTGACTCAAGTTGCTGCTGGTGAAACGATAAACTGTACAAAGTTTATCATTATTGAAAGTAAGGTTACAAAGGCCTTACAAAGATCACACAAGCCAAAACCAGCAGCCAGCAGAGTACAAAGTTGCGCACAGACTGACAGAGTATGCGAGGCGATGTTCACATTAATGGTGGGATGCAATAAATATCAATCGCCAGTTTCCCTGAAAAAAATAAGACTAGTTTGTAAATTGAGGATTTTTTCTCTGACTGAAGAAGCGATAAATAACTTAAAGGAAGTACTTGTTTGGCTTGAATGTTATGTGGAACAATACACCAGTTGAACTTAAACAGGTCATCACCAGTAACTGTTGTTGACCAGTGTAACCCAGCGTTTATCGTATCTACATGTGAGTCAGATTCGTTCTGTCTGATGTGGGTGCAGAGCTGGATGCCAAACAGTTTCTGGATAATTCAGATGAAAAGAAGCTCTTCTCTGCTCTCAGTCTACAGATGACCCAGAACTCAGAAGCTGACAGAGCATCACTGCGGATGATAATACAATTCCTTTGCCAAAGGTGTTCTAATGGCCCAGTGGTGAAGTCAAGTTCCTCAGGTCAACGACAAGTTTCTGAAGTCAAGTTCTGATGATGAACGTCAAGTTCTGGTGGTAAGAATCTTATCATTTAAAGCAGTATTATTTTAATATTTCAATTAAGTTGCCATAATGAGCGTCTCTGATTGGTGTGCACTGTGAGAGGCGCAGTATACATTTTTAAATACAATACAATACAATACAATAATAACGCAGTACAAAAGATTTCTGTCAGCGAATTTTAAACACCTCTGGGCACAGTGGCATAGAAATGGGCTGTGCAGGTTGTGCAAAGCACAAGAGCCTCCGGCGGTCAGACCATCAGAGGGGCTTTCCTTCAAGAATGTAATCAAATCAACTTAACCAAGCCACTCGATAGATTTATTTGCGTTAGCAATTGGGCATTCAGACTTCAAAAGCGATGATTTAGAAAGTAAACAACCGGTGTGCAATAACAGAAATCTTTAGTATCCTTACTCTTTCGCCAGAAGTATATTTGATGTCATATCCAACGTGATTAAAAATTTTGCACACCGCTTTTGTGTGAAATCGAGGGGGGTTCAAGAAGAGGGGCCCACCACCGAAACCCTGCACAAGGGCCCCAAACACCTTGCTACGCCACCGTCTGGGCATGATCGAGGATACTGGTTTGCGTCCCAAATGGTGGCTTATTTAAGAGACTTGAAACTCGGGTAAGTATGGTCAGTACACTGGGACTTCCTTAAATGGTGTGGCACTCTTTCAAATGGGCAGCGGTGGTAAAGGATCTAACCCGATCACTTCCTTCAAAAATCAGTAATCCATGGTTTTAGCATTCTAAATTATTCGCCATTGTATGGGTTTTAGCTTTGGTAGAATAAAAGTTGGATTTATGGGAAGAATTCTTGCTAAATAGAAGTTGGATTGATGAAAATAATTAGTAGGATTGGTGAAAAGATTCTTGCTCAAACAGTAGTTGGATTTATGAAAAATAATTGTTGCTTAAATAGAAGTTGGACTGATGAAAAATAATTGCTTAAATAGAAGCTGGATTGATGAAACGAATTGTTGCTTAAATAGAACCTGGATTTCGCGTAGTGTTTATGGGGCGGAATCTTCCGCCCCATAAACACTACGCGAAATCACATAGTACGCCTATAGTCGAATAAATGTGACGCCAGGGGTCAAAACCCGTCACATGTCGGTTTCTGACCTTTTTATTCAGTCATATTCTACAATTAATCTGCTTCAAAATACTTTTTACAGAATGAAAATATCTTTTTTCTAACTGAAGTTATGTGCGTTTGATTCTTTCATTGGTATAGAGTGAAAAAATTTGAATAAAAAGTTTCGGAATATTCATGTCATTAAAGTCCTCAGCAACCATTACTTGATTATTCTGCAATTGTGCTGTGCAATAAAGGGTTCTATTCTGTATTGAATAAAACAAACAGCATCAAAATCGGGTTACTACTTTGCAAGTTATGGCAAATTCACAGGCAGCTGCTGAATTGAAGAATATTCTACATTGTTGACCCCTCTCGCCTATTTCAGCTTCTAGCTCAGTATTTAGGAAGCGACAAGCGACGGGTTTTGACCCCTGGCGTCACAAATTTGGTTGATAAAACGCTAGATTACCAACGCAATATAAACTACAATCGCAATTTCGAGTGTGACTGCAAGTAACAGTGTAGCCTATAATAGGCTACCCGGGTTTTAACAAAGGATAAATCTTCTGCGGCGGAAAATTCCGCCGCAGAAGTAACATTTTCGACGCAATTCTGCGGCGGAAGCGTTTTGCGCATGCGCAACCTTCGGCGCATGCGCATTGTTCAAAATGCGGTACTTCCTATAAATTGGCGTCGTGAGGGTCGGTTAGGGTCAGGTTTGGCCTCGCGAGTGGCGGTTAGGGTCAGGTTAAACGCTGTGACGGTCGGTTAGGGTCAGTGTTAGGGTTAGAGTTGTTTTTAGATAAAATGTCCAAAAAATTCCGCCGCAGAAGTAAATTTTCGCGGGTTGCGTGGCGGCATTTTCCGCCGCAGAAGCACCACGCTTTAACAAAATGTATGAAAAACTTACCAGAGTCTCTTCGTATAAAAATATAAACTAACCGGGCCAGTTTTTTAACCACCTTTAAATAAGGGGCCCACCATATGGTTTCGGTAAAAGGGGTTTACCTTAGGCCCAACCTTATAAAATTTTTAATTAGGCCCCCCTTTTTTGGGTTTTGGGTTAAAATTTAAAATTTTTAAAAATTTTTATACTAAAAAAAAATTTTATTTTGTTTATAAAAAAATTTTTTTCTCATCCCCTTTTTTTTCCCCATCTTTCTCTGGTCATTTTGTGTGAGGAAAGATTTTTTCATGGCCTTTATATTTTTTGGTCAGTACAACCTCTGAAAACCCCCATTTGGGAGACTAAGTTTTTTTTTCGGGGTTTTTCCCCTTTTCCTTTTTCCCCCTTCCCCCCTCCCCCTTTGGGCTGTGGCCCCCTTTTTCCCCCCCCCTTAGGGTCCCGGTTTTGGGGTTCTGCCTTGGCCTCGGGTTGGGCCTTGGCGGTCTCTTCTTCCTCTCATTGGTCTCTACGGCCTCCTAGGCTTGGCCCCGGTTGGTCGTTGGCCTTCTGGTTTGGCCCTTTCTCCCCCCCTTGGCGGCCCGTGGCTTGGCCTTTTGGCTTCCCCCTTGGCCTCTTTGGTCCCCCCCTTAGGCGGGCCCTCTTTAGGGCTCCCTTTGGCTGGGTTAGATTAGGGGCTTCAAAAAAAGATTTTTTGGCTTGTTTTAAGGTTTGGGGTTTTGGTATTGTTGCAGGTTTGGGGCGTGTGCTTCGTGTGCTTTTTTTTAAACTTTGGGCCTTTTTTTTGCTTGACCCCGGGGCTATTGCGGGGAAGGAAGAATAGAGGGGTCCGTATTGTGTTTGGGCCCCGCGTTACCCCCCTTGGAGAAGGGAAAGGTCCCGGATATTTGTACTTGGTACCGGCCGTGGGGTTTTGTAATTCCCTCCCCCGGAACCTCGAAAAATTTTCCCAGGGACGCACGTGTGTTCCACCATAGACCGAGGGCCCGGGAACTAGCCTTCCGGGGGGCAACCCCCAGCCACCACCGAAGGGCAGGAGTGTTTCGGATTTTGCACCCGGTAACGAGCCTGGGGGGGAAAAAAGAGTGCCGGGACCGGAGAATCATCTTTGGAAAAAGAGGGGCGAACGACGCAAAAAAAGAAATTAAACCGGTTTCCGGGAGCCCGGGAAAACCACGCAGGGGAAACTGCCGAAGCAAAAGGAGCGGTTTGTGCGAAGCCGCCCGACCCGAAAAGCCGGAAGTTCGATGGGGGGGTTTTTGGAGGTTCCTGGCCGGAGGTCTCCGAGAAACCCGGGGGAGGCCGCGGAGGGGATTTTTTCCCAGCCGCCCCAAACCCGGGACGGGGCCCCAAAAGGCGAAGTTACGGTCTGGAACCCCCCGCCAAAAAACCGGGGGAAAAAGGGCCAGGCAAAATTCCCGTCCCCCGTTTCTGACGCCCCCCCCGGGGAAAAAAACCTGGCGACCCCAAAAAACCGCGCGGGTCGGCCCCCCGGGTTTCCTAAGGCCACGAAATCTGGGAAAAGCGCCCCGGAAGCCAGAGAACGGGGTCCGCTAAATACCGAGGGGAAACCCAAGAACTGGCGACTCCGGACCCCGCGTCGGGGGCCCTTTCCAAGGGCCTCCACGACCCGCACCCCCCAAACCGAGGCGCCTGGAAAACCTTTGGGGCCCCCGTTAAGGAAAAGGCCCGGCCGGGCGCCAAAAGGCAACAGGGGAAAACCGAAAAAGGAAAAAAAGGAACAATTCCGCGGACCCAAGGAAACCCGAGCCCCCTAAGAATGGCCCGGGCCCCGGCCGAAGACCCCCGGCGGGCCCCCCGGAAAACCAGGAGAAGATGTTCAATCGGACAGCCGGACCCGGAATCCGCCAAGTCGGCCCAAAACCGCCAAAACCCGAAAACGGCGGCCCCCGAGCCACCCGACGCCAGGCCCCGGGGGCTAACCAACGACCCCAAAGGCCAAACCCGCGCCAGCCGCCGCAACGCAGACAACGGACGCCGAGCTATCCCTGACGCACGGACGGTGCCGGGGCCTTCACACCGAGGGGAACCCGCTCGCAACGCTTTTTATCGCGGGAGTTTAACGGCCGGGGATGCGGGTGCCCATTGTTTTTGGGGGTTTACCTTTTTTTTTCCCTTTGCCCGACGTTACCGGCCCATGTTGGATGGCGGGTTAGGGAAATCGTGCCCTTGGAGGTTTGGGCCCCTTTTTTTTGGGGGGGGGGCCTATTCTTTTGGGGCAATGGGTAGGGTCCGGGCGGTGTCGCCGGGAGGGTTGGGGGGCCCCAAACCCAAGGGTTTTATTGAAAGACTTTAAACGAATACGCCAGCCGGTGAGGAGGAGGGGATTAACCGGGGCCCTTCCCCGGGGTTTTGTTGGGAACCAGAGCCCGGGAAGGGGTTTAATAGGTGGTCCGGTCCCGTGCCCGGGGGTTTTCACCTAGGGATTGACGGAAGGAAGGCGAAGGAAACGCGGGGGCCTGCCTCCCCCGAGCCGGGGATTTCCCGAAAAAGGGGCCCCGAGATAGGGGAAGTTTGGGCGTTTGCTTGTTGAAAAAATATGTTTTTCCCCTCCCGCGTTTGGAAAACCTTTGACCCAAAATAAGAGGGAGGGGCCCCCCGAAGCGCCTTAAGACGCAGCCGCGCCGCGGGGCCATGTTCACGACGATTTACCCGACGGAATAATTGAACCTGCTGTAAGCGAGTGGGCCGCGAACGTTGTGTTAGCACGTAAGAAGGACGGCTCGTTAAGATTTTGCATTGACTACCGGCAATTAAACGACCGAACACGGAAGGATTCTATCCGCTGCCCAGGATAGATGAATGCTTAGACGCGCTTGCGGGTGGAGGTTGGTTTAGCACGCTGGACCTGAGAAGCGGGTACCACCAAGTGGCTATGGACCCGAAAGACGCTGACAAGACCGCGTTTGTTACGCGTGGGGGCATTTTTAGATGGAAGGTAATGCCGTTTGGTCTGTGCAACGCGCCCGCGACCTTTCAGCGCCTGATGGACATTGTTTTGATGTCCTCGCCGCCTACCGGGCTTCACTGCATGAAGCAACCGGGTTCTCTCCGAACTACTTGATGTTCGGTCGCGAGACAAGAGCGCCTATCGACCTCGTCTACGGGCGACCCCCAGACGGTGAGCGAGTCGATGCCACTTACTCCTCCTATTTCCGAGACTTCGCAGAACGGATGGAGAGCTCTTACCGCTTGGTGCGAGAACACTTACGGGTTGCCGCTGAGCGACGGAAGCGCAATTACGATTTGAAAGTGCGCCCAGCCAAGTTCGCGCCTGGTGACCGGGTCTGGTACTTCACGCCGCGCCGGTACCAGGGTCGGAGTCCGAAATGGGCTCGCATGTACACGGGGCCTTTCACGGTGATGGAACAATGCGGCCTGGTCAACTACAGGCTCCGCAAGTCTGCGCACTCCAAGCCATTCGTCGCCCACGTCGATAAACTGAGGCCTTGCTTCGAAGAAGGCCTACACGACGCCGACGAGAACGCCGCTCATGACGACGCTTCGATGGACGATCTGCCGGAAGTTAGCCAGAACTCTCGACGCCCGAAGAGGACGATTCGCCGTCCTGCCCGCTTTCAGTAAGCGAGCTGCCGTTTCCCGAACGATGACAGTGGTGTTTGCCTGCGACTGACAGAAGGACCTTGCCCTTTTCTGTACAATAACTCTGTCGCCCCGTTCCCAAGAACGTGATAGACTTGGCCGCTCAAAAGAGCATTGCATAGATCTTGTCTTGATTGCTTTGTTGCCGAGAAACGGCATGTTTATGTTCGTTACTTTGTGCCGAGCTTTCGGGCCCGTTGGCCACGATTATTAATGAATTGTAGGTTTTGCGGATTTGATGGACCGCGTGAGGAAGAACATTTTTTCTGAGAGGCTTTGTTGGTCCTGTTGACCACTCTCGTTGCGTAGCCGGACTCCGGCTGAACATTTTGGAAAGTTGGCCCGTTGGCCGCGTAGTTAAGCCGTTGTTGTTGTTGGGGTTGGGGAGCCTCGAGAGATGAGGTCATCTCTTATTGTAGCGGGGGGAGGGTGTGGCGCCCGGGTGGGTTTCCCGGGTCGGCCTTCTTGCCTGGTCCCTTTTCCCTTCCCCGCCGGTGGCGCCCCCTGTTGGCGCGGTGTGGCCTCCTGCTTTCCCCCCCCCGCCTTAGCCGGTAGCGCGCTTTGGGTTGCTAGCCTTGGCCTCTAGGCTTGGCCTCTAGGCTTGGCCTCTCTTGGCTTGGCCTCTCTAGGCTTGGCCTCTCTAGGCTTGGCCTCTCTAGGCTTGGCCTCTCTTGGCTTGGCCTCTAGCTTGGCCTCTCTAGGCTTGGCCTCATTTAGGCTCCGCCCCCTTAGGCTTGGCCTCGTAGGCTTGGCCTCTTCTAGGCTTGGCCTCTCTAGCTTGGCCTCATTTAGGCTCCGCCCCTTAGGCTTGGCCTCTTTGGAGGGCTCCGCTGATTGGCTGGGTTAGTTATAAATAGGAGCGCTTCTGTATAATTAAGTAGTTGTTGTTGTGCGTTGTTGTTAAGGCTGTGGTTATGAGTAGTTGATAGTGTTCGAGTGACTGTGATGACGTGATACGTCTGTGACGTGAATAAAGATCGTTATTTTAACTTCCTGTGTTGAATCCTTCGGTGTTTGACATTGACTGCGACGGCTCATCGGCTGGCAGACGCGAAGCCCACCGATAGACGACGGTGGCCGTACTTGTGCTCCCATCCTGAGCAACACGCGCCTTACCTCGCCATCCTGAGAGAAGAGGCAAAGAAGTGGGCCCGTCCGATATTTGTCACACTTCTAAGACTCAATTCATCTGGTTTGGTACCCCTCAGCAGCTCCATAAACTTGATTTTGCTCTCCTCTCTGAAAAGTTCCCACTCTTCTCTTTCTCGTCAAGTGTACGTGATCTGGGTGTTACCCTTGATAGTTCACTTACCTTTACCGATCACATCTCTAATCTCTCACGCTCCTCCTGTTTTCACTTAAGGCGTCTCAGGGTCATTCGTCGTTCTGTCTCCTCCTCCATATTCACAACTTTAGTTCATGCTTTTGTATTTTCTCGGATTGACTACTGCAATTCCCTTCTTGTTGGTCTTCCTAAGGTTCGTCTCTTTCTTCTTCAGTCGGTCCTCAACACAGCTGCTAGACTTATAGCCCGCCTTCCCAGGTACTCTC
>JACEVL010000071.1:5182463-5232463 GCA_020284085.1 Aporrectodea caliginosa
ACACCACAACAAGAGCCATAGTGGAACCGTAACATGCATCTGAATCCATCCCATCTTCCCTCAAGTAGAAAACTCGCTGCCATGGCAACAAACTCGCAGGCACCAGTCACCTATAGAAACAGAGTAAAACAACGAAGGTTATTATCACACGTTAAGACAGATAAATAGTATCATGAAAGAATCGAAGGAATAAAATACAAGTCTCATTCTGGAGCGGCCCTGTTGGTCGGCTCCGCGCTGACATACACCAGGAAGCATATGTTCCAGTCTCAAGTCAACCAGATGAGCGATCGTTGCGCTCAACTGCCTGTGCAGATATGTAGGTAGTAGTATATGTACTGTGGGTCCTGGCCACTTTGCACCGAATGACCACGACTCTAAGTGCAAGGTCAAAGGTAAAATTACGTCCTAAGGTCAAGGTCACTGACCTAGATATGACATCATATCTATTTTTTGTAACAGTTGACCTAGATACGACTGCGTCTGAGACCACCAATCACATGACAGCGTCAAAGTCCACTCCAACCACGTGACAGGGTCAAAGTTCACTCCAACCACGTGACAGGGACAAAGTGAGGTATCTGCTATATCTCGTCTGACAGGTAGATAAACAAATAGCCACCCCGATTATCAAGAGTACATGGACAAAGTCCACTCCAACCACCTGACAGGACCAAAGTATCTCGTCTGACACGTAGATAAACATATAGCTGTCCAGCTTATCTGCTGTATATGTTCAAAGTCCACTCCAACCACGTGACAGAGTCAAAGTGAGTGGGCCTGGACTAGCAGGTAGACGATCTCAGACAAGCAGGCATACCAAGACAGACGCCCACAGGCCCGCCGAGAGGGGGGGGGGCAGGGGAGGCAAATGCCCAGGGGCCCGGCGACTTTTAGGGGCCCGGGCCGGGCCCGCAATCAAATTATGATATATATTATAATAAGATATACAAAGTTTATGATGTATATACAAAGTTTATGATGTTATGCCTTAGCACGTAATGAGGGGGCCCGGGAGGGCGGAAAATGCGGCTTGTGACAATTTTCCTTCTGACAATTTAACGGAAAAGAAAAAAAGGTCATCAGAAATTTTTTGGGAAGAAAAAAAATGAAAAATGTAGGGTCGTATCTGAGCTATAATTATTTAAGTTTGTTCAAAAAAGTTAGGGGCCCGTGACTGCTCTGCCTAGGGGCCCGGAATTTCTGTCGGCGGGCCTGGACGCCCATTATGGGTGCTGACCAAAACATTGTTGAAAGAGGGTAACAGTCCAACTCCAATGGGCGTCTGGGCGCCAAGAATCCAAAGCGCCTGTGGTCCTCCATCTCGGGTCTTCTTGGTTGACCGTCTCGTCCCTTGGAGACCCCCGCGTTCTCCGCCAATGACTTTCTTGACATGCTTACTACCAAGAACGATCGTCTTCGAGCCTCTACAGCTGATGCTCCTCCTCCAACGTTTTCCCCAACAACATCTGTCTTCGAAGGTTTCCGACCCATTTTAGACTCGGATCTGCGCTCAGTTTTGATTTCTGTTAATTTAAAATCATGTGAATTGGACCCTCTACCCTCTTTAATTATCATAGATATTCTTGATGATATTGCTCCTTTCTTTCTGTATCTCTTTAATAGATCACTCTCAGAGGGCTGCATTCCCGCTTCACAAAAACGAGCTTTAGTCTTTCCAGCACTCAAGAAGCCCAACCTAGACCCTAACCTTTGTCAGAACTTCCGACCCATTTCAAACTTATCATTTCTCTCCAAAACCTTAGAACGACTGGTTTCCATGCAGCTTCTCCCTATCTTGAACATTCAGGACTCCTCCCTTCCCATCAGTCTGGTTACAGGGCTTTATCACTCCACAGAAACAGCCCTTCTCTCTCTACTTTCTGATTTCTTTTCAGCTGCTGTCAGGTCTCAGCTCACTCTTCTTGCTCTTTTTGATGTTTCTTCGGCTTTCGACATGGTCGACCATGAAATTCTACTCCAACGCCTTGAGACCTCATGTGGACTCAAAGGTTCCCCACTTCTTTGACTTCAGTCTCACTTGTCAGATCGCACTTAAATGATCATTTCTGGTGACTCCAGAACTCAGTGGGTCCCTGTTAAACTGGGTGTTCCTCATGATTCTGTCCTTGGACCCCTCTTATTTATTTTATACACGGCTGGTATTCCTGCCATTTTCCCAAATCATTCGGCTATCGGACAGCTTTTTGCTGATGATGTCCAGGCATATGTCCATGGGCCCCCTTCTGCTCAACTCCTTCTTTCTAGTCACATTGACGCTCTAACCCAGGATCTCCATTTGTGGATGTCCTCTAATCGCCTTTCTTTCAACGAAGTGACTAGCGGACCGCCAGGCGGTCCGCAAGTTTATAAAACTAACGGGCCGCCAGTCACGTGTTAGATCATTTATGTCGTGCAAAAGTTGTTTTTTTTAGTTTTAACGAGTTAGAAAATTTAAAGAAAGTGTATGAAACTACTAATTTAAATAATCTAACAATGCGTGATGCGAAGACTTTTGAATCTATGAAAAAGTATGCAGTGACGAAGGCTACACATGCAGAATAACATCCAATATTATTCATTACGTTAGTGAGGTGTTCCGTAGTCGAGTGGTTAGCGTGCTGGAATGTAAGATCAACGGTTTGAGGTTCGAATCCCACCAGGGCAGAATTTTTTTCTTATGTTATCCGGTTATTTTTATGGACATTTGAAAACTTACCGATTTCCCTGGGTCTGGATTTTGGAGTGCTTATGAGTAGTTAGGGTAAAGTTAGGCGTCGTGAGGGTCGGTTAGGGTCAGGGTTAGGGCTAGTGTTGTCATTAAAAACATGGTACCATCCTAGCACCATGCCAAAAGATACCGTAAAACGCCAGAAAACGTACGTATCCCGATACTAACTGTTCTCCACCTTGGCGCAATAAAGCCTAAATTAAGGTTCTCTGACAATTTTCCGTCTTGACGGACCACTAGTGTTCGAAATTTGAGCGCCGCCTGCCTCTCCCGAGTCACGTAAGACTGGCGGCCCGCTAGTATTGGAAACTTGCGGACCGCCTGGCGGTCCGCTAGTCACAGCCTTCTTTCAATTCCTCCAAAACCCAACTTTTTTGGTTTGGTACACCACAGCAACTCCTGAACCTCGACAATACCTTGCTCTCTGAAAAGTTTCCGCATTTCACATTCTCATCTAGTGTTCGTGACTTGGGTGTCACCCTAGATAGCTCTCTTACCTTCACTGAACACATATCCAAGCTTACCCGCTCTTCTTACTTCCAACTTAGGCGTCTTAGAGCTATTCGCAGATCTGTTTCATCCTCTACCTTCACCTCAATTGTCCATGCTTTTGTCTGTTCTCGGATTGACTGCTGTAATTCTCTCCTTGTTGACTTAGCCAAGTTTCGTCTATCTCCTCTTCAGTCCGTACTGAATGCTTATAGCTCGCCTCCCTCGATTCTCTCACATCTCTACATTTATGGCTGAACAACTTCATTGGCTACCTCTCTCTGTGCGCATCCAATCTAAAGTTCTCATTGTCATGCTCAAATCTCAACTGGGTCTTGCTCCAAAATATCTTCGTCACCAAATTCTCCGCCCCCTCTCTGCCAGGTCAAAGTGTCCTCTCAGATCCTCTGACCGGCTTGACCTTTTTGTTCCCCGTGTTAGGACCACAATTGCTCAATCCAGATCCTTTGTGTGCATAGGTCCCTCTCTGTGGAATCGACTTCCTCCTTCTCTACACTCTACAATCCTCTCTGGTAGCATCTCTTTCTCTCACCTTCATTTTTTCTCGGAGTACCTCGCACTGGGAGCGCTTCTGAAAGGCTTATGCTATGAGAAGCGCTTTATAAATGATCAAATACAATACAATGCAATACCTATATACATAGGACCTACTTACATACATACGTGAATACATACATACGTACATACTTTCTTACTAACTTACTTACTTACTTACTTTACATACATACACACGTACATGCATACATGTATCTACATACATACATACATACATACATACATACATACATACATACATACATACATACATACATACATACATACATACATACATACATACATACATACATACATACATACATACATACATACATACATACATACATACATACAAGCACTTCTTGGCTGACTATACGCAATCATGTCCTACCCTCATACTGGACCCTTCCAGAGAAATCAGTCGGATGATCCGAGATTCCGAGAGACTGAACAACCCGACGTTGACGAACATCAACGCTTCTTAGATGAGAGATCATCATCTGATAAAGATGGATGCAGAATGTTGAAGTCAGCAGAAGAAGAAAAGGAAAAACGAAGAGGATAAGAAAAAGGAGGAAGAGGAGAAGGAGGGGAAGAAGAAGAGGAGGTGGAGAAGAAGAAGAAGAAGAAGAGGGAGAAGGAGCACTAGGAGAAGAAAGTAGAGACGAGGAAGTAGTGAGAGAGAATGAAGGAGGAGGTTACGAAGAAGAGCAGTCCCTAGCTGGAGATAGCTTGCGAGATAGCTATAGATATGAAGGAGTGTCAGCGACGGCCGACGGCCAGTCCTCTCCCTAGCCGTCGGATCTTCCCACAGATGTTGTACGGTCAATGTATTCATTATGGCTGAGTTGGAACTTAAGGCGAGATTAACTTTTAAACGAAAGAGAAAGAAAACACATAATTTTAAAAGTAAGAAAATGACCAACGAGAAAATGGTTCCGCGACAACTCGTCTACAGACTTTTCGTCTACGACACTTCGTCTACAGACATTTCGCCTACAAATGTATCTGTATCCATTAGACTGATTAGAGCTAATCAACAGAGGCCGCTTTCTTATAGTTTCGCTAAAACGGGCTAAATATTCTCAGGAATCCAGGTTCTAATTACTGAAAAGATTATTTTCATCAATCCAACTTCTATTGAATGCAAACTTAGTTTCATCCATTCATCCATGCAGTTTGGTATCCAGCTTCTATTTAGGGGAAAATTATTTCGATCAATCCAGCTTCTATTTCAACACAGGAATGTTTTCATCAATCCAACTTCCATTTAGGGAAACATGCAGTTTTCATCAATCCAGCGTCTATTTTAAAGTGACAATGTCAACTAACTTCGTAGACGAAATGGCTGTCGGCGAAATGTCTGTAGACGAAGTGTCGTAGACGAAAAAAGTCTGTTGACGAATTGTCGTGACACCCGAGAAAATATGGTGCAACATTACCAAGAATGTAGGTCTATATTTCTTCCAAGATTTGAAGACATTGGAATCAATTATTTTGTAATTGTAGGCTAATTAGTAACTGTATCACACCAGAGTCTAACGCACGAGGCATCAGTAGGGTAGTCCCTAAATCACGAATTCACGGAAATCACGGAAACCGTGAATTTCGTCGTTTGCCGTGAATTTTGCCGTTTGCCGTGAATTTTGCCTTTTCCCGTGATTTTCCGTGATTTTTCACATTTTCAGCACTTTTTTCTACAAAAACACGTCAAAAATGGCGCCGACGACCAAAAAAAAAAAAAAGGTCATCGGAAAAATTTTTCACGGTGCCGTGAATTTTTTTGCATGGTGCCGTGAATTTTGGGATTTTTGCAAAAGTATGCCGTGATTTTTTCACTTTTTGACCGTGAATTAGGGACTACCCTAGGCATCAGGGAGAGACAGGAGAGACATCAGCCGATGGCGCACAAAAACCAAACTGTAATCGTAATCGTAATCTCCAAACTTCTAAAGCGCCACTCGAAAGCCAAGCGCAGGGCACCAGCTTATTCACGAGCGCTGCGTCTAGTCAGAAGGGTTGTCCGAGAGAGTAGTCCGAAGGAGGTCCGAGTCCGGTTTCCAGTGGATCAGAGGGGTCAGAGTAGCTGCTATGATGGGTGTTGCTTAGGTCTAGAGTTGGAGGTAGATGATCAGTTGAGTCGGGGTAGGAGTTTTTGAAAAGCGTGGTGCTTCTGCGGCGGAAAATGCCGCCACGCAACCCGCGAAAATTTACTTCTGCGGCGGAATTTTTTTGGACATTTTATCTAAAAACAACTCTAACCCTAAAACTGACCCTAACCGACCGTCACAGCGCTTAACCTGACCCTAACCGACACTCACGAGGCCAAACCTGACCCTAACCGACCCTCACGACGCCAATTTATAGGAAGTACCGCATTTTTAACAATGCGCATGCGCGCGCTTCCGCCGCAGAATTGTGTCGAAAATGTTACTTCTGCGGCGGAATTTTCCGCCGCAGAAGATTTATCCTTTGAAAAAGGAGAGACTTTAGTTTCGAGTGGAAAGCCTTGGGGGTGATGGACAGAGGAGCCTGAGGCAGATGATGGTAGGTGATTGGCGATGATGGTGAAGAAACCGAAAAAGTGCGGAATTCAGGAGGCAGATCGTTCCAGAGACGTGGTGCAGTGTTGGATATTGCTCGGTTGGAGAACTTAAGGTGAGTAGTGACAGGAGGTCGAGAGAGAGTGAGAACGGAGGATGATCGGGTAGAGCGGGTTGGCTGGATGGTGAAGAGTTCGCGGAGATATCTGGGCTGGGAGTGTTGTACAGAGTTGTAGGTTAGTGATAAGACTTTGAAGTGAATTCGCTCTGGGATTTTTAACCAATGGAGTGATTTGAGGATGGGAGTGATATGTTGACGCTTGGGCGTTCTGGTGACGGCTCTGGCTAATGAGTTTTTGATGAGCTGAAGACGCTTTAGTTGGGTGAATTCAAGATTGAGAAAGACGGAATTGCAGTAGTCGAGCTTTGAGTGGACAATGGAGGTAATCAGATTGATCCATACATAGGTCACAGAGGTCATGCACAGTGACTGTTAAACAGTTCATGTGAGGCTTACCTTAAGTGAATGTCGCCTGCAAACAATGGTCCAGATATCTTTCTGTCTGTTTTAACTCTTTTCTGATGGACAGTTCAACTCTTTGAAATGCCATTCTTGTTGATCATTCGATTGTTGGTCGATTTCCGTCTTTAAAAGTGCAGTTACTTCGACGAAACTTCGAATTTAAACTTTTGTTGTTGACATTTTTGATGATTTTCTGTTCGAAACGGCAATTGCGTGTGGCACATGATGATTCTTGTTCGTTTAGTGTCTTCTTTAACTGGCTTCGTTGAATTTCAAATTTTTACTTCTTCAAATCGATGATTTTCGATTATTTTCTGTTCAAATTGTCTAATCTCGTCTCATAAACTCTTCCATTTCGAATTTCCAATGAATCTCGACTCGATTCCTATAGACAAGAAAAAATCAATGCAAAGATGACGTCATCGCAAGAAGATGACGTCTCGCAAGAAGGCTTTGTTTATTATAATATACGTCATAAGTATTATCAGTAACTATCAGTTATTTAAATCAGTGACGCTATTTACAGGCGTCCATGCCTAGATCAATTTACGGGCCATGGTTGGGTTACCCGTGTTTCTCCTATGTCCGAGAAATCCTTACCTGCACATTATTAACTTTCTCATAACGTAGGCCTACAGTAATTGCAGGCCTTAGTCCGACCTCTTCAAGAAATCTTACCCTAATCAATCCACTCCACCACCTTCCAATTCCTCTCTTTATAGACACAACCCACCCTTCGCTATCCAGAGGTTGGGTATATATATGTATGTATATATGAGCACTTGTTATAGCGCCCCTTCAAGATTTCTACTCAGAGGCTGAGCCTGACAGAGGCGCTCCCGAATACAGCACGGACACTGAATCGAAGTTTCACGCCTTAGCGCATGAGCAATTGCGAGTGAAAGACTTGCCCAGGGTCCCTACGCGGCGGCTTGAGGTGGATTCGAACCCGCAACCCTCCGGCTACAAGGCACCGAACATACAGATTATTGACCCGTGGGGTCGTGGGGCGCAGTGGTGTAGGGGTATGTTACATACCCCTACACCACCGCGCCCCACGACCCCACGGGTCAATAATCTGTCGTCACTTGGCCAAGTTCTATTGCCGCCCTATAGTGACCCTACCAACTTTTAGTCTGTAGGCTAAAGGTGGGGTGGGCCCATATGGGCTCTATACGGGTCCCATATGGGAATAGGAGTCCTATTTGAGCTTTGTATGGGCATGCTGGCATGTTTATTTGAATAACAGTCTAATAACTATTTTATTGGCGTCTCGTTTGCTGGTCTGATGGGTGGAGACGTTGGAGTGTGGCCCTACAAGTATTGGAAGTCCTAATTTCTTTTCGTTTTCCGTCAAGAGTTGGTTCAGAGTTACAAGTACATGTAGGCTATATCTGTAAAACAAAATGTAATGTAATTTATACCGTTCCACGACCAGACTTTTGCATCTGTTATCTTTTAAAGAGCAAGTTAGACATTATGCGGTGTCAGGTCCTCGCTTAGTGGCATTCCAAGTGGAGGTCCAAGTCCCGTCCATGTTTGACAAAAAGTATTCTAATGCGCATTTCAACTATGTAGGCGACGTCGTATATAATTAGGTCGTCAAGCTATGCATTATGTAGAATCGTTGAACACTAAAGAAGTATTCTTTGGATGTTCAATGAGAACCCTGACGGATCCATAAGTTGAGAAAGAGGGGCTGCATATTTTTATGGCTGGTCACCGTTGGTGTCTTGTATTGTGGAAACTGCTTCAGTTCCTTCATTTAGTCCTTCATTCTTTCGGGACCGAAAGACTAAGTTTAAGTTGCAAAAATATGTGGTCATGACTTTTTAGCAGTTTTTAGTAAAAGCGACTTTCAAATAAATTTTATCAAGCTTCCATATGGTAGAAATAATTGGGTATGGTGTTAGTCATTGGTCGTTTTGGCCGGTACGTCTTTCCCCAATTGCATGACTTCTCGACCCATTCAATCAATTCCTTTCCCTTTCGTAATCGTAATCGTTATCGTAATCGTAAACTCGATATTTCTACAGCGCCCACAAAAGCGAAGTCGCGGGAACCAGCTTATTCACAGGCGCTTAACCAAAACAGAATCGATAAGCAGGGGGTCAAAATCCAGAGAGTCAGGCAGGCAGACAGTCAGACGGCTAAGGTGGATGATGCTTAGAGTTGAAATGGCGAGGGAGGTGAGGGGAGGAGAAGGAATCGGGATAGGATTTGTGAAAAAGCAGTGTTTTCAGTTTTGAGTGGAAGACCTGTGGAGAGATAGCAAGAGGTGAGGTTTTGGTGAGTTCATAGGATGGATCGGATATTTGTCGTAGCACAGGCGGGAGTTTGTTCCAAAGAGGCAGGACGGCTATGGCTATGGAGCGATTTGCAAATTTAAGCGATGAGGTGACGGAAGGGCGGAGCAGTGTGAGGGTGGAAGATGAACGGGTTGAACGAAGAGGTTGGACCGTGAAAAACTGGCGGAGATACGAGGGCTGAGAGGATTGAAGTGTGTTGTAGGTGAGGGATAGGACTTTACATTCTATTCGTTCAGGAATTTTGAGCCAGTGGAGTGATTTCAAGACAGAGGTGATGTGGTGGTGTTTGGGGGTTTTGGTGACAGCACGGGCGAGGGCATTCTGAATGGCTTGGAGGCGATTAATTTGAGTGGTATCTATGTTGAGGAAGAGAGCATTGCAGTAATCTAATTTGGCGTGAGCTATTGATGTGGCGATTGTTGATGAGGTTTTGAAGTCGAGTATAGGGCGGATTCTACGAAGGTCACGGATGTGCATGAAGCTATTTTTCCAATGTCGCACATTTTCCAAGACATTTACGCTTTGGTGCTTTTAGTTTTCCTCGCTTTTCCTTAGTATTATTGTTATATCCATTTTCTCGATGATGAACCTAATTAGATATCGGAAACATCAATTCCAGAGTTATAGCTAAATGACCTTGACCGCCCTCTACTAATCCAATGCAGGCTGTTCTGTGCGATCGGTCTAAGCCAACCTTGACCTATCTGCTCTGAAGATGAAGAGACCATGCAGAGTGACATCAAGCAGAGTGACATGTGGAGATAGTTACAGAACGACATCATGCAGCCACAATGTTTTCTTCCCATATTCGGGCGAAAGCCCAAATTAGGATAAGCCTAGGTGCATGTTTTCTCAGTTGCTTCCAAACTGCAGGATATGTGCATCCAAGGTTATAAACAACCGGTGATATAACGTAGACAGGCACGCCTAGTTCTACACTGCAGGCCTATGTGTTTGTGTTACGTGCATATGCTATTGTGTATCTGCATACAGTTATACAGTTCGCGAGTAAATGTCTTTATGCACGTTGCCTAGATAGGCTCTGCATATACACAGTAACCCAGTTGACGATGTTTAAATTCACGAGCAAATAGCTGTTCGTACGTATTATGTATGGACGACAGGGACCTTTGGACCTGAGTGCCACAATTATCAACCGATTCCAGATGTCAGAGTGTGTTAGCATCGTACGTAGCTATAGCTGTTGGTTTGGTAGTCTGTAGGCTTATTTGTGGTGATTACTACCAGGCTTATTTGTGGTGATGGCTCGAAGAATCATTGTCCTACAGAGCCCAAGGCTATAATTTTTAAGTCCGTACAGGCATATGCACAGCCTTTATATGTTAGTTATTAATCTGTGATAGAATGGACAGCGACTTCGAGCTGAAAGCATAAACGATGCAGGCGATCCCTGTCCGATCGAGCGTCGACCTTGTCTTCCTCTTTCATCTTATAACCTATAGACTGGAGACCGGGTCTGGTGAATTAATCGCGCATTATGCTAATCTACATGTGTGGCAAACGCTTCTTTGCAAATGCCAATGAGATGTGCATCAAATCCGAGACCGATCCCTCGTTGCTGCATGCAAATGACAGCGCTTAACTTATTGCAGACGCTGTATACCCACAGTCTGCCTCCCATCACTCCACACCCCTTCCCTCTCTCCTCTCACCCGTTGGAGAATGCTATTACCATCTCATTAGAAACGAAGAACTGCTAAATAAGGCGTCATTCGAGACCCAGTTCGACCGGTGGTGATATTTCGCTCATCAGCTTATGCTGCTGCCAGCGGGTGACCGCAATTGTTCTATCTGATCAGCGCAGAAGGACACCCATGTAGAACACAGATCCTCCAACAAGGCGCATCTTCTTCGTTCACTGTCATCAGGATAATCAATAAAAAGATTTATCTTCTTCATCTGTCAACCGCCGAAGCATGTCCAAGAAAGACGCTCAATCTTTAAGAGGAGGAGGAGGAGGAGGAGGAGGCACTGGTGCCACCGCCGCAGCCGCCGGAGGTTGGACTCTTGGTTACACAGAGACTCTGGTAAGAAGTTGCTGCATGGTGTTCTTAGGTTTTACGTCGACCCTCAATCGTTGCCTCTTGATATTGTGAACTGCTACATCGTTACACCAATGCAGTCCTTATACTCCAACGAATCTTATTTCACATAAAGCCCTTTAAGTAAAGAACCTCTGTTGCCAGTTCTCAGACTCTAAGATCTTTGGTTATAGGACTCTTGTGTGCTCTCTAATGATGTTCCTTAACCACACAGTTTCATCTTATACTACATGATGTTGGGCCAAGCTTAAAGGGCCCCTATGTTACGTGAAGAAGGAAATTTACATGAGCCAATTTTGAATCTTTGTCCAATTTAAAATTTCTCCAAATCGGCTAAGTTGGTGAAGATTTGGCTGTCATTATGGGTGAAATACATGGGAATTAGCATAGAAATTTCTCCGAATAAGGTTTCGTGGATAAGCAGGGCCTATGGTTTTCCTTGGTAATTTTTCAAGCAAATCTAGTAGCCTAAACTGATCCAAGATTTTGCATGAGGAAATCTGTTGGCGTAAAAAAATTTGTTCTTTAGGTAAAAGTTCGTATATCGTGTATGATTTTGTACTCTTTGAAGGGTATAAAAGGCATTCAGTAGAGAGCGTTAAGGGAGAGAAGAAGTGTGAATTCTGAAGAGTAAGGACAGGGTTCTAAATACAGAGGACAGTTCAGAATATATAGTCGGAAAGTTAATTGTTGAGAGTTAGTTGATCGTTGTGATAGACGGAGCAGAATTCGAAGTTGAGATGCTATTCGGAGGACATTCAGAAAAATTAAGAGTTAGAAGTTGGCTGAGCGCACTTCAGTAGTGTCGCTGATTGAGTTGAGATGTTGAGCACTTTTACGTAGGTTAAGATTGAATGTTCGTAATTAGTTAATAAGTATTTCGTTGATCATTCTGTAACTGAAAACTGTTGTTGAAAACGTGTGGAATTCTTATGAGCTTCTGCTGTGAATATGAAACTGGCGAACAAGTTGTCTATTTCGAGGATAGTGGTCTTGTGTTGTTGTTCAACTGTGAAACCTTCCGACCAAAATCGGAAGAGGATTTCACCCGAATAATATATTGGCCGGTGCAGTGTCGACCTGTAATCGACCTACACCAGCCAGACGATGAAACAAGGATATGTCGGACTTCCTGTGGGAAGAGAAGTAGAAGAGAGAGAAGGACAACAGGATGTGGAAGAGGACCGCGACAGAAAGATACGAGCAGCAGACGAAAACTGCCTATACCGACTGAGAAACCGACTTAGAAACCGACTGAGATCCAGTTCTCTATCGAACAGTCTTTCCGTTTATTGTTTTCTGTAACTGTAGGCCTAAGTTAAATGTATCGTCATCGCAGACCTAATAATTTTCACAAATTTGTATAGCGCCGATTAAAAGAGATTTCTCAGATAAAAACACAGAACCATGATCAAAGACAAGCGCTAACGGAGAAGAGGAAGGCAGAGACCAATTATTTAGGAGCTCATTCGTATGTTAGACCTACTAGCATGCACAAAACCTGTGATTATTCTAGTTCTCATGATTGCTCCAATACCAATGCTGTTATAGTTTTATTTCCATCCGCTTATAAAGTGTTATTCCTTTAGTTTCGAACTATGTAACAGTATATAAAGTTATACTTTATGTTGCATCATTCCTTTGCTGACATTGCGCTACTTTGTAGGCCTAGCCTACTCTTTTGTATGCAATGTTGTTGTAAAGTATACATTTCGCTAATAGAAAGAATACTTACTTGGTTATTTACTTGCTTACTTAGTCAATGGCTGCAAAGTTGAGCTATCATATAGCGAATGCTGGACGGTATTAGAGGTTTTCACCTCCGGACGTTTCACTTCCGGTAGATTCACCTCTAGGGGCTTTCACCTCTACGGGTATTCACATCCACTCTCGTATTTATTTATCGAATAAAATAATAAGACAAGAGAGTGATTGTAATTAACGGCATATGATAACTCGTGTCACTGACTGTAGTCAACATATCCCGTTGACTCGAAAACACTGCAATTACGCGTAACATTTCGAGTCAGATAATAAGATATTTGAAAGCAATCGCCCATCTTTCTCATATACTTAATATTCTTTTACTAGATGACATTAGGCCTATAAGTAGTTGCTAATTTTTAGGCCTATGTTGTCTATGTTTAGTTCTCGGCGTCGTGGACAAAACAACTTGATAAGTTTACAATTTGAAATCAACTTAATTACGTATTGATTATTGCCTCGCTTTATCTACTTTATGACACGATAATTAGTTGCTTATATTCAAATATTTTGTATATTGAATATGTCTCGTTTTCAGTCAGTGACACGCGTTATCATATGCCGTTAATTACAGTCAGGGGCGCCGCTAAGCGTACGCAAGCTGAGCCACGATGCAGAACAGTTATGGGCTCTCGTGCATTCCACACCTCTGCTCCAAGGGAATGGAATCGACTGCCACTCTCTCTTCGTTGCTCAAATTCACTTCCTTCAAAAGCGGCTCAAAACTCACTATTTCTACTTGGCTTTGGAAAGGATTCAAGGATTTGGAAAACTAAGTGCATCTTCACCTGGCGGCTGACTGCAGAAGGGACTGAAGTCCCGCTAAGTTAGGGATACCCGTGTACCATGTTAGCAGAGGGATGGCGGTTGAGTATACACAAATAGCATTGTCAGAAAAAAATAATGTGGCGAACCCGGGAGTCGATCTTCTTTGGCAACCCCGGAGCAGGCTGGCAGCAAACCTCGGAGCGGTCCTCTCGAGGCTTGGTAGGGGATGGATGGAATGGATCCTTCTCTTCTTCTTCTTTTCTGGTACCACAGGATGACGAGTGGATCTTCCCCTGTTGAATCTGTCCGCAGGATAAGGCCCTCCCAATCTGGCGAGGGACGGAGTGAGAGAGAGAGAGACCACCGAAGGGTGCCCGAAGGTGTGAGGAAAGATGACACCGACACAGAGTACTACAACGTCTTATTGTCAACGGCAATTCACGATAGGAAACGTCTCTTAACTATCAGCGTCTTTCAACTAACTTCTAAAACTGACATCAACTGACTTCTCAACTGTCTCTCGGCAACTCTCGACGACTGACTCTTTCTTCAACTGAACTGAACTGAACTGAACTGAACTGAACTGAACTGAACTGTCCTCTCTCCTTGGTGACCCTATTTATACTTTCCGGGCATGACTAGCCAGACCATCGGCAGACATGCCCGGACAGTGTCTACGAATTGAGCATGACTAGAATAATAGTCGGCAGACTTGTCCAGACAGGCTAGCCACTTAGAGCATGACTTAACAAAGAAGCATTACTTAACATCTAAGAGCCTCACTTAAGATATAAGCATGACTTAAAACATAGAGCATAACTTGGAACATAGAGCATGACTTAAGATATAAGCATGACTTAAAACATAGAGCATCGTGAGCATGACTAGGAACATAGAGCATGACTTAACCCTCGGGCTACCAAGGGGGGTGGTTGCCACCCCCTAGGTTTTTTTTCATCTCAAACTTTTTCCGTATGGAATAAAAATTTGACCTTTTAGGTAGCTGTAGGAGGTTCATTTACACACGTTTTGACGTAAAATGTGAGATGATATCTCACACCTTTCAAAAGTTATACCCAATATACCCGAGGTACCAGAGGGTGGATACCACCCCCCCCCAAGATTTTCGACTATATCTTATCCATCATTTAATATTAAGAGACACAAAATTATACCATCTCTATAGAGGGAATGTGGGGCTACATTTCTATGGTCACTCAGTTGACTTGAGACAACCGGAAGTGCTCAAAATAAATTATGCAGGACTGGACATATTCGAGGATGCTGCTTTTGTTTTACGATTTTTGTGGCACTTTCAGTTCAGTTTAGGTAGGACGATAATTCTTATGTCTAGTTATAAGCATTTTAACTCTATCGAACTGTTTTTGTTATTACACTGATTGTATACTTCACATGATCTACTGTAGCTTTGTTCGTGTTTTCACTTAAATATTTCTATTTCGTTAATGCAATCACAAGGTAATTGCGAAGATAATTTCACATAATTTTATAATGCTGAAGGTAACGCTACTGTTAAGGTTGAAATGTTTTAGCAAATAAAAGTTTGTTCGATCTTTATTTGTCGTAGTTAACTGAGAAACGACTCTGAGAAATGTAGCATCCATGAACAACTGATATTGGAAGATAGATCCGCAGTAAATTGCGCACAAAATAGTGAATTATCAAAATATTTGTCACCCGATTCCGCCCCTATAAATCAACCCCTGAATGAATGGATTCTAGTTGGGTTTTAGTTTGATTTTCTTTCATTTTGACTGACTGACTGACTGATTGATTGATTGATTGATTGATTGATACTGTTTGTTGAAAGACCAAACTACACACTAATCAAAATAATGATAACTACGCCTATAGCAAACATTCGCTTGCGCCCGATAATACGGTTAAAACCAACGACCTCTTATATATAACTAGACAGAGCTTCCCGTGTTGAGCTGCCCAGTGACGTTGAAGCAATGGAAAGAGCAGGAAACAAGAGTGACATGGGAGAAGGCGTGGCCTGTATGCGGATCCATGTAAACAAAATATTGTTGCTCGTAAAAACGTCGATTCGTCCTTTCATTTGCAATAATTTTCTATTAATATCAGGGTTTAATTTAAACTAAATTGATGATACGGAATACACTTACAATTAAGTGTGATGAAATGTAAAAACTGTACATTTGAGCCGATTATGTCTACGTACGAGTAGTTTTATAGTTTGTATGCTTGTATACGGACATTTCTATAGCGGGCAAACTTATAGTATCGTGGGCTGACGGACTATACAATATCTGGGTATGCTGCGCGGACGCCACTAGGTTTTCTAATGACTACACTAGGCCTAACCCTAACCGATCCTCACGACGCCTAACCTGACCCTAACCGACGCCAGTAAATAACGCACTATATCCTTCCGCCCCCGATACTATAAGCTTGCCCTATAGCGCCTTCACAATTACTTATTAAATGGGTATAATTATCAGGTTATCTGGTATTAGACTGGTAATGTAATGACGACGCTATAGCATTGTTAGTAGCAAGCTATTACAGATCTTCTGGATGTTGACATGATTACAGCTTGGTTTTGGTGTGCCATCGGTTGATACCGTATGCAATAGAAGTTAGGTACTAATTACAATTACCTTTTGCTTTGAATGGGACTTCATTACAAACAGCTATAATGTGGCTATAAAATGGTTATACAGTTTGGCTGGTGATAAAAGACAGACGTTGATGTTCAGCAGGCACATACTTAATGGGATACAAAAAAAGTCTGGCTTTAGGTAGTAGTGCAGTACTTGGGCTAGCCCTGAGAGTGCTATGAAGGTATGAAGTACTAACGACATCATTTCTTAGTGTCTGCATATGAAGGCAGATTGCCAGTCCTCTCCTTATCACCTGAACTTCCCACTGGCAGTTAGGTCAGTGTACTCGTTATAGCCGAGTTGGCTAGAAGGTGCAAGTAGACGAGATATTTCCAACAAAATTTCTTCCTTGGCAGAGATTTGAACCTGACCTCACAATTGACAGTCCAGTAGGCCAACTACTAGACTATCGCTTAAGGTTATGATAATTGTTGTACTGACAGAGATATTTTGTATTTTGCAGTCTGGTCAAAGTGGCCATATGGCATATAGTATCTACTGCTGAGTATTCATTCAAGTAGCAGGTAGACCTAAAATATCGGGGCACGAGTTCTTACAATAGCAAATAATCTTGTCTGAACCTCTCATTTATTAACACAAGAAAAACAAATCACAGTGCAGCAGTATTTGAAACAAAGCCTTGTTACAACAATTGCATTAAATTGGAGAAATATAGCCATATAGTGACATTACAGTTAAGATTTATTTACTTTTTAAGATTATCAACTGACATTAAGTACTGTAATTTTTGTCCTCGACATTTAACATGTAATGAATTAACAATTCAACAAATTTACAAATAATTACAGTTTTACAGTAGAGTTAAATCTTTCGGTACAAACAGTGTGATGTGTGATACATTATAAATCAAGAAATAGCCAAACATGCATCTGACATAACTAATTTTGTTGTTGTTTACATTTAACATGGAATGAATTAACAATTCAAAAATTTACAAATAATTACAGCTTTACATTAGTTTTAAATCTTTCGGTACGATCAATGCGATACATTATAAATAAACAAAAAACAATCATCCTTTGCAAACGATGTTTTTTTAAACAATTCTAAATAAGAGCAAATTTTAATAACAAACTTTGAACTTGTGAGAGAATGCTTAACATTATCAGTGAGACCAATTACTGTACCATGCAGTAAAAGATTACTGACCCTTAAAAATTACAGTTTTACCCAGTACCGACCGACAGCTTTGACCCTGCACTAAACGTGTCACAGTCTTGCACTGGTGAAAAAGTCTTATCAAGGTATATTCATTGGCAATATTTCTCATTAGCATAACTCGATGATTTGATAATGGCTCTTTACCCAGATCATGATTCAAAAGGCCGTCAAAGACAGTACTACCAACAAGAAATGCAAGTACACTATTCACAATTGTAGCATTTACGCCACGTCCTCTTAGTGGCTTCTGGTTAGGACCAGTGTTCTGACGTACATGCATTTCAGTAATCTTACATACTGCGACTACATCGGAAGCTGGGAAAATCAAACCACCGCGGTCCTTGCGCATTAATAAGTTCACATTAGGATAATAGCTGCTTTTATCAGTGTTTAACAAAGCCAATCTGCACTCAATGCAATTTATTCTCTTCAAAAGGGTTTTGGCAACAAAACCAGCGACATAGGCCACAACATTATCTACAAACCTAGACAGTGACAATTGGCCAGGAAGCTCTTGCATGCCAGCAGATTGCAATGAATGAGCCTGATCTGAGAAGTCATTGCTCTCATATCGTCTGCGGTATATTATTGTTTCAATGTTAAGATCTACAGCTAACTCGTGCTTCTTTATACGAGAAGCAATAGCCATCAAGTTGGAATTGTCTTGCGGAATGCAGTTGCCACTTGCAACATCTTTTAACTGATGGTGTGTAAGGAGACGCTTCCATGTATTTCTAAGATGTAGGGCTGAAGGGTTGTTGTTGGAACCCCCACGACTGCGAATAACTGCAAAAAAGAGTTCTAAATGGTCCTGACTTAACTTGTATGTCAGCAAATATTTCAGTGGGTGCAACTCAGCCTTAACATTAGAATCAAACAAATGCATAATGCTTACTGATGATGCTATAAAACCAACAGCACCTGTTTTACGAATACTATTGCACAAGGGCTGTCCATCAGCTAACTTCAACCCCTTCAAGTATTGGATGGCTTCCATCAAAAATGGTCGCCAGTATGTCTCATTATGCTTAGACAGTGGTGACTTATAGCCCTTTCCCAGAGGATTGCGGCTATTCATTACATCAAATAGCCTATCAATTATCCTAATGAATTTCACTGTTGCTGTGCAGTTTTTAAAATTAGGGATGCATAAATCCTTCTGGCAAAATTCTAAGCTATCCGCAACAGATGAACTAAGCGTCTGAGCTGCAAGACGTACTTTCATTTTTTGTTGGCTCCACTGAATGTGGCGGTCACTAAGTCTGTTACCAGCACGGACTCCCTCCTTGCCCTGAAGTTCTTGTAAATCTTTTATATATTGCCATTTTATTTCACCCTGATCACAGTCAATCAAAACCTTCTTTTCTGCCAGTGTATTGCGCATTAGTTTTAGCATGTGGCAAGCATCAAGAACTAGGCAAACCTGCTTAGATGGGTCAACAGGATGCAAAAATGTTGGTTTTATATTATTAACATCAAAAGATGCACCCAACTCACGAGCCATTGAGAAATTTGCACTACAGCCATCAAATGTAACAGAAACAACCAGCACACCAACAGCAAACAACTTTTCAATACAGAGTTTAAGCAAATTGGCTCTTTCTTTGCCATGAAGGCCATCGATTAAAAAATAACCAACAGGCACTTTCCATTTTTCTGTCAGAGATACAAGCAAATATACAAGTGCCTCTTTGGCAATTGGCAGGCCAGCCAAGTCATCTGCAGGCACCCCCATATCCACATAACCAACAAATTTGTCACCCGATCTGTCAAAGTCGAGCTGTTTCCTTATAGCAATTTCATCAAACATTAATGCACATGGCATTCTGGTGCTGTTATCATTGTTTTCAAGATGTTGGGCAATTGCACTAAACACTTCATCATGAAACCCAGGGTTACCATTAATGCATGAATACCATGATGACAGAGTTCTTGGATGAGGCAAGGAGAAATTAAAAGTTTCACGAACATAGTTATGTGGCGAACCCGGGAGTCGATCTTCTTTGACAACCCCAGAGCAGGCTGGCAGCAAACCTCGGAGCAGACCTCTCGAGGCTTGGCAGGGGATGGATGGAATGGATCCTTCTCTTCTTCTTCTTTTCTGGTACCACAGGATGACGAGTGGATCTTCCCCTGTTGAATCTGTCCGCAGGATAAGGCCCTCCCAATCTGGCGAGGGACGGAGTGAGAGAGAGAGACCACCGAAGGGTGCCCGAAGGTGTGAGGAAAGATGACACCGACACAGAGTACTATAACGTCTTATTGTCAACGGCAATTCACGATAGGAAACGTCTCTTAACTATCAGCGTCTTTCAACAGTTTCTAATTATCTCTGACTTTCCTTAACTGTATCTACGTATAACCTAGCCGACTCGACTGAACTCTCTCGACAACTAAACTTCAACTGATCCTTTCAACAACTGAGCTTCAACTAACTTCAACGACTGAACCGGACTGAACTGAACTGTCCTCTCTCCTTGGTGACCCTATTTATACTTTCCGGGCATGACTAGCCAGACCATCGGCAGACATGCCCGGACAGTGTCTACGAATTGAGCATGACTCGAATAATAGTCGACAGACTTGTCCAGACAGGCTAGCCACTTAGAGCATGACTTAACAAAGAAGCATTACTTAACATCTAAGAGCCTCACTTAAGATATAAGCATGACTTAAAACATAGAGCATAACTTGGAACATAGAGCATGACTTAAGATATAAGCATGACTTAAAACATAGAGCATGACTTAAGATATAAGCATGACTAGGAACATAGAGCATTGAGCATTACTTAAAACATAGCCATACATATAGGGTCAACACGGTCATTGGCAAAATGACTAAGTAGACAATTTTTGCTGTAGGGGGCTCCATTTACTAACACGTCCCTTTTTCTGTCAAAACGGTGTAGATGATATCTCACACCGTTTCAAAAGTTATACCCAATACAACCCGAGGTACCAAGAGGGTGGATACCATCCCTCCTAAAGATTTTCGACTATATCTTATCCGTCATTTAATATTAGAGAGACAAATTATACCATTCTATAGAGAATGTGGGACTACATTTCTATGGTCACTGAGTTGACCTGAGACAACCGGAAGTGCTCAAAATAAATTAAATAATACGCGTAATATGCGTGAAAAATGGTGAATGGAAGGACTCCCCCCTTAGTTTTTGCTTCTGTAGCGTATTCATTTGTCTTCCTGGAAGAGATTGACAAAGATACCATTCTTTAGAGGAATGAAGGGCTTCATTTGCATACCTACATCTTTGTCTTTTGAATACCGGAAGTGATCAAAATAAATAATAATACGCGTAATCTGTGTGAAAATGGCTGAATACAGCGTTATAACGTAAACCGATATATTTGTATGGATATATATGTATCGCTCATCGCATACTATATAAACATGTGTAGGGATGATTTTGTGTATCTTTTATACATAGATTAGTTTCAAAACACACATAATCTTATATTTGTTTATCAAAAAGTACAAAATGTACGCAATAATATACAATATTGCTAATTAATGGGTTCCGTTGTTAAAAGTGATGTAATGTCGAGGTGCATTCACATAATGTACAACTAAATATACCATTCACGAGAGCAGAAATGAATGCTGAATCATTGCTATATTACAAATTATGATATGTCCACCAAAGCGGGCAGCGTCGGAGAGGTGGCAACATCCTTCACCTCCGGCTACGGAATCGGAGAGGCAGCACGCTCTTCCAGATATAAGCATGACTAGAAACATAACCATACATATAGCAGAGCTTAACGTAACAGAGAAGCATCATTCAACATATAGCCATACATATAGGGTCAATACGTTCATCGGCAAGATGCTCAAGTAGCAATTTTTGCTACACGCTCCCCTGACTACAAAGAGAAATGCCCTCATTTCTGTAAGTCATAGGTCATCTGAACAGTACCAACGTCACCTAAAAACAACACTTAGAACGAATTAAACATTCTAGGCAAGGCTAGCATTCCCCTTAACAGTCCATTTTTGTTTTAGCTGAAATAAACGATCGGGAAGAATTCCCTTCAAACAAAATTCGAGACACATCAGCCATGGGCTATTCGTTAAAGTGAACACAAGTCCCTCGGTTTAGGGCAGAAATGAAATGAAGAAAAGGCATTATCTCACCAATGTTCACAACATTTCGTCAATTGTCCCGTCACCATGGCAACGACGACGTCATTTTTAGCAGTCTTCTAAATAACGAGCCGGACGGCGTACTGCACGTTTCGGCCGTACGTTAGACGTATCAGCTTCGTCCTGTGTGTGAGGCACAGTTTGTCTGATTTCTTCAGGTCCTTCTTCAACACAAGGCCGCAACTTGTCCACGTGAACCACAAAAGGACGCGAATTGGCTGATTTCTTCAGACAGTAATTCACTGGACCACACTGTCTTTCCACTACATAAGGTCCCGTATAAACTTTCTGCCATTTCGGCGAGCGACCTTGATAGCGACGCGGATAGTAGTAGTAGACTCGGTCGCCAGGGGCGAATTCGGCCGGTCTTACACGCAAATCATAAGCACGTTTCTGGCGTTCTGCAGCTGTTCGTAGGTGCTCCCGTACCAGGCGATATGCGGCGTCCATTCTATCAGCAAAATCTTTTACGTAGCTCGAATAGGTGGCAGTAATTTGCTCGGCGTCTGGGGTTCTACCGTAGACGAGATCTAGAGGAGCTCTCGTTTCCCGACCGAACATCAGGTAGTTCGGACTGAAGCCGGTCGTTTCATGCTGTGAGGCTCGGTAAGCGGCAAGGACGTGAGGCAGAAATTCATCCCAGTCCCTCTGATGACTGCTTACAACCTTCCCCAGCATGGCATTTAGCGTCCGGTGAAAACGTTCTATTAACCCGTTCCCACTTGGGTGGTAGCTGGAGGTCCGGACCTTATCTATCCCCATTAGCTTACACAATTCACGGAACAAGTTCCCTTCAAAATTGGTACCCTGATCGGTAAGTATCTGCAACGGGGCACCGTACCTTACGATTACGTTCTCAACCAAAGCTCTTGCAATCGTATGGGCTTCCTGATTACTTATGGGGATTGCCTCGACAAACTTCGTGAAGTTGTCCATGACCGTAAGGATAAAGACATGACCACGCCTACTCCGAGGGTGAGGTCCAGTAATGTCAATACTTAAACGCTCCCATGGCTCCCCGCACGGCAACGGCTGGAGTGGACCTTGTCGAGGAGGTCGACCTCGATGGTACTGGTTACATTGCGGACAGCACCGACAGAAACGCTTAACATCTCGGGACCAGCCGTTCCAGTAGGCCCGACGTCTTATCTGTCCCCTCGTCCTGCGGACGCCCAGATGGCCTCCAGTCATCCCTGTATGGGCTAACTTAAGATATTCCTCCCTCATAGCGCGGGGTACTACCAACTGCTCAACACCGTCTGGCGTCTTCCTGTAAATGATACCCTCCCGAAGGTACAATCGCTCTCGCTGGTGCCAATAAATTTTCACGGACTCATTTTCCCGTAAAATGGCAACTAAATCTGGCGCCTGGGCACCTTCTTCCAACCATGGCCGCACAATCCGGAGATCCGGATCTTCTCCTTGAGCGCTCAATAAACTTTCAAGCGGATGGGGATCAGGACTAGACGGTTGTTCTACCGAGGCCTCTACAACTGCAGCAACCGTACTCCCGTCTTCAAAACCACATTGACGACATGGTCTACGGGAAAGCGCGTCAGCATTCCCGTGCCTCCGTCCAGGCCGATGTAGCACCTGGAATTCAAACTCGGCCAGACGCTCCAACCACCTTCCCTGTTGGCCTATGGGCTCGGGGTACGCTGCAGCCACTGTAAGGCGGCGTGATCCGTCCTCAGTAGAAACGGTCGACCCAGCAAGTATTGGCGATAAAGCTTCGTAAAATACACTATCGCGAGCAATTCCTTGCGGGTAACGCAATAGTTGCGTTCCGCGGTGGACAGGAGGCGACTTCCGTAAGCTATTACCCGTTCTTCCCCGTCGATCCTTTGGGACAGAACCGCACCAATACCCAGGTCGCAAGCATCACAATCCAAAATATACAGGCCTTCATCCTTGGGCAGGGCCAGGATAGGTGTGGTCGTTAAGACGCGCTTCAAGTGCTCGAAGACCTCCTGACAAGCATCATCCCATTCAAATGCTCTACCTTTCTTGGTAAGCTCAAACAAGGGGGCGGCCAGGACTGAGAAATTACGGATAAACCTCCGGTAATATGAACACAATCCAAGGAAAGAACGTACATTCCTCAGCCGTCTGGGAACAGGCCATTCCACCACATCATGGATCTTGGACGGATCCACAGTCACCCCATCTTGGGTTACTATATGCCCCAGGAAATTTACTGCCCTACGCAGGAGTCGACACTTACTCGGCTTGAGTTTAAGGTTGGCAGTCCTTAGCCTCTCAAACACCTTACCCAACCTTTGCAGGTGTTGCTGGAGCGTGTCTCCAAAAATGATTACATCGTCTAGATAAACTAGACAGATCTCGAAATTAGGTCCAGACAGAACAATGTCCATCAACCGTCGGAAGGTCGCGGGCGCATTACAGAGCCCGAAGGGCATCACCTTCCATCGATAACTTCCCCGGCTTGTGATAAACGCAGTTTTGTCTGCATCCCCGGGATCCAAGGCTACCTGGTGATAACCACTCCTTAGGTCCAACGTACTAAACCACCCTCCACCGGCAAGGGCATCCAGGCATTCGTCGATCCTGGGTAGCGGGTACGAATCTTTCCGGGTCCTTTCATTGAGTTGTCGGTAGTCTATGCAAAACCTTAAGGTCCCGTCCTTTTTACGGGCAAGGACCACGTTGGCGGCCCACTCGCTGACGGCGGGTTCAATCGTTCCAGCCGCCAACATGCTATCTAGTTGGGCATCTACCGTCACTCTATGCGGAAGTGGATGGCGCCTTAAGGGTTGCCTCACGGGACGAGCGTCTCCCGTGTCTATCTTATGCATGGTGACCGTGGTCCTACCTAGATCCCCTTCGCTCATCGAGAAAATGTCGCTATACTCGACCAAAAGTTCCCTTAACTGCTCCTTAATCTCGGATGTTACCTCCTCAGGAAGATCCGCTAACAAGGTTTCGTCGGGGCAAACCCCTCCAGTCAAACGCTGAGATTCATCACGGGTTTCCCGGGACTCTACTTCTACGGGATGCAACTCTCCCAACACCTGATCCTTAACCAATAGAACCGGGTCATCGTTAAGATTAACAATCCTTACTTGGGCCATATCTGCATCATCACCTACCACAACCCTGGCGAGATGGATTCCCGACTGAACTTCCCTGGCCTCTGTCATCCAGGCCGGCGCTACCGAAGTAAAGTCCTTATACTGCGTACGGACGGGTACATCAAACTGACTCTTGGGGGAGATCGTGACCTCCTCGGGGACGATCACGCGCCGACACCAAACAGCCTCGTTGCCTCTCACAAGGGGAATACGCTTGCGTCCTACAAACAAGGCCCCAGCCCCAAAACTTAATCGGCATCGGTGCTCCCTAAGCCAGTCCATGCCCAGCATAGACTCCGTAATCTGGTCGGACACCAGAAACTTAGACAGGATTTGCAACCCAACCCGTACCTTAATGGGCACCTTAGCCTCCCCCAGGACTCGTATGTTTGACCCATTAGCAGCCATCAGAAATCTGTTACAAGAACGTACCTCACATCCCTGGACAGCAGTAGACGGTAGAAGGCTCACCTCTGACCCATTATCGAGAAGGCACAGCTTCGGTTGTTCATTGATTGTTCCCCGGATGTAGATGGCATTGCTCGTTGCTCGATTGGTGAATCGGTGACGCGTAGTGTGATTAACGGCCACCGTCTCCGCTGGCGTAGTCGCATCGGTCTCCGTCGTCGTCGGCTCACTCGGGCGGGCACGGGAACGTCGAGGCTGACGACAGTTGCGGGCTATGTGACCGGGCTGGTCACAGTTGAAACAGGTTACCGCCTGTCTCGAACTTTCACGGTCTCTGGCGTTGTTGTCTCCGGGACGAACGGTTCGACCCGGCTCCTGGCGTCGGTCTCCGGGGCGAGCGTCTCGCCTCGGCACCTCATCCATTGTTGTACTGCCTCGGATCTCTCGGAAGTGCTGGTCGATCCGATTCTCCATTTCCCGTTGCCACCTTTTCTGGTCCTCACGTTGCTGCATGAGAAACCGATCCAGCTGCGACTGTATCTGAGAGGAGGCATCGGCTTCCTGCGTCCCTCTGACACGATTCGTCGGTCTCCTCCGGTCATCAGGATCCACCGTTCGCTGGTACGCCTCCAAACGCAGCGCAGAGCGGTACGCCTCGTCTAGAGTCTTCGGCTCCCGCTCACGAACTTTGAGCGAGAGCTCCCGATCCCTCATGGCCTCCAGGAAAGCGTCTCTGGCAAGGATCTGCGTCGTCTCGTTGGATGGCACAGGATAAGCGAGCACGACTAACCGGCGAATGTCGTGCAGGAGGTCGCTCAGGCTCTCCTCGGCGCGCTGGCGTCGATAATAAAGTTGCGCGCGGAAGGTCTCCGCTTGGCCTTCCGTTCCGTAGCGTTGCCGTAAGCGTTCAACCAGTTGCTCGTAGCTCACGTCCGGCTGAGCCCCAAAATCCCACAGCAGCTGAGTGGCGGCTTTCTCCAACGAGCAGCGTAGGAAGTCAACTTTGTCCGAGGGGGTCCATCTGTTGTGCCTCGCACACACCTCGAACTGGGACAGGAAGGATTCTAGCGATCCTGTCCCGTCAAAACGACCCGGCTTCATCTGCATAGGCCGGTTTCTGAGCAGGCCACCGACTCCCTCCAGCAGCTTCGGAATCAACACTGAATCGTCTGTCGCTCCACGGTCGGCAGGTTCCGCTGATCGTCTCCCTTCACCCGACTCCATCGGCCTCGGGTCATCGAAGCCGATACTCTCCAGCAGCTGATCTCGTCTCGGCTGCGTCACCGTCGAACGTCGTCCTCCGGCGGGCGTGGAACTCTCGGCAGGCCCACCAAGAAGGCTCGGGAACGGGTAGATGACGGTGTCGTCCTCGTCTCCCATCGGAATTGCGGTGATGGTCGGTTGTCGCTTGGCACCTCACTTTCTCGGCAACAGTCGTGACAACTCGGTTGGTGCACTCTCGGAACGGTACCCCACTTCTGGTACCAAAACTGTGGCGAACCCGGGAGTCGATCTTCTTTGGCAACCCCGGAGCAGGCTGGCAGCAAACCTCGGAGCGGTCCTCTCGAGGCTTGGTAGGGGATGGATGGAATGGATCCTTCTCTTCTTCTTCTTTTCTGGTACCACAGGATGACGAGTGGATCTTCCCCTGTTGAATCTGTCCGCAGGATAAGGCCCTCCCAATCTGGCGAGGGACGGAGTGAGAGAGAGAGACCACCGAAGGGTGCCCGAAGGTGTGAGGAAAGATGACACCGACACAGAGTACTACAACGTCTTATTGTCAACGGCAATTCACGATAGGAAACGTCTCTTAACTATCAGCGTCTTTCAACTAACTTCTAAAACTGACATCAACTGACTTCTCAACTGTCTCTCTCGGCAACTCTCGACGACTGACTCTTTCTTCAACTGAACTGAACTGAACTGAACTGAACTGAACTGAACTGAACTGAACTGAACTGAACTGAACTGAACTGAACTGAACTGAACTGAACTGTCCTCTCTCCTTGGTGACCCTATTTATACTTTCCGGGCATGACTAGCCAGACCATCGGCAGACATGCCCGGACAGTGTCTACGAATTGAGCATGACTAGAATAATAGTCGGCAGACTTGTCCAGACAGGCTAGCCACTTAGAGCATGACTTAACAAAGAAGCATTACTTAACATCTAAGAGCCTCACTTAAGATATAAGCATGACTTAAAACATAGAGCATAACTTGGAACATAGAGCATGACTTAAGATATAAGCATGACTTAAAACATAGAGCATCGTGAGCATGACTAGGAACATAGAGCATGACTTAAGATATAAGCATGACTAGAAACATAACCATACATATAGCAGAGCTTAACGTAACAGAGAAGCATCATTCAACATATAGCCATACATATAGGGTCAATACGTTCATCGGCAAGATGCTCAAGTAGCAATTTTTGCTACAATAAGAATAACTAGCTTAACTAGGGCAAGATTTGGAAGAAGTTATACATCATATCCGATATAATCTATAATCAGAGGCGGATCCAAGGAGGCCAATCCAGCCATACCCCTCATTTAAAATTTATACAGGACGTGGCCCCCCTCCCCCAATCAAGAATTAGACAATGTTCACTCCGTGATCTTTCATGAAGACATGAAGTTATGCTATTCTTTTATAGTGCGGTATTAATGTTTCCACAGCGTTGTGTGAGTATATCCCTGCCTCGGCGCTACAGAGCCAAAACTTGTGTGAGCATCGGCTCCTTTGGTGCCATAGATTCTCGGGCCCCTGAAATTGTCTTACAGATCAACTATTCAGAATGAGACAGATTGAACACGATCAGAAAGTCTGCCAGACATAGGCGTAACTATTTCTATTCTATTTCTTTTAAACTATCACCACCACTTTTGGTCCTGCAATGAAATATATTTTTGACATTAAAGCATTTGGCTGTCTACCGTCTAGGCTATTCATGCATACTTAACATCCCAATGGCGGCAATGCTAATAGAGGCCTCCACAGTGTGTCAACACTACCTTACTTACATAATTATGTTTGGATTCATAATTTGGTGATGACCTCAGTTTTGTTTCTATAAAAGGTCAAATTATCAAATTCATGGGGAAATATGAATTGACCGCGACAGGTTATAATTGTGCATGCAATGTCTGTTTCCGTGGTACTGTAAGCTCTAACTGCAGTCTATGTTAATTTAGCGGGTAAAACAGTTTAGGCTGGTAAATTATTTTATATTGTCAATTTGAAATAGAAGCTGGATCGATGAAAAAATTGTTGAACTAAATGGAAATTGGATTGATGACACCAATTCTTTGTTTAAATAGAAGTTTGATTGATGGAAATGATTGTTTCCGTAAATAGAAGCTGGATTGATTAAGCAAAGTCGTTGCTTCAATAGAAGCTGGATCGATGAAGTTTTTTGCTTAAATAGAAGTGGGATTGACGAAAATAATTCTTGCCTAAAGAGAAGTTCCATTGATGAATTTTTGATAAAAAAATTATTGGTCAATTAGACGTTAAATTGATGACAACAATTCTTGCTTAAACAGAAGTTCCATTGATGAATTTTTTCCCTCCTAAATGGAAGCTGGATTGATGACAATTATCATGGGCATTGGTAGACTGCATGCTTACTTACCAGCGTCAAGACGTTAAAATAATGTACCAACCTAAACTACGGGATAATCATTTAGCGTTGACAATGACTATTGGTACCATAACGTCGATTATTGGTAGTACAGTATAACGATATTCATTAAGAAGCCACACGTACAGTAGAAGCCGGACAATGCGTAACGTGTCTCTGAGGCTTCGACACTGCTAGAGTTTCTCTCTTCTTCGCAACTGGACTTGAAACACCATCGAACACTCTCTGGACAACCCTCTGACTTAACGCAGCGCTTGTGAATAAGATGGTGTCCTGCGCTTTGCTAGCTTTCCAGTAGTAGGCCTACGTTAACAATTAGGAGGAGATTGGTCAACACCACTTTCTGGGGCAAAGTTACGCCCTTGCTGCCAGACAAAGCCGTTCAGCGAAGACTCCAATGGTTTGTACACGTATACAGAGAATGCCAGTTGACCGCATCCCACACAATGCCTTACATGCGAGATTCGAAGGAAAAAGAAATAAAGGCAGACCAAGACAAATGAACGAGGACAATGGCGAGCATGTATTCATACCCATCGCCGTCAAATGGCTGACATCAGGAACTGATGACGATGATAATAATGATGATGATGTCTTGCGTCTTGCCATTTATCTCGGTCTTACCCATCCCTGACCACAGATTCCTTCCCTCTACTGCGTAAGGTAACCTAGATCTCCCGCAGTCCAGCATGGTTCCAGAGGCTTTCACCTCCGGACGTTTCACCTCCGGACGATTCACGTCTAGGGGTTTTCACCTCTAGGGGTATTCACCTCCACTCTCATATTCAGGGCCGATGAGAGGGGGGGTCAGGGGGGTTGCTGCCCCGGGGCCCGGTTCCATGGCAGGGGCCCAGAAATGTCTAAAATTTTGTTCAAACTGAAGAAATCTGTGGGTTTTGGCCTAATGCAGTCTGTAGACCCTATATGACGAATGCTTCATGATACATGATATCTACACAGAGCCACGGACGTGTGTATCCGTTGTGCCTATCTAGGTCACAACCACTGCTTTTTTACCCTTTGCCTTGCCTATACTGAGCTCCTGCGCTGAGGAATGTTTGAAATAATATCTGCATTGTCTCTCTCGCGCGCGTTTTGTCTCTTGCAGTCGGTCTCTTTCAATATCTCTCTGCAGCCTCCAGTGTTCATTTTAAGCGGCCTATTGTGAAAGTAGATCTTCAAGTTCAGAATACAGTCGCTAATCCATTGGTTTACTTTTAAATAAAAACGGTTTAAATTAAATAACGAATGTGACGGTAGTAATGGGACTGAAGAGGTTAGCATTGCAAATAATTCTATTAGCAATGTTGTTAACGAAAACGATTTAATAGCTGTTAAACTGAACACAGTCTCAGCTGCTCAGTCAGAGGATTTAGGAGTGAGCACAGTAACAGGCTTTGGTCATCGCTCATCAGAATGATTTTGGACTAGCTGTTGGTGCAAAGTTAACTGATGCAGACAAATTTCGATTTCTGATTGAATTCTATAGGCCTATACAGACCTACATATGCTCCACCAGAATCGTATGCGTGGCCTAGCACTTCGCATTACACAACCCCTGTGGTAAATCCTAGCTAAGCCACTTATTTAATTAAGTCACAACTTTTGTGGTCATATTATAGTTGAATCATTTGAATTTGTAAAAACACTGCTTATCAGTATTTGGAGTTTCATCAGCAGTCAGCCTATAACGATCTACATCTATTAGCAATGTTGTTAACGAAAACGATTTAATAGCTGTTAAACTGAACACAACTGAACACATTTTCATTATTGATTTTCTGGCAAGCATAAAATCTTTTAAAATTTAATAATTGAAATTTGAGTTATTATTCAAATAAATAATACTTCAACTTGCTGCTGGATGGAAGTCATCATAATAAATAATTGATACCAAATTACCAATATTAGATATTATATTCCATTAAGTTGATGATGAATTAGAAGATAAATTATCATCAGAAATCTGGAGCTCAATTAAGGAAAGAAAGATGAATGAAAGTCAGAATTAGCCTACAAACGAGAGACAGACGCTCCTTCAAAGTCTTGCATTTTCAATTTCATAAAAAGCGAATGATGCAGCAAATCAAGCTGACAGTATCATTACTAGTAGGCCTAAGTAGTAGTAGAAGTGGAGTTGATGATCATGGTACAGAGCGAGTTGTTGATGTAGTCCATGTAGACAATGCAGCAACTCATTCTCTTGCAATTGGATATCATAATGCGATAACTGTCATTTAAAAATAATTTATCACATTCACATTATCACATTTTCATATTTCTGTAATTTCTTTATAATTAGAGTCAGAGATGGACCTTTTAAACCAGAAATTGATTTTCACATTTATTTTATTATTATTATTATTATTATTATTATTATTATTTTTTTTTTACCCGAGGTATCAAGGATCCCTCAGGATTTATGAAAAATTGCTATAAGGAGCAGGAAATTATTATTATTATTATTATTATTATTATTATTATTATTATTATTATTATTATTATTATTATTATTATTATTATTATTATTATTACACTTATTATTATTCATCAAATGTAGTTTGATAGCTTTTTTATAGGCTTACATCAGACTTGGGCTTAATGATGAAATTGAAAAAACGAGGGGCCCTGATGGACCGTGAAAAGTGTGCGCCCCGGGGCCCGCCTTGGCTCTCGACGTCCATGCTCATATTTATGAATTAACTTTAAACGTGTAACAAATACATGTAGAATAAGATAATAAGACAAGAGAGTGACTGTATACAATCAGCGGCGCCGCTATGATTCTAATTGTGTACGCACAATAGGCAGGAGACCACACGTAGGCCGGGGTCCGGGAACGAAGGTATACGTGGGGGTTCCGTACCATGAACAAGCGTACGAAGGACGATCGCTGAGGCGGGCAGCGCCGATAGGGGGAGGGGTTTGGGGAGGGGGATGTGCTGAAAACTTTTTTTGCATTTCCACACTGTAATGGTAGCATTTTAAGCAGTCATCTGAAAAAAATTGCTCCATAATTTCAGTGCTGGTAGGAACCAGCTGTCACTCTCTCGAGAGAAGCCGTTTACGCGTACAAATATAATATTTGTAGGCTACAAATATGGTATTAATAGTAGATTGTGCTCATTATTATACGATAGTATCATATATTATAATAGTCAATAATATCATTATACCATATAACATCATTACTTATATTATAACAGTCCATATAATAAAGTCAACAAAAACCAAACTATTATTTTGTTATATTTCTGGCGGAATACATCCTGGGGAACCTTGATTAAACACTCATTACTGAACAAGCATCCTTTGATCACTGCGCTTTTCATGTTATCCTTGCACATTTTGTGTAGGCTATCACTGCACATTAAAGCAACCCGTGCCATCGCCATAGGTAATATCCTCTGATGCACCGTAAAACTGGAGTCTAGTGATGGTATACGACTACGATCATTTGGAAAATTGAGTAGGGTCTGTCGAAATCGTTTTAGGGGTGGCCCGCTGCTTGAAATAACTTTTTTTTATGTGATATTGATATCTAACCAACAAGGTCTTTAGGCCCACTTGCAAAATTATTCGAAACGAACTGCTGTGAATAATGACGTTAGGCCTACTGATGTGCTTGCACTACTATGCTTAGAAAGTTAATAGGTTCCTTAGTCTAGGCCTAGGCCTACTACTACTAATTCATGTAAATGTAAATCTTCGAAAATTTCTCAGCGCCCACAAAAGCCACAACAGGGAGGCTAGCTTACATCGGCGCTATATCAAATCAAGTCCGCAATAGCGAAACTCCTCTGTTCGTTTCCGATGCCAGGTCAAAATCCGGGAAGGCCAAGCCGAGGAGACAGCATGGTGCTACCGTTGCTACGGTGGCATTCGGTGATGATGGTGGTCGTGTGGTGGCGCAGTAGAGTCAGGATAGGATAGCGCAGAGTTCGGTTTTCAGTCGTGAGTGGAAAGTAGCAGAGGAGAGGCAAGCGGCGGAGAATTTAAATTAAGATGAGAGGTAGGAGGATGAACAAACTGGCGGAGGGTTTGTTGGGAGTCCGTTCCAAAGAGCAGGTGCAACGGTTGCAGAATTTCAGAGAGGATGAGACTGGAGGCCGAGATAGTGAAAGGCAGGGGCGTCCATCCTATGGGGGAATGAAGCAGAGATCTTCATAGTAGCCTTTTCAGGGGGGGAAAGAATTTTTTTCACTACTCATTTTTTGAATTTCAGAAATTAATAGATGTGCTTTTGATTTTCGAAAATGCTTTTCTTTGTTTAATTTAATATTAAAATCATTGTGCTGTTCTCCGACCGAGCTGACGATTAGTCTTCAATTTCATTATTTTGGCCTATTAATAATATAAACGCACAGAAATCTCTCTGCATGCGTGCCTGCATCTGTGGTGTAACGCTGTTTCGACAATAATGGCTTACGTCATTCTACGTCATCGCAATAACCGCATGCAGACGTTGTCATAGCAACGCGAGATAATGCAACACGGGACGGAAGGCAGAGAAATACGGGGGGAGGGAGGGACTGACGGACTCACGGACGGACGGAGGGAGTGAGAAAGAGCGAGAGGGAGGGAGAGAGGGAGGAAGGGAGAAGACACGCACGATCGCCGCGAGAGACGTGGGGGACGGAGGGACGGACGTTGAAGGGAGGGAAGGAGGTACTGACGGCCGGGACGGACTGCAGAGAAGTACGGGGAGGGAGGGAGGGAGGAACGGACGGAGGGAGAGAGAGAGGGAGGAGAGGGAGAAGACACGCACGATCGCGCGAGAGACGTGGGGAGGGAGGGACGGACGCTGAAGGAAGGGAAGGAGGTACGGACGGCCGGGACGGACAGCAGAGAAGTACGGGGGAGGGAGGGAGGGACTGACGGATGGACGGAGGTAGGGAGGGAGATGGTGAAGACTTTTGTCAATCATAGCACGAGAAGACACATCTATTGACATTTTCAAATTGTTTTTAACCGTCTTAGGACGGGCAAACATCTAGTCGTTATATAGTCTTTGGTAGTACGATGACGTCACACTGTGTATGAGACTTGAGTTATAATGCGGTGCTATGAATTTGCAATTTGATTTTACTAGACAAGTAATCATTGTAATCATGCCCAGAGACAATGTTTTACTAAAGTATAAAATTTAATGTTGCGAGCCGTTGTGCGGCATGCTTATCCGTAGTGACAAATGGCGCATACATTGTACTACACACCACAAGTGGAAGACTACAAGGTATGTATAACTTTGAACATTGTAAAGTCTGTTACCGCCGACAGAGTAGCAGTGGCGCAACAACCATATAAAGAGGGTGAACAAAGTCCAGAGGCCCGGAAGTCCCAAGGGCCCAAGTTTTCTAACTAAAGAAATTAATGTCTTTTTTCAATTTTTTTAGTTCAGACTGCAGAGTCGAGCTATAGCCTGTATATGACGGATGCTTCATGATACATGATTATATCATACACAGGTCCACAGACATATAGGTCACCGGATTATGATGTGTCGGATTATGTGACTCACACTATTGAAGCAAACACTCAGTTAGTGTTGTTTTAGTTTTGCCTTGAGTTTTAGTTTTAGTTATTATTAGTTTTACATGCTAGGTGTTTTAGTTATTATTAGTTTTAGTTATTTCGCCAAGTTTTAGTTTTAGTTATAGTTATAGTTTTAGTTAATAGAAACTGACACTTCCTCGTTTCAGTTTTAGTTTCTTCAGTTTTAGTTTTAGTTTTAGTTTCAGTTATTTGTTCACTGATATTTAGCCGACAACAATGTATATCAAATTACTGCCAATAGGCAATAGCAACCATTATTCTTACAGTATGACAACATGCCATGTATCATACATGACATAATGTCCGTTTAATGATTAGTGTGGTAAAAATTTCTTGTTGATCTTTATGTGATTCCCCGATTTTCACCCCTATGTACAAAAACATTGAATATTCAAGGACGCTAGGTTTTCGTTGTGTGTTTTCGTTAGGTTTTCGTTAGATGTTTTAGTTATTATTAGTTTTGACCGTTTTAGTTTCAGTTATCGTTTTTGGCCGGCTCCGTGAGTTTTAGTTATTATTAGTTTTAGTTATTTCACCAAGTTTTCGTTTTAGTTTCAGTTAACTATAACCCTGAGTTTTCGTTAACGAAGGTGTTTCGTTTTATTTGAGTCACACTATTGAAGCAAACACTCAGTTGTATAAAAAGATACGTTAACTTGGGTGCGCGCCAATAGACCCAGCCTGTGCTAGGCATGATTCTCTCTTTCACGTTTACAACCACTGCATTCCCCAAACGGTAGATAACTCATCTCGAGCGCTAAGAAATATGCCTGAAATAATATCTGCCTTGTTCTCACTCACTCTCTGTCTGTCTGTCTGTCTCTGTCGGCTGTCGCAATGTCTCTGTCGCAATTCAGTGTCCCTCTGCAAGCCATGTGGCCTGTACACACCATAAGCCTACATAACTCCAGTCTTCAGTCTTCATGTTACTCGACGTTATATATAAGTAGCCTAGTCCTTCATGTTCACAATACAGTCATTCGTTTACTTTTAAATATAATACCTAAAGACCTAAACGAAAATTATCAAAACAGCGAAGACCATGATAGGAATGTACAGTTCTGGCAGTTAGAAAAGAGCAGAGAAAAAGTCAAGAGATGGAGGCTGCTTTTGTCAGTAGGCCTACACCTACCATCAATTCTTTAAGATGCAAATCTCAAGTCCCGATTCTTCCTGTAGCTGCAGCTGTTACGGATGTAGCTAGTCTACGCACTCTGCTGCTTTGAAGAAGCACCTATTGTAATTTTAGTACTTATGTTATAATACTGTCTGGCCGTTCTGGCCGTACGCCTCTGTCTGTGTAATGCATAATGTTGCTTGATTAATGACTTAAACGTTAAAGAATTCAGCCTTAAAATTATACTTCAAATTTCGATAATAAAGATTTTCTCTTTTGTCGACAGTCGACCAGTCGTCTGGGGCTGTCGTCGTGGGGGGGGGCATTCTGATAAAAAGAGGGGGGAATGCTTCATAGGCGTAAGGGGGGATGGACGCTCCTGGTGAAAGGTATACATGGGTATCCGATTGTTTCCCTCAAAAGTTGATAAGATCATGTGATCTGTCTGTTTTAAATTTCCAAACTTATGCTCGGTAATTAATGATTGTTCTAGATCACAACTTGTGCCTCTGAATCGTTGCTTCGAGTCATCGACTGCTTACGAACTACGGCACTCAAATCTCTATTATTATTATTATTATTATTATTATTATTATTATTATTTTTTTTTTTATTATTATAAGACAAATTTATTTCTTTATAAAACCAACAAACTTATTACAGACTGATGAAAAATGGCTGTTTCAATAATTTTAAAAGCCGTCATTCAGTCCTGGGCTACTGTTGTTGCAGTCCGCGGTGGCTAAAACAGACAGAGAGTTTCCAATCTGTAGGGCGACCGATAGGCGTTGCAGCAGATGACTGGTCTCACGCTGGTCGCCTGTCGCTGCTGAGACCTTGCGTCCCAGTTCTTGAACAAACTGCAGTGATTCTGTGTGCCAGCTTCCTGCAGTTTCGACTGCAACAGGGACGAAATGATGTGATTGTGTGATAGCAGCGTACTTGGTTTCCTTGTTGCGAGCTGCCTTTTCCGCTGCCGCACCTGCGTTTTGCGATGTTATATGTTCGTAGGATGCAGCGAAAGTATCTGGCACCGTGACATCCCATGCCAAGCAACGACCTCTGTACCAAGGTATGATGGTGACTCCGTCAGGCCTTTTGCCGTCTGATCTGGAGAGGCCATTGGGCTCTTTGATGGCAGGTATTTTGGCTCTGGTGAAAGCTCGCCAAATAACGTCGTTGAGCATGCCATGTCGATGTTGTCTACCTGCTCCTTTGATGCACGAGAATCCATGATGACCGTTGGGTTCCACTATGACACCACATTTGCAAGTGTGTTTTTCACACAAAGCAGTGCCCAGCCGGATACCAGATGCGATTCTTAGGACCTCTCCTGACATCCGTAATCCTGCTGTCGTGATTGGAAGTGCATGAAGCCAGTCTCCAGAGTGTGGCGATTGCACGGCTAACAACCTGGCTTTAACGGCAGAATCACTCGCTCTTTCTGATAAGGCTTGAAGTGCATGTGAGATTAGTTTGCTGTCCCATTCTCTTTGTATATGAACCTTCTGCTCGACGGGAGGAGGTGCGTTCGATCTCGATGACCACGAAACAGTAGCCTCCTCTACCAATGGATCTGTGAGCTTTACAGCGACTTCGTGTAGCAGTCGGTCTTGAAGGCTTCGCGTGCCAGCGGCTGATGCCAAAAAGGCGGAAGTTGCCAGCATAACGGCACTACGAATGCCCAGACCACCGTTTCTCACAGGTAAAGATGCCTGTATCCATTGATCGTCGCTCATGTGGATATTGAGAAGGCTACACAGACCAGTTCTCGAGACTTCGTCGAAATCGTGTAGAAGTCCTTCGTTTAAGAAGCAGGCTGACGTTCTTAACGTGTATAGCAGCTTCGGTATACTTAGGCTACTCCTCAGCAGGGTGAACGAATCGTGTGGGTGAAGCATCTCCAGCCTTGTTATGACTACCTCCAGATCTTTGATCTTTTTCTGGATGGATTTATCGACAGCCTTTCCTGGTAGTAGCGGTGCTCCCAGCAATGTCAGATCTTCAACAGCGACATTTTCAAACTCGGCGAAGGTCTTAATCTTGTGTGCTTCGTCATAACTTCTAGCAGAAGCTTCGCATTTTGTTCGATTCAGCTGTAGACCATACGTGGGCGCCTGTTCCTCTATCAAGCGAATGTCGTTCTCGATTTCATCAGTCGGTCCAGCAAGAGTAAGATCGTCCATATATCCTATAGTCAATGGAGTTGTCAAACTCTCTAGAAGCGGATGTATCGCCAGGCAAAACTCCAGTGGTCCTAAGGGGTCTCCTTGTTGTGTGCCTTCCTCGGACAGAATGGTATGCTGTCTGGTCTGTAGCTGGGGGGTGTAGGCATAGTTGTCATATACGTATCTGTATATTTCCGGAGCTTTTGCTGCCACCGCCTCTAACATTGAGTCTCTTCTCAGAGCATTGAAGGCATTCGAGAAGTCCAGTTTCACTATGATATGGTTTTCAGGCATCGTCTGTAAGTAACGTCTGGTTGCGTGGACAGCAGCCTCGGCACCTCCTGATACTCCCACGCCGATTTGAAGTGGTGACAGATTTTGAGATAGGTATGGAGTAACAACATGGCAGACACATTTGGCAGCCAGCCGTCGCCACGTGTACCCAATCGTGATTGGTCTTATTCCGCCATCTTTTTTGCCAAGTGTTATTAGTCTTCCGCCGTACAGGATATCTGCAACTTGTTTCGGTAGCCCGCCTCTCAATAATAGATTGATAAAGTCAGTGATAGTCTCTACGAAACTTGTGTCTGTTGTATTGGACAGAAGGTTCTTCAGATGTTGTGGTGTGAAGCCATCTGGTCCTCCGCTAGATGCTGCAGGAAAGGAAGCAATAGCGTTACAGACCATCTTTCCAGAAACCTGTATGGCGTCGAACCTGTCCTCTTGAGGGCATGGCAGTGTTCTTCTGTCTTCGTAAGCCTTTGGGTGTTTCTTTTCTATTATTATTATTATTATTATTATTATTATTATTATTATTATTATTATTATTATTATTATTATTATTATTATTATTATTATTATTATTATTATTATTATTATTATTATTATTATTATTATTATTATTATTATTATTATTATTATTATTATTATTATTATTATTATTATTATTATTATTATTATTATTATTATTAAACTATTCTCTGGAAACAATAAAAGGATTGATTGATTGATTTTACGTACCTAAGGTCTGCACTTCGCTGAGATTGGCTCACACAACTTTAAAACACTTCCCCGGCCACTGGACAATTTAGCGTAACTGATAAGATCTGAAACTCGGTATTGTATTTGTGAATTTATATAGCGCCGCTCACAGCAGTGGCCATTCAGTAGTGCTCCCAATGCGAGAACCCCTAGAGAAGAAGAAGGTTTTGAGTAGGGAGAAGGCTGTAGGAAGAGACCCAGAAAGAATGGTATCACGTAGAGAGGAAGGAAGGGCATTCCATAGGGAGGGCCCAATAGTGGCAAAAGATCTAGTTTGGGCCATAGTGGTCCTAACTCGTGGAACAAAAAGAGTGTGCCTGACCAAGGATCGGAGAGGTCGATGAGAAACTGAAGAGAGAGGGGAACGAATGTGATCCCTAAGATATTTAGGAGCAAGGCCCAATTTGGACTTAAGGACCAGGACAAGAACCGTGAACTGAATTCGGGCTGTGAGAGGAAGCCAGTGCAATTGATTGATCATAAACGAGGAGATATGGGAGAATTTGGGAAGGCGCAATCAATCTAGCAGCAGCATTTAGAACTGACTGGATAGGAGACAAGCGGACCTTTGAAAGGCCTATAAGAACAGAATTGCAAGTCAATTCTGGAACAGACAAATGCATGGGCTACTGAACTTAACTGAAGTCAAGGTGGATGAGGAGATAGATCTGCGAATGGCCCTGATACGCCGGAGTTGAAAGTAGGAGGAGCGTGTAAGCTGACTGATATGTTCAGAGAAAGTAAGAGAACAGTCCAGAGTGACACCCAGATCACGTACACTATAGTAGAGAAAGTGAACTGGGGGAAGTTTTCAGCAAGAAGCAAAAAGGTCAAGTTTTTGGAGTTGTTGGGGAGTACCAAACCAGATGAGTTTAGTTTTTGAGGAATTGAGAAAGAGGCGATTTTAAGACATTCATAGGTGTAGGCCTAAGTCATGAGCGTCAATACGGCCAGCAAGAACGAGTTGGGCTGAAGGAGAACCATGGACGTAAGCCTGGACGTCGTCAGCGAAGTGGTGACCCGTGGCTGAGTGATTATAAATTAATGAAGTAAGATCAGCCGCTGCGTTTTTGCATACTATATAGGTATAGCCAGCGCAGTTCCTTCCTAAAAAGCTGTGTATCTGCTCAAAACAACAGTTGGTATCAACAAAGAGTATGAATACCGGTAATAGCGAACGGTCTAACGGTCACATCCCATTTAATATAGGCCTGGGTAACTGCTGCATGGTGTTAAATGATCTTCGTTTGTTGCAGATGTATGGTCGTTATTCGGAATTTCGACATTTTGCGCGGAAAGAAGCATCGAAGGCCAAACAAAAGAACGACGACGACGATGGTGATGACGGTGACAGGAGAGGAACAGACGACGCTGCAGGACAACAATGCACCACTACATGCCGCAGTAATTACTCTCACCTGTATAAAGTGTCAATAATTGTTTAATATCACGTCATTCAGTACAGTATATTATGCTTACAACTGCGCAGTGAAACTATCCGTACGATCTGAAGCGAAACCATTGATGGTTGAACCAAATAGCAAGGCTCGGATGTTCTCGTCATTATGACCTTACAGGCCGAAGTCCAATTAAACGCAAACCTTAGCTTTGCAGTCTGTTAAGATTACTGTGCAGCCTAATACTTTGTAAGGGTTCTTAGCATTCAATTGAGAAACCTAAGACTTCTACAGGATTAAATATCAAGCGCATCCTATGCGATTAATTAGATGCAACACGGCAAATAGCCGCATTCTGTGTGTCTCTACCTCAATCATTTGCTTCTGATAGATCTGCTGTAGAGACTGAATGTCAGAGGAGGCTCTATAGAAAGCATTGATCGCATGTGACTCTGTTGGGTTTCTTGTAGGCGGCTTTCAGTGGTGGCGTCACGCATTACTTGGTCGATATGCACAAGATTGGATCTTTCTGACGTTGCTTGGTTTCGTGGTAGCCATTTTCAGCTTTCTAATTGATGTCATCGTCGACAGAATCCAAACAGGTATGCAACCCTCTAGTTCTGCAGCTTCTTGTGCAGCCTACAAGTAGACCGTACTTTACAGTAAAACCAAAGCATATAGCAGACCACCAGACGACCTCTATGTGGGCCCTATACATATAGGCATGAGGTGACAGATTGACTGTCATCACACCGAATTGCAGGGGCACCTAAAGGCCATGGCCCATATTACTGATTTTGCACTCCCATGCAACTTAAGTCACTCCACCTTCACTATAATGAAGTCTTGAATTCCTGATAGGCCTAATGCTTCGGCAAAATTATAATGCAATAATGGAACAAGTGCGTACCGGTAATTCAACTGCGTTAAAAGCAATAAAATAAATGTAGTATGCTTTCTTCTTGTGAAAATCACATTGTTAGAAATTTGTAACCTGTATTGTCAGTAGAGTATTCTGAAATCATAATCATAATTTCACATTATGTAGTCATAATTATTTAATTACACAAATTTTTCAGCACATTAAGAATTAGGCCTACGATAAGTCAAAGAATCCGTTAATTGAAAGGCTCTCAGATAAAGCAGTTGTAAAACAGTAGAAAATTAATCCAAACAGTGTGAACGGATTGTTCCGCCAGAAGAGAGGATTCAACAGCCGTATTATTAACTTAGCGCAGTAGGCACTGTGCCTAGGGTTTACGAATCTCTGAGGGGCCTACGTACGCGAGTCTGAAAATGAGAAATTGAAAAAAACGAATATATTGCATTAGACCTTAGTGGATATAGGCCTATCCAGGATATAAATTTAAATACTAATCAACACAAAAAAGTTAATTGATATTTTAAATCAAACTGGATGTAGGCTATTCGTGAATCATGACTAAGCATGACGTCAATAAATAGCCTAATGTGAATGCGTAATTATGCGTTTAGCTTTAATGCAAGAGTACCTAGACCTACGACCTTAAAACGGCCTTGAGTTGGTCGAATGTTGTGCTTGGGTTATGAATAACGGTCTGAGAGTTCTGAAGTGAATAATTTATTTTAAACTTATCAGTTTAAAAATGGTTGTTAATAATTACAGAAATGAAATGTCATTTGTATGAGGACAAAAGTTACACTCCAATTTACATTACAAAATCTAATTTCTTGGCATTACCCAGCAAGGTACCTTGATGGGCCCAGTCTCCGGCCACACACTGTCTTTGGATTTATTCGGAAATATATTACTATGCCTTTGAGTAATGATCCTCAATTTACTTGGATACAGTCAATAATATTTTAAAATAAAACTCAAACGATAAACTAAGTCTAATAGTCCAGATGTTATTCGATATAGCCTACTTGGACACAGTCTATCAAACTTTTAACCATAGTTGTTAAAAACGGTAAAATCAAAATAAAAAACGGAAAAAAACGTCGTTTTATTGAAAAAAATTAAAAACGGAAAAAACGAGAAAAAACGGAAAAGAAAATAATTTGACTTTGCTACATCTTTTACTGCATTTTCAAATTAAAAACCTTGTTTACACAATTTAATTTTAATCAGCAAATAACATAACTTTATTAGTAAACACCAAATAACAGTAATCTACAAGAATTATTTTCTTTTTCATACGTTTGGTTTAAAAAGAAATTGAGAAATTAAAAATATTGAAATCTTTTCAAATTTAAATTTCATGCATAAGTTCACATAAGTCCATGCTGACATAAGCAATTAGAAACTATACTTTGTAAGTATAGAGTGTACTTAATTAAAAATTGAAGATCTACTTACAATTCTGACTTATATAAGAACTTAGTATGGAGTAATATCTGTCAGTTTATCAGTGAATCACAGATTACTGTGTACAATGACAACATTTTCGATAACTTAGAAATTCAAACAACTTTTATAAATCTCCTGAACTGTGCTGTTTATTTATCAACTGATGACACTATATAGTGACATAAATTAGATGAATCCTTGAAAGGACGGAGACAACGTAAGGGATGTGAGACAAAAATAAAATTAAACAAATAGTAACAGACAGTGAATAACTAAATAAAGTTACATATAAAAATAAAAAACGGAAAAAAACGAGACGAGAAATAAAAAACGAAAAAAACGACGTTTTTTGGAAAAAAATAAAAAACGAAAAAAACGTTTTTTACAACTATGCTTTTAACTGATGTTCTGACGAACTTCTTCTATAAGTAGGCTATGTTTAATAATCTTGGAATTGTTCGGTTCGGTAGCTGCATGGTTGCATGTTGACTAACTCACTGTTATCTGCAATGAATGTAACCTGATGCGGTTTGACATCGGGAAGATCTACATGTATTAAACGAATATACATACATAGTAAGATATGCCAAATATTGCGCTTCGTATGCAGTAGGTAGGGCCTATACATGACAGTCGGTTCACAAATCTGCATGGCTAATTAGCCCATTTCAATACCGCGACAAAATTAATTTAGGGAATTTGAAAACAAATATGCTGACTCCCAAGAATTATCTCCACTCGACCAGATCCTCTGACTAGGCCTATATTCGGTGAGTAAGAACAGCTCTCGGTGAGCGTGCCTTTACTGTCGTCGACCATGCCTTTAGAACTCTCTTCCGGCCAACGCTCTATGTACAAAGTTTGTGTTGATTTTTATATCTACAGTACTAAATAGGCTACTCGTGCATAGAATACAATAATTATACAGTCCTAGGCTATAGATGCTAACTTTGTTTCAGCTCACAGATGGGTCTACCGAGAAGCAAGTCCTTCAGTTGTCGGCCAATACTTTGTCTGGATTTTCTTTCCAATCGTCTTAATCTGCTTTTCCACTGGATTTACACACATTGTCGGACCAACTGCTATTGGTAAATATATGCCAGTAATGGGCAATTTAACACTGAATGATCCTTCCCTTCCTTCCTTCCTTCCTTCCTTCTTTCCTTCCTTCCTTCCTTCCTTCCTTCCTTCCTTCCTTCCTTCCTTCCTTCAATCATTCATTCATTCATTCATTCATTCATTCATTCGTTCGGTTATTCATTCCGCAGCTCCTCTGAGAGGTATTTAAAGTAAGAGTCTTGATGTGCACACGTACATTATGATACATATAATTATAAGCCACACTGATCTGGGCGATAGGCCTACCCCTGATGTGGTTCTTCTTACTTAAATGCTGGAGGTAGGCCTACTGGTCTTTGGGATAATGGATCAGAAGGCATATAAATTCGGACTAAAATTCACCTGGTCCACGATATAAATCCTGTAAACGTTGAACCCATGGCCAACTATATAGATTAAGTTCAAGTGGCGGTGACCAGGTGGAGCTGGTTCATGTATTCCCTTACCTCAGCTGTTACGTTGAGGCACAGGGTGACAACGGCCTTGGGGGTCCACAGCAGCGTGTGGCCATTGCCATATGGAATGCACGAGTAAACTACACGGATCTGGCAGAACGTCGACCGCTATAGGCCTAAAGCAACAGAAATTGATTTCGTGTATTTAGGCAAAGATTAGGCTAACATACACGTGCACTCAATAGAAGACTTGTTGGGCTGTCGTTGCAGGTTCTGGCATTCCAGAAGTGAAGACGATAATGAAAGGAGTGATTCTGAAAGAGTACTTGACGCTGAGAACTCTAGTTGCCAAGGTCGTCGGTTTGTCTAGTTCGCTCGGATCTGGTCTACCTCTCGGCAAAGTGGTCAGTTTATTATTAGACTCTTGCCATTATCCGTACTGGCAATGATTGCGTTCACAGCTCCCTCCCTTGTTTCCTCCCTCCCTCCTTTCCTCGATCCCTCCCTGCCTCTATCGATTCGGTTGTTTTATGTTATTATTAGACCTCCAAGATATATAAGTTGATCCAAATCAAATCAAATCATTCTTTATTGTTTCACAATTTTAGTTACAGTCCATGAGTACAGCATTTCTAAAAAAACAATTATTAAAGAGTAGATACAGATTGGCTGGGTACATAGTGAAGGGAAACAATTGGGAGACCCAAAAGGGACCTGAGTTCCACTGGTTCAATAGCGTCTTCTAGGATGCTGGTAGCTATTTGGGTCTGCTTATTCGATAGCCATTGCTTTAGTTTTCTCTATTGGTGTTATCTTTCTGTGTTGCAATATCTTGCAGTTCTGTTCCATTTCATGCTAAGAGGTCAATGTCGTCACGTGGCGCGGTGGCCGATTGGTTAGAGTGGTCGGCCTGCAGCGCGGAGAGTACGGGTTCGATTCTCGTCCGAGGTATAGGCCTACTAATGTGTATGGACCGTGAGCACAATTGCTCTGCAATATAATATCATCTGCGCCATCGAGGCGTGTGCACTTTGAACTTTGGAAGAAGGGCAATATCAAATGCAGTTGTATTGTATAGCAAATGGAAAGACTGCTAGCTAAACCACCGTTTCGTTTGACTTCTGCCTCAGTGTTGTTTAGTCCCACACCCATTACGGTCTAGCACAATTTATCACGTATACCGGTTTCAGGTACGTAAGAAATTCTGGTCGGGACATTCGGATATGTAAGACATATTCAACCCCCGTAGTTTAAATTTGAGAATTCAAACCCTGGTCATAATATGCATCCTTGACGTAGGCCTATTTTCGTCTTGTAGTTGGATCGTTTAGTCTACCTATAATATAATTTTTTTGTATAGCAGAAGGTTGTTTCAAGATTTCGGATCCACGATTCCACATACGGTCGCTATAGCTAACTCAGCCATAATGAGTATACTGACTGAGTTACTGTCATTTGGAAGATCAGACGGCGAGAGACAGACTATAGTCACCCGTCCTCTGCTATTAATACTTCGTAGTTCGTGAGTCTAAGATCATAAGAAGTTGATTGCTTTTACAGGGTCCATTTGTTCACGTGGCTAGTGTTTCGGCAGCTGTTCTTTCTCAGCTCTTCACGTCATTCAGACACGAACTGGAAGTGGGTATCTTATGCTCTATTTCATCTGCACTGAATTTCTGTCGTTTTAAAATTAACCCGTCTGATGGATTGATTGCAAGATCATTAAAGCATAACTGTACTGAAAAAGCTTGTTCTACAATCGTTTCAGTTATGGTGGCAGCGGTACTATTTATGTGGCTGAGCGTAGGCTATATCTCTTCGGTAGCGCGTCGGTCTTTAACTAATTCGATGAGACTGATTAACTGAATAAGAGCACGATGGTTTTCGTTTTCTGGTTATTATTCATCACCTCGTATATCAAAAACTGCATACTTGAAACAACTTATAAAAGGAGCGGCATCGTCCGTTACTCTCTCTTTCCGATCCGCCGAGCCCGTCTTCTCTCTCCGGCTCCCCTGCTGCGAATCCCCTCTCTTCCGCTTTCCCCTCTCTTCTCTATCGCCCCCGCCTGTCAATCAACTCTTTCGCCCCCCAACCGCGCTCTGCGGTTCGTTCCCTCTTTCCTTGCTCCCCTTTCTGCCTTCTCTCACTTCACCCTTTGACAGGCGTGGCCTATGCTTCCTCTCCCTTGGGTCTGTCGGCTGTCAATCATCTTTCCGTACTAATACAATGCAATCGTATAATAAAATGTAAACTAACATATATATTTAAACTAATATTGATTGTTCTTTCTCTACATGTCCCCACTCTTTAAGCTGCTGGTATACAGGTCGTGCATCAGAAAGCATAGATGGCTTTTAGGTGCGTTCATCCTAACAGTTCGTTACTACACTAAGTCTATTACATGAGCACAGGCGACGGAGCATAGCGAGTTGTGTAATGTCTTTTATTTAGTTATTTCTCGCCATCGTTGCTGCTGCGTCACCAGGCTGGATAACACTTCGAACTATGTAAGTCAGTTATCTAAAACATAAAAAAAAAACACAAAACAAGTACCCCTGGTCGTTACTGTATGATCAGCGTCTACTCTTTCATCGGTGAACCCGACGACAAACCAAGTAACTCGAATCTATTTTAAACACTCGTGAACAATGTGAAAATATATGCTAAGTAAAGAAAACACTATTTAGACCATACATAATGACCACCTTAATCCTAATTGGTCATATAGGCTCGAGATAATCCATCAGTAAACATCAAAAAGCTCGGGACAAACCTTCTGCCATGGCATGTGTGCCTCCCAGTATAGAATTAATTCCCAAAATCGTTTCTCTGAATAGCCGCATCCCATCTTCTCTTCCTCCACGACTCCTCTTCTTTCCAGTTCTCGTTATCAACCATATTACTATCTCTTGCTATAGTCGAGTTCCAAGAAGCTCCTTTGGCTGGCATCCGCCAGTCTAAAGCATCCCCCCTATGCCTCATGCCATCACTTCTCCAATCATTCGCATAAGATCCGCCGCCCTCTTGTCTCCTAAATATCTGATCCTTCCGATTTCCTACTTCATGCCCTCTGCTTCTTCTTCTGGACTCATTTATATTCCTGTTGGAATAGAACCAATTCTTCTTGTTTCCTTTAGCACCTCTGTGACTCTTCCAAGTATAGTCGTGCGCCAATTCAAAAGCCCTCTTCCTACATGTAGGTGCTACGTTTAACGGTAATTGATTCTGCACATTTGCTCCGTCTTTGGTTGTAGGCAACTTATCTAGCCTACAAAAGCGACCGCTGTCTGCTATATGCTTGTCAACTCCTTTCAGTTTCGCCCCACGTGTTCCTAGGTCGGACAGCATATACAAGTTCCGCTGTGCCTTCTTCAAAGCTCCAGACACTTCATTAATTATTTCGTTTCCGACGTTATCGGCTCCTTCAACAGAATCGGGTTGGATTCCATTAGTTCCAGATGTGACCGGCGCATCATCACCCGCGATCTGTGGTGTCGATTTACTTTGCAGGCGGTCATATACTTCTCTCTGTTCCACGTCGGTAGACTGCCCCGTCGGGTCATTAATGTCATTTACGTCGTCCAGTCCCTTCCGGTGATTTATTTCAATTACTGCGGGTGTCGCGTCAACGATTGGGGCTTCTCGTGTTACCCCATGGTCGTCATCTGGTTTTACACCCTGTGCCTTTGAACCTCTTTCCCTTGGGCGTAGTTCAGCTAATTCGTCTGCGGTCGGGCTCGTTTCTACCCCCCCGCGTCTCGGTACCGGTCTAGACCCGTCTTCGTCCCTCCCGCGTCGTGGACCGCTATCGTTATACTCATGCTGTCTGGTTGCAATTAGTGATTGTGCATGCTGGGGTTTTTCATTATTATTAGCAGATGTGGCATCCGCGGCTGCTCTCTGTACCTCTGTGTGTCTGTGGTCTTGTTTATGACTTCCCTGCCTCCGTGCGTCTTGTCGTGTCCCTACCGGATCTTTCAGACCAGGGTTGTTTGCAAAAATTTCGCTTCCCAAAATCATCCCCACCCCCAGCCCTTTTACAACTGCTGCTTGTACTCTAACCTTGCGATCTGTCCCGAATTTCGGCGAAGAGATTTCAATTTCGCATGTGGAAAAACACTTGATTAACCCAAAAGCACATTGAATTCTTATTGGATTTTCCATGGCAGATGGCTTGCTCGGTAAAATGTCAGAATTAATAAGGGTCACGTGTGACCCTGAATCTCTTAAAGATTCTACAAGAACTCCGTTAACAGTAACTGGGACCAAAAAACGTTTCTGATACTCGATAACTTTGCCACAAATTCCCTTTGGCCGTACAAAATTCACTTGTGGGTGTAATCTGCCATTGTTTGGATTGTAAGACTGGGCCCCATACTCCGTCCTAGCAACCTGATCTGGTTGCCCATACCTTGTTTGCATGTGCCTTGTGCTGGCACCATCATTAGTGTTATTCCATGCGGGTTCTCTGGTGAAGGGCGCCCTACCCCCCCACTGGCTGTCTCTCGTTTCAGCACCCTGCGACTTAAATTTTTGCGCAGGCCTGTGGTCTCGTTGGGCTTGCATTCTCCCTTCTATTGCACATTCAAACTGCAAGTCTGCGTAGTTAGCCAGCTCCACTGAGGTCTTGGGTTTACGTGCCTCAACGAAATACCTTGTTTCAGGTGCTAAAGACTCACGTAATCTCTCGAGAATAATATCGTCTTTTAGGCTTATGAAATCATTCACTCCCTTGCATTCCAAGTAGTAATCAAAAGTGTCTTTCAAGTTCTCTAGTAACTGTGCATATGTCTGTCTTCCAGATCTATGCATCGTTTTAAACCGTTCTAAGTAATGTTTCGCATTCATACGACAAGCATGCATCAGGGCTGTTTTTGTCTGTCTGTATTCTGTACAGGTTTCCATTGGCAACCTGTTAAAATGCAAACGCATTTGTGAGTTTAGTAGGGATGGCAGAATTCTGGCCCATTTGCTTTCGTCAATGCCTTGAAGGCAAGCAACCTTTTCGAAAGAAAGGAAGAATGCTGCTGGATCCTCTCCCTCAGTCATGTTAGGCAGTTTAGTGTAAGTAGAAGGGGTAGATATTTCAGTCGCAGCAACAGAAGCACTAGACTGTAACAGGCCTAATTGTGCCTTTGTCTGTAGCAACTCCATCTCTACCTGCATCCGTTCCTTTTCTGCTCTGATCAGTTCGAGCTTCATCTGGTCTCCCCCTACTTCCTCCTCTGTCTCAGCTTCCTCCTCTTCTTCTTCGTGTCCATTTTTTTCGTATTCTTCTAACGTGGCAATCATCGCCTTCCGAGTTAGCCCATGGTGATTTATATTTCTTTCCTCGCATTCTTCCTCCAACCGTCCTTTCTTCATCTTTCCAAACATTATGAAGTGTACGCTGTGTGCACTGAAATCACCTGCACTTATAAGCAGCCAACAGGGCTTACAATGAAACGATCACTCTGCCAACAGGGCAAACTGTAGTTATAAACTACTTTCACTTTATCTTTAAACAACAACTTTCCTTTAACTCTACTTCATTTGCATCCGCACAGTTTACACGTTTTAAACAGCTTCCCACTCTACGTTCGTCAAACACAATAACAAAACGCTCACGATAACAGTCTCAGCCAACCTAACACAGCATTACATGGCTTCATTCACACAACTGGTGTTATAAGGCTCACCCGGTTTATTCTTCAGCTTTCTCTGGACGTGTAGCCCCGAAGGTTGCTCGCGTCCTCTGAGAATTCCGGAAGCTCGGCGTCGTATTCGCTGATCCTTCGTCGTTCGTCTTCCTTCTTCTCCAGGGATGGTCGCCAACGTGGTCCTGCTGACGTCGTCACGTCCAAGTTCCGCGTGGATCCCGAGTTTCGCCGCTGTAGCTGTTCTCCTCCTCTCGCTTCCCGTCCTTCCGTTCCTCCTCGATATTTTTTTAGATACGTGTCGCCCGACAGGTTGCGTCGTTTCTGTTGAGATGCGTGTGTAGG